>CM060963.1:202140140-202550140 GCA_030765045.1 Tenodera sinensis
GGACACAAAATAAGCATTTGCAAAAATAAAAAATATTGAATGAGGATGACAGAGAGACCAAGCATAACTAAAAAATGAAATATCTAATATATACCTAGCCTGCTATTGAAGTTTTGTATCATGCACAGGTTTTCAAAGAAGTTCTCCTCCTTATTCTTTCCCTGATTACCCTCCCTTATTTAGGACTTACAAGCCAGTGCCTAGGGTCAGGCTCCTGCCAGGGAGCAAACAAACCTATGGACCAGACAGAGTGAAGACCTAGAAGTGGGTGGTTAGTACGAGGAAGAGGATGATATAAATTGCAGGCAAAATGTATGATTGGAAAGGTGGTGATGGAGCAGATGAAGGAATGAGTGGTGGGCAAAAACGGAAAACCCAGAGAAAACTCGCTCAGACGCTACTTTGCCAACCACAAATACCACATATGAGTCCCTGGGATTGAACCCAGGTCACCTTGGTGATAGGCAAGTGGTCTTACCACTCAAGAAAATCCCTGCTTCTGAAATTGCCCCTCATATAAATGATTTTTCATAATTTTATGCTTTTTCAAAATTTTCCTTTATTAATTTTTATTAAAAGGCTGTTGATTTAAGATATTTGCAAATCAATGAAATATACACCTTGAATTTTTGGAAAAGTTAAGTCCAAATTTAAACAATCTTTCTTTTTCTTTTTTTCTGTGTCTTGAACCCAATCAGTATGCAAAAAAAGAAAGAGAAAAACTGTAGATGTGTCAACTCCAGGTCACCTACGTATCTTTGGTCTGGTGGCCTAAATCAGAGCAAACAACAGCAATCGCCTGTTTACAGAAGGTCCAAAGGCTAGCTTGTTCGAACATAACTAGAGCTATAAGAACCTGTACAGTCAGCAACTTTAAAAATACATCATGTGACAGGGCCTTTTCGCTTTGTGCCGCCCACATTCCCCTCCAGCTTTGCACAGTGGATATGAGGAAGGGGTTGTATAGCAATTAAGGGACTTAGAGTTTCATTATAGAAATGCAGACATTGCTAGCAACATTTACTAGTCATATCTGTTTGCTCGTGAAATACCATGCACATCAGACATCACACGAAGTTAATTTTGTTAGAAATGTAAACTAGAAATTAAAGAAGCATATAATTATTTTATATAATTTATTTATGTACAATCTATTAAGTATTTTGCTTAATGAATCATTTAAAATATTACTAGTGCCTAATGTTTAACGTTACTGAGTGCTATTTTAAATAAGCACATGAGCACATAAATCCCACATACATTATTAAACGTTTAATTGAAAATATTATGGGCATAATTTATTTGGATGAATAATGCTAATGTTTAAACAAACAAAAATATATTTTAAATGTGTTTTAATTATGCATTTAAGTGTTCATAAATTTATATATCTATGTATGCATATGTGTAACATATACTTGACCCCTGGTAGAATATACAATAGTTGTCATCTTAACTACTTTTCATAGGTGAAGGTAAACACAGGCAGAATTAAAAGTAATCTTAATGTTTCCTTACTGAGTTTTTTGAACAAAAAGGTTACATTATAATACATTTTCAGGGTAATATTTCTGTGATACAGTGCTATATACAGATCTACAAAATTAAGAAGTTATTTCACTATTTTATCATCATTTGTGCTTCTACATTAGTTTGGGATACCATCAGAAACAACATCGTTTCAGATATCTAAAGTGTATAAGGTTATTTATTGCTCCTACACTGTAGGAGAGGGTTCGATTCCTATTAAATTAAATTGCTTGCTAAGCAGCATTTTATGTTTTTTCCTGACATTAAACTAAAGTTAGGCAGTGTTAGCACTTCAAATTCATTCAATAATTTGATTCATTCTGTAATGAATAAACTGTTTGTTTAAAGCATGCTAAGCAACAAAAGAGAAATAAAAACAAAAAATACACAACTAACACGTATATGTGTTTACTGATCATACTATAATATTGAGCTTTTGAAATTATAGTTTAAACGAGCTGTATACATACTGTTTGTAAAAGTGCAATTTTTGCTGTGATTCTAACATGTTTGCTTAACTTTATTGCACAACTGGGATCAACTTTGTGTTGAGTAAACTAGGTGTTAATCCATGATATCCAAACAAAAACTTATTAACTTGAAACACAAGTTTATCAGACACCTCGCAAAACAGAAAAAGACAACAAAAGGCAGGTATGAAGGGAAAATGCTTGAGTAGAAGATACGATAAGAATAGCCATGTGTTTGAGTTTTTGTCATTAGTATAGGTATTCAGTTTATATCTATGTTCAACAGAAACTTATTTGATTTTTGCAGTTCAAATAAAGTTTAAGCTATGTTAGTATTTCACATTAAACGACAAAACTAATTCACCAAATTGAACGCTCGACCATTTTGTTTCATTCAGTAAATGCTGTATAGCAATGCTGTGTTCTTAAACAGCATTGGACACGCAATGTTATCGCAGGTTTAAGGGGATGGACAACCAACATAACTGGTGACAAATGACGTTCCAAGTTATGAAGTGGAGTCCCTAGGCGGACCATATGCCACCTGTGTCACCGGGCGATGCAAAACTATGTATATGTTCTCTGCCCTTACTCAAGACAATGCCTATGAGCAGTAGTGTTTGATAATACACCCCCTATGCAGAACAGCCTGTTCTAAGGGTGGGTGAAGTGGGCATTAAGAGTGAAGGAACAGACATACAAATCCTATTTATTTCTTCATGTGGGCATGATGAGCTGTAACAAATTAACACCAATTAAATACATTTTAGAGCCCAAGACCCCGTAAAACGATCATATTTTTGACTAAATCATAGCGCTAGGCATATTTTTAGTCATTGACTGTACCACTGCAGCTATGGAGGTCCTAATAGGCACTACACCTCTGCATATTGCTGTGAGGAAAGTTGCCTTATCAAGGGCTCTTAGACAGTTATAAACATTTAAATTTGGTGATCTAACAGGTCATATGAAAATTCTCTGTGAAATTGAGGAAGAGTTCATTACATTATGAGACTGGATGACTCCCAAGCCCAACCTAATTCATTCCTTTATGGTTATATTAACTAAAGGTGAAATTTGGAATGAAAAAAAAATGTAATTTTGGAAGAGAGTTGCTAGTGTGGTACATTGATGGCTCAAAAATGGATGAGAAACCTGGCGTGGGAGTTTACGGGCCTACCTCGCTGTAGTAAAAGCTGTTGGCAATGAACACAACATATTTCATACAGTTCATGCTACAGAAATACATGCTCACATAAATGTCAGTAAAGGCACATCTGATGCAAACATTTATATCCTACCTGATGGTCAAGTAACTTTAAAGGCTCAGTGCTTTCACCATTTAGTCAAAACTTGTTGAAGACTGTCTGCAAATATTAAATCAGCTGGCAAAACACAATAAGGTCATCTTAATGTGGGTGCCAGGTCATAAAGGAATTGAAATTGCTGATTGTCTAGCCAAGGAAGGAGCTAATACTCTATTCTTTGGCCTGGAACTGTTCTGTGCAGTACTGGAACCAGAGAAAAGACAAAAGTCTGGAAATGCAGGAAAACAAGCTGCTATTGGGAACAAGTTCCAAAGTTAAATCATGCAAAATAGTTCATTGAACTGTCAGCAAAAAGAAAAAAAAATACTCACACTTTGTAAAAAGGAGTTGAGGTCTTTAAATGACCTCCTTACTGGACACTGCCTTCTTAGAAAATGATCTCTATAAGATGGGCAAATCTGAGGTGAACCTACGTACATAGATTCTGTTTAGACAGAACAGAAACAGAAGGGCATACACTTTGCAAGTGTGAAGCAACTACTCAACAAAGAATAAGGCACCTGGGGTTTCCTTTTCCAACCCCAGGACAAATTGCCTCAACATCACCCAAGAAACTTATAGCCTATATTAAAAACATTAAGTTAAACTGGTACTTATAGATCAGGGTATTTGCAATAGATCTAATAAAGATTGCAGTGAAGAGAGGCCAAATGGCTTAAATATCTGAGGTACCAGCAATTTGTTTGGGAATTCATTTCTCTCAAAGCTTTGTGTCAAAATCTGACACTCAAAGCTTCTCACACTGTCCGGAATCAGCCTTTGTTCCCAGCTGCTATTGCTCCACATTGCCTACTAATGTAACTGACCTAGAGCCTCCTGTGATATGTGGACGGCGACATAGTATCAAATTTGACATAAGAAACAGTCCATCCAATGTATTGGCAACTTACTTTACCATTTTGTTATACTCGTAAGTATACTTTCTTGCCAAATGTAACCAACATAAACATTGGTTGCAAAACTTTTGAATAGTTGCTATTAAAGCAAACTTGGAAGTTGATGTAATTATCAGTGCATGTAACAAACATGCTGGTATGCTACAGACTGTTGTTACCATTAGTATTGTGATAAATTGACATGTCTGGTTTGGTTTTAATGTCACAATTTCTTGATTAACAACTTTACTGTTTATATTTGTACAAATCACAGTTCCACTGGGTAACCTTGCAACTCACAGCTTATTCTCACTGTCATTGGCACTCCTGTGGTAACATAGCTCTCTTTTTCACACACAACTAAACTGAACCATTTGTAATTCACAACTAACTTGTTGGTCCATGCTCACTTATATGGTTCAGAATTACCAGTGAATTCCCTGAAAATACAAAGTTTCTTGGTTCTTGCCATTAATAAAACCCATACACTTTGAAAGCATCTAGAAACGTTGGTAACAGTGTTTATCCTCAAACTGACACATTCTCTTGTAGATCAGTGGTATTTAATTTCTCTGTGTGTATGTGACTGCAAGAACAATATATGCATATTTTACTGAGTTTTATTCAATGGTTAGTGATATTGAATTAACAAAGTAAATTCAGCTGTAATAAACAATATAGTGACTTTAAACGTAGAATTTATAGCCAAAGTTGTCACTGGCAAAACAAGATTGTTCAAATATAATTATCTGATTAATACTGCTAAATCCTCTAACTTTCCAGATTATGTATGGAAGCAGTTTCTGGTGCAAGCAGTGCTCAACCATCATTGCCTCCTGCTCAATTCTCAGGAAGAGACACAAGCTTCTTTAGTGGAAAGGAATATCTTATATGTGAACATCAGAAAAGTGATATCACAGAAGTGCTAGGTACAGAAGAAAATGTTCTCTTAGAACAATCTGGTAAATATATTAATGGGGAGGAAGTGTGCATAAGGCCTTTGTACTCGATTGAAACGAGTTTGATTCATAAGGGTCAAAGCTCACACAAATGTAACATTTGTTCAAAGAGCTTTAATTGGCTCTCACATTTGAGAACACACAATTTAATTCATGAGGGTAAGAGGACTCACCAGTGTAAAACTTGTGATAAGAGCTTTATTCGGAAATCACATTTAAAAACACACAATTTGATTCACGAGGGTAAGAAGCCACATCAGTGTAAAACTTGTGATAAGAGCTTTACTCAGTTGTCAACTTTGAAAACACATAGTTTGATTCATGAAGGTAAGAAGCCACACAAGTGTAAAACTTGTGATAAAAGCTTTAGTCGGGAGTCACATTTGAATAGACACAATTTGATTCACGAGGGTAATAAGCCTTATCACTGTAAAATCTGTGACAAGAACTTTACTCACTTGTCAGCTTTAAAAAGACATCATTTGATTCACGAGGGTAAGAAGCCACACCAATGTAAAACTTGTGATAAGAGCTTTACGCTTTTGTCAAATTTAAAAGTGCATAATTTGATTCATGAGAGTAAGAAGCCACACCAATGTAAAGCTTGTGATAAGAGCTTTATTCGGGTGTCACATTTGCAAACACATAATTTGATTCATGAGGGTAAGAAGCCACACCAATGTAAAAGTTGTGATAAGAGCTTTACCTACTTATCAACTTTGAAAAGACATTATCTGATTCATGAGGGTAAGAAGCCACACCAATGTGAAACTTGTGATAAGACCTTCATTGAGTTGTCAGCTTTGAAAAAACATAATTTGATTCATGCGGGTAGGAAGTAGTGACAGGTAGAGTGCATTGCTTCATTGAAATTACTTTTACTCAGAAGTCAGAGTCACCTCAAGGAACTAGTTCTGGTTCCACTGCAAGGAGGTAGTTCTGGTTTATGGTGAAATTATTATCTGTGTGTGTGTCGTGTGGTGATAGTATGTCTGTCTCAAGTTCAAGAGGTTCCAAGTTTGAATGAGTTCATACCACAGATAAAGATTTCTTTATGATGTTTTCCTGTATCCTGAAGCAACTATAAGCAATATGAACCTCGGACTCATGTGAACATAATTTCAGCCATTTATTCTTCATTATGACACAGTTACCAGTAAAATATGTTTATCAAACTTATTCATTTAAGAAAGATAATTTATGTACAGATTTTTCATAGTAAGTGAGCTCTGGGGGAGTGGGTGCAGCTCATGTACATACGACTTCTGATTTTACAAAAGAAATGCATGAGAATGATATCAAATGTTAGCACTGTGCATTCTTGCAAAGAATTATAAAAAGTAATACACCTACAATGTATGTATGCGGAGTAATAATGTTGCTACAAAACTCAAATGGTCTGGCTAGAAATTATGATGTACATGTGGATAATACGATAAGACAAAATAATATATATCGGTGTGTACACTAGGAAATTGAGACAATATATGGCTAGATCCCATAAGGAAATCGTTTATGTAAATATTTATTGCATATGTAATTTATTTTTCATGTTGATAAGAATTAGTTGAGTAACGAAAAAGTGTTGCTATTTTTTCATTGTTGAGAAAAATAGAATTATGTAAAAAAAGGCATAACTGTTAAGCTTCATGTTTAAATTTAATATGTATAAGTATGAGAACCATATATATTTAATGTTAAAAGTGAAGGGAGAATAGAGAAAGATCCCTTCCCTAACAATACAGGAACTATTTAACGTAGGAAAATATAAAATGAACGCATACGCGCAAGAATATAAAAAAAGCGTCATGTAAAGAAGCGCCAATTTTGTCATTAGCGTCTGTGTGAAAGGTGAAGACGCGTTTCTGTAACGCGCGTGAATGTGGGCCTAAAAGACTATAAAAGTGGAAAGACTATCAAGAAAATACAAATAGGTGTAACGAAAGTCAATTCAATTATAAAAAGTGTAATAAGGGACGAAAAAAGTTTTAATAAAGTGATATATAGTGAAGTTACATCGAGTATTCATTCATTTCACCCAGTACCTCGCCCGGAGAGAAAGAATAGTCTCATAGCTCAACGCAAAGTAATAATCTTTTAAAAATACAGCACCAAAATTTAGTGATAAAGATCCCTTAAACATAGGAGCAACCTATATAACAAACTTCCAAAACAAGTCAAATCCATAAATGGCAGTACATTTAAAACAAAATTAAAGTAATATCTTGTAAATAGACCATTATATGAGGAATTGCGATTGTTTAAGTGATTCCTGTTATGTGTTAGTGAATAATGTAAACTTATGTATTGTATGCGATTTTATATGCAATAACAATGCTTAAACTTGTAATGTCCAGTATACAAGCAATAAAGACTTGATTAAATACCAAAGTTGTCAATGCTGCTGGAACAAAAAGCTGTTATAAGTAACTTCTAGTATCAATACTAGAGACAATATATTTCGGACTTATGGGCTATTAAATGACTATACTAAACGTGAAATCAACAGAGCATTACACCCTAAGAGAGATTCCACCACCACACGAATATCCAATAACAGTAGTAAGACTTTTCTACCGTACATCAGACCAGTGACAGGCCGTATTGGGAAACTATTCAAACGCCATAACATTGATACCATTTTCAAACTCACAAAACAGATCTGCAATATACTCCGATCAGCCAAAGACCCCAGGGATCCTCTATCTACAGCGGGAGTGTATAGAATACCATGTTCATGTGGCAAAGTGTACATTGGGACTACAAAGCGAAGCATAAACACACGCATTGACGAACACAAAAGAAATTGCCGTTTGGGTCAGACTGAAAGTTCAGCAATTGCTTGAAATTTCTTTAAATAATAGTTAAATGATGAGGAATTGCAGATAATTTTGACAGGTAATCCTTATAAATTGTAGGATAGGATTCGAATTTTCAATCAACCGACAAATATTGGTACCATCAATCATTAATTTAACATTTTCATGATGAGCACAAACAAAACGGAGTGGGTGCCACTAGTTTCCAAAAAGTTCATATTCCTTTGGTCTTCGGAAAATTTTAAAAATCCTATTTTAACATTCGTATATATGTCTTTAAAGTTATAAGTTTCTTTAAGATTGCCAAGTATCAGTTTTATTTATTTGTTTTTTTAACTTTTTGTAATGTAGCTAAATCCAGACGTTTTCCGGATTTGGGGTCCAGGGTTGCTGAACTTCCCTTTCCTTTGGCCACCTGTTAAGATATTCGTATCTGAGTTGAGACATACAAATTTTGTTTTACTTTATTGTAAGACCAGCTGTCAGAAATAGTCAGGATTTGTATTTTAAGTGAAAGTGAAGAAAGGTGGTGACAGGACTGAGTCAAGGTTACGAGAAGTAATTATGAGTTGTAATATCACGAAAGACTGTAGACTGTGTTAATGTCAGTAGAAGAGAATTGTGTATTTGTGTAAACGTTTAGAAAACAATAAAGTGATAGAAAAGTAATTGGATGTCATTTTGTCACACTGGGGGCAGGAGTGCGATTCGTCGATTTGTCACACTGTCGCAATAGTCTTCGGTATAATGATTTTCATATGATACAGCATGTGAATATTCGGGGGAAAAATGATATTCAATAAACCGCAAAATAAGCGTGTCCCACCAAAAAGAAAAAAAATACGGGTTATTTAATCTCATCTATAATCTATTTGCTGTCAGAATAAAGTGGTGTATCCCTCCGCGCTCCACACTGAGTTCCACCTGTACATTACGCTATTGGTTAACATGATATCTGCACCTGCGCATGTAAGCAACAATATTAATGTTGCCACTGCCCAATTTAACTCGTTCAGATAACCTGAATTTCACTGCTCTCTTTGTTGTTGCATAAACCATTGATACTAATTGAACATATGAGAGCCATTGTTATTTCAGTAATCACATTGTAAGGATTCTTAGATCTCAGCTAAGATAGCACTTGAGGTTTTTTCCATGCGTTGTTTGGAATGCGCTCCGCTCTTAGATGTTAAGAGAAATTGTTCATTATACGCTTTACTAGATCTTTATAGCCACAATGGGATATTTTACCGAAAACTTATTGAATATATTCCATATAATAACTTGTTCGCCGTTCCTTAAAGGCTTTCCTCATATATGTTAGAAAAAGAAACACTTCTGCCGATCTTGCTTCCATTTTGCACGCCAAGATGACACTCAGGCGACAGGCAAACCTTATTGTTGACGACTGGTATTCAAGACTAGAGAACTGAATGTTCTGCGATTGGTGATAAGGTATATATTGTGTATTGTTGCAGTATATTACATTACACCTTTATATTCTATATTATAACAATTTAAGTGGTTTATTGAACGCAAGTAAAGCAAGAAGCTAAATAGGTCTTGTAACTATATCGTGGAAGAATACGGGAGTATTAAAACGCACCAGCCAATGAGGTTCATTCCCGCCACGAGCATCTACTTTATGTTTCAGTAAACCGATTATAGTGACAACAAAAAGTTGAAGAATATATTATAACGTCAAGTTTCAGAAGTGTTCGATTTGACATGCAATGACGCAATGATGTATGTTAGGAACCCTAGGACTAATTTTTTTTATGAAATGGCATTTTCAGTTTTTTAATTATATCATAAATATTCTATCGACTCCTGCAAATCATTTGGACCAAACATTTTTCCCGACCCGTCATATTCAAAGTCCAGCGACAGGTTTAAGACACCCGTGCGGTTCTGTGATCACCACCCTGGTAATTTTCCCCCCTCACTTTTGCAGTTTATATGAAATTTATCCCTTATATTTTATTTTATTTTTTGTTTTGTTTTTAAATTAACGTCCTCCAACATTGTGTCATATCGGACGAATGAATGAAATGAAATGGGTGAAATGAAGCTCAAATGAGCCCGACATTCTTCTCAGGGTAGGGAAAACCTCGGAAAAAAAGCCTTACCCGGATAACTTACCCTAAGCGAGATTCGAACTCTCGACCTCTTGAACGTGAGGCAGACACGCTAATCATCACGTTACCGAGGAGGGCTTATATTTTAGTGTCGCTTTGACTTTTAGGTACGTACATTTGCATACGTAATCTCAAGCGTGTTAACTAAAGATTCAAACAGCTCACAAAAATAATTCATGTTGAAAAGAAAAGGAATTTTAACAGTAACACCTCGTATAAACAAAAATGCAGTTTTTGCAAGTAATAACATCAATTTTATTCAAATTGCTTAATTTATTTTCAGTTTATTTAAATGTCAGAAAATGCCACTAGTATACTTTTCTGAAACTGTGAAGGCGGTTTAAAAGAATGAATGTTCTCACTAATAGTATTATCCGAGAAACTGTTTGAGCTAGAACATTGAGCTTTTGCATAGTCATGTCTTTATTTATTCATTTCAATAGTGCATATTTTTAAGTAAATGTGTGTAAAATTGAGAAAAGTTATAAAATTCAGTCCCTTAACTGCTGACGCGGTATGTGCAAATATTGCGGAGGCGCCTCAAGGAAGAACTGTGGGAACATGGGAAGTCAATATGCCATTTGAAGACATTGCTCGAAGTTATATATTCACGTATGAATAAACTAGAACTGTGCACTAAAACACGACGCCACTGCATGCGCCTAAAGGTAAACAGTTACACACTACTCCTCCTCCTCCTTGCTATACATGCTCCACCTGTGATGGCCAGTAGAATGCTTCCAAAAGTTGCGGGGACGGCATATATGGAAGTGAGTGTACACAGCAAACCGGTTCATTACGTCCATGTAACACATAAGTGCATCCGACCGGATCAGACGCTCACGCCAGACTGTTGTTTGAACAAATGTAACAAAGTATTGTAGTCAGGGTTGAAACCTCATTGTACCTCCTCCTGCAAGAACTATAGGTACAACTTCCAGCTAAGAAATTCTACGGAACAGAAGAGTTTCTTGGTGCTGATTTGATATTCCAGCAGCTGACAGTGGCATTGAAGAGCATCTCAGGAACTAAAATGGTCAGCACGAGTACGGGGAGGAGAAAATTCTCTCCTCCCGGCACGAGTACTGCATGTCACAACCGTGCCGATAGGGGAGGAAAAAAAAGAAAGTCACAATCACTGAATGTCTATATTTCCGGAGTTTAAAACTCACTGTATAATCATGATGCGGTTCTGAAAATATGTCCTGTAGCAATGTTGTTACAGGTATGAACCCTGTTATTGAATTATATGAATCACTAATTATATGAATCGCTTATAGAATCCACCAGGCTTCATTGTTTTGAAGAAAAGGTACTTTAATCGACATTTCAACGTATGAGAAAAATATAAGGTGTAAGAAGACGAAGACACTTTTTCTTTCCCCGTGTCAGAGTTCTGTGAAAAGTTAAACTGGCACATCACAGCACATGGGCACACTAACTGTTGATAATGGCTAACGAGATAGACAGGCTGCGGGCGAACTCATGGCTAATGAGATAGACGTCTTTCCCGTTAGCTACAATGTTAACAAAGAATCTTCAGAATGGGCAAGCTGCTGAAGATGGCGTGTATTTCGATAGTAGGGGGAACTTTAAGATGAATAACTTCATTGTTGCCAGACAAACTACAATATGCATTTAAAGGAAGAATAAGTAAATTCGACTAATTCAAGTTCCTAAAATTAAACTGAATGAAAATTTACCAAGGCACAGACTATAGAAGCTAGAGATTCTCTTCGGCAGAAACCCGTTACCCCATGCGAATTACTTATTCTCTGAGAAAATTTGATTTACTTCGATTCTCTTGCCTTGAGTTCGATTGTTGTTATCGTTGTTATACTGTGCAAAATGGCGTTGGTTTATGTTGATAGTGATCCTTGGTGAGTATATAAGGAGAAACTAATAGCTGATCAACTTCGAAAGTAAAATAAGTAGCTCTATCTAAATTTAAAATATTGTATATAACAATGAGATATGTTATATGTGTAAACACGAAATCTTACAGATATGCGTATAGGTTATGACAAGTTTATCATCGGAATGTCACGTGCAATATCACATTTTCTCTAACGTTTATCATCAGTATTTTCACGTGCAATGTCTGCTTGGGTACGTGACTCTTATACTTGACCAGCATCCGTAATTAATGTGGATTACGCGTGTGCAGGCCAGATACACGAAGCCTACTCCTTTGCACTCTCGTTACATATACTTATTAAGAAATTTAAAGTACCCAAGGCTAAAGCTAATGAGACAGTGCATTAGTAGTTTAGGCAAAAGGGTGAAGCAAGTGAATTAAAGAGTAACTAGGTTATCCTGTATAATAGAGCCAAGCTTATACCAGTGCCGGAGCGTGGCCTAGGAGGCTGCTGCCAAACATGCATTTCTGAAATCCGCATTCACATCAGTATATGACCAATTCTGGCATATCAAAATATGGTAATCATGACATGCAATAGAAGTAATGTGGAAACACCTCGCAAAAAAACTTAGCCTTCATAGAAAGCTATGTATATGAACAAGATCATCTGCCTTGCAAAGAACGCACGAATCTAACTTAAGCAACAGGCCTTCTACATCGAGGAACTATGGTTAAAATACGCTGGTGTCTTCTACAGAGCAGTAACAAACATTACTAAAAGAATTACAATGGAAGAAAACTAAAATATGGAACGATTTTCACCAGACAGTTATTCGCACTTTTACTCCTACTTAATGTTTTGTCACACATATTGCCACTTAGGTACACAATGTTGGTATTTTTGGCACTTACATGTTTTTTGGTTCATCATTGTTTCCTATTTTGTCAGACATTTGTATATCCCACTTGACTTGGTATTTTCAGTTTGTGCATGTTTCTTTGGCTGGCATGCTCCAGCCATCTAGGCCACACCCTTGCTGCTATTATGCAGAATAACCATGTAATAAATACTTTATTAAAGCAGCATGTAATAGATGAGTTCACTTCAAATGTCTGTTCTCCACCAATCTGTCCCTTTTAAGTGGACTTCTTTTGTAGGAAAATTATCTCATAATGATGGTAATTATGGCCATTTTTGCTGCTACAGAGTGTGCGACTAGCTGCTTTCAAACTAAAATAAAGCCGAAAACCGCTGGTTAGTACATTTTTTTGTTTAATTTGTTTAGAAAGAACATGCTCGCTTCACTTGCATGCTTTGGTGTTGCTTATTAATGTAAGCTTGTAAAAAATACTGAAACCAAACTAATGTCTCACAAGTCAAAAACCTAAGCTTATATAAAAAGTTTGACATTCTTTACTAACTGAACCTAATTCATCAGTCTATTGTGTACTGTATTTACCGTGCACACTTATGCCACAGATGCCAATATAAGTCTAATGAATACCACTGGTCTTAAGCTGCAAAGTCTAGCTGAAGGATGTGTTTTATAAGAGGAGTGGAGCAGTTGCAGCCAAAAACAGTAAAGCAATGATACATTATAGCCAAAACATTGCTGTAGGTAAAACCAATTATCCAGTATACTAGAGGATATCTCTTAGGTTGGAACACTCATTCCTGCATGTGCAGTATCCTATACATGTCGTTTTCTACTGTCTTTGCCCAATAAAAAAATGGCTCTTATATAGAGAGGGTAGTTGAGCCAGACGATTTTGCTATGGTAACATCTACTCTTTAAGCACCTCACAAGGTATTTCCTGTTACTCTCATTGCCATTTTTCATCATTTCTAAAGTGTCTACAATTGGGCTAGGATAGTAAAGAATGCCCTGAATAGTTAATCATAAGCATCATTAAAAAATTTATGCTTGCTTCCCTCACATGCTTTGGTGTGAGCACTGGTGGTATTAAGTCTGAAGTTGACAGCTCTGCCAGTAGTGATGTAAGAAATATTGGGGCAAACTTCCGCAGACCAACCCTGCCAAAAAATATTTTTTTTATCCAAAATGTTTGTTGGGCATGTATAAATACATATCCAAAATTCTAGCTTCCAAAAATGCCTCAAACTGCCCAAAAAAATCCCAAAGTTCTGCAAAAAACCAAAAATTTTAGAGATAACGCTCATGAAAAAAGACACTGAAACACAGTTTCTGTACACTTCACCTCTTCTCTCCTCCTCTACACTCTCCTTGTCCCTCACCTTTCTCAATTTGATGCTCAAACCTAAAAAACTAGGCTACACGTAACCTAACCAAAGGTAAGCTAGCATGCTACTCACAAACATTACCAGCCGTAACATAAACAATCTTCTACTACACGTGACCAAAGTCGATAAACTGGGTGGGAGGCAGTGATCTATGGCATTAACTCATCTAGCACTTAAACGAAACACCGCAGCAAAAAACTTTTCTTAACAAAAAGTGTTTAAAGTAATGTTATCTGATAGCTCCCAAAGTTTGTCGGTCTAGTTTTGGGACTATATTTTAAGCATTGTTCATAATGTTACTTCTAATATTTAAAAGATCCTATAATGTTTAGATAGCAGTACCATTGTATGCAGTATCAAGCAAGTGTGTTTATTTATTGCTGGAATATAGGCTGGCTGAACATGAATCATGTGAGAAACTTTACCGTGAAATCATGGAGCAGCTCACGCTGCGAAGTCGGGAGCAAAGGACATCACAAGCATATGCACGTCTTTCCTCAGCCATCAGATTACGCTTGAAGCAGTATTCCTCAGAAGTGCAGCAAGTAAAACAAAAGCTGTCTCAAGCCACAGCATCAAGAGCTATGTATCCTTTAAAATGAGGTTTATTACTCGCATTCTGTATTTCTGTTCCGTCCTGAACTGACACTAAAATGCTTAGAGTTCCAGTTGTATGAAGCACCTACCGTCCTAAGGTATTGAAATTTCAGTTAACTTTAAGCTTTTATATGTATCTTTGAAATTTAGCTAGATATGTACTAGATTTAGATGAGGAGCTGAAACACTTCGCAACAACGTGATTGAACAAGCAAGGACAGGATGTTTACAGGACAGAATATTCAAACTCATTCCAGGAAGCAATACGTGCCTAAGCTGATATGGACACTATGTTGAAAAATAACCTAATGTATTTCCTACCAGTTGGTTGTACTGATTGCGTGTTTCACTGCAGGCTTTGTAACCTTAGTTTCTGATCACCCCTTGTAGCATGTAAGTAAAAAAAAATCTGATGTGTTGCACTCACATGACTTTCTCTACTCTTGTACTAACCATTCTTACAAACTCTTATTCCTCTATCTTCTTCATGTTAAGATAAACATTTGTACAAATTATATTTTTGCTTATTTCCTTGTAGGTGCAAGGGAAATGTTAGAATACAGTAGGCTTTGAGCGATAGTCAAATCTTTTAAAGCTTTGAGATTCCGTTCTCTTTGCACACTTAACATATAAAAAAATTAACAGCGATGATCCATTTCACAAAAGTTTTAATCTATCTCTAACGGTTTACCAGTTATGCAAAAGTTGTCCAGAATAAATACGACTACAGGGGCTATAGCCAGAAAATTCAAGATATACGTTTCATTTGGCATAAAAATATCTCTAATATATGACATTTTAATCAAAGTCATTAGAACCATTTTCAATAAAATCTAAATTTTCCATGTAAGGGTAGTGTAGGGTAAGGCTATTTTCTTCAAAATCTTTGTGTCGCTTCCTTGAAAGACATTAAACTGAAATACCAACTGGTATTTGTTTTTTAAACTATTTTTCATTTTTGAGTTATGCTGTCCACAGACACACAGACTGAAACAAACACACACACATGAACCTTTTTCTAAAAATGCTTTTTTTGGATTCAGGGGGTCTCAAAACATATATTTCCGGTGAAATCTCAACATTGAATTTTTGGGTTGAATACAATACTTCCCCTACTTACCAGTAGAGAAAGTAATAAGTGATGTCAGTGCGACTAATTCCAACTCAACATTAAGTAAATTAAAAAAGTCATCTCTGTTTCTAGCTTCTTCTCATATATTAATCTAGTTTATCTTATTTACACTTTGTAGCTGTGGGATATTTTACCCATTATTATTTATTTATACCAACAAACTTACTGTTGGTGTTTTTTTTTTTAAACACACAAGCCATGTGTGGGCAAAGTTTGAGAGGTAGAACTGGAACTTAAAAATTCAATGCCACAATTGGGATTTGAACCACAGACCTTCCGCTTACCGGGCGGCTGCTCTACCACTGAGCTATTGTGACAAACTGCCAGAATGGCATTAAATGCTCAAACCAGTTCGTATTTCTCCTGGGAAACCACAAAGGCAGTCTCACATCAGAGACAAATTACCCCAATGGTGACTTACTATTGTAAGTACTTTATATCCCAGGATTAAATAACCTTCAGATGGTAATTATTATTTATTTATGCCAACAAACTTACTGTTGGTGTTTTTTTTAAACACACAAACCGTGTGTGGGCAAAGTTTGAGAGGTAGAACTGGAACTTAAAAATTCAATGCCACAACTGGGATTTGAACCACAGACCTTCCGCTTACCGGGCGGCTGCTCTACCACTGAGCTATTGTGACAAAACTGCCAGAATGGCATTAAATTCTCAAACCAATTCGTATTTCTCCTGGTAAACCACAAAGGCAGTCTCACATCAGAGACAAATTACCCCAATGGTGACTTACTATTGTAAGTACTTTATATCCCAGGATTAAATAACCTTCAGATGGTAATTATTATTTATTTATGCCAACAAACTTACTGTTGGTGTTTTTTTTAAACACACAAGCCGTGTGTGGGCAAAGTTTGAGAGGTAGAACTGGAACTTAAAAATTCAATGCCACAACTGGGATTTGAACCACAGACCTTCCGGTGTGGTTCAAATCCCAGTTGTGGCATTGAATTTTTAAGTTCCAGTTCTACCTCTCAAGTAATTACCATCTAAAGGTTATTTAATCCCGGTACATAAAGTAGAATTGATATGCCATATCATAGATTGCAGTAAACATCTAGATACTACAAAGTAATAGGAATAAAGCTTTTCAATGCGTTCCCACAAGAAACAAGAAATCGGAATAGTCAAACATTTAAGAACAGACTGTATAAATGGCTTTTAGAAAATCCCTTTTATAGTGTGCAAGAATTTTATGAACAAAATAAGACTGGATTGTAAACTTATATAAATCTTAGTTTGTAAATATGTTAAGTGTAAATCTTAAGTTAGCAATGTTAATATGTATGTATTTATAGAATGAGTGTAGTAAGTTGTTTTTGACTAAGTCAAAATTACTAAATAACCAATAATAATAATAAGAAGAAGAAGAAATCTGAATGTTCAAACATTTAAGAACAGAATATGGCTTTTAGAAAATCCCTTTTAAAGTATGCAAGAATTTTATGAATAAAATAAGACTGGATTGCAAACTTATATAAATCTTAGGTTGTAAATATGTTGTGTTAATCTTAAGTTAGCAATGTTTGTATGTATTTATAGAATGAGTATAGTAAGTTGTTTTTGACGAAGTATGTGGTAATTATTGTCATTACTAAATGACTAATAAAGATATATATAACATATATATAAAATAATAAGTTGCCATTGGGGTAATTGTCTGTTGTGAGACTCTCTTTATTGTTTATCAGGAGAAAAATACGAATTGGTTGGAGAATTCAGCTTGTGTGTTTAAAACTACCGACTGTAAGTTTGTTGGCATAAAGTAGACAAAGTCTTATTATCGTAAGTACTTTGTCTGAGGATTAAATAACCTTCAGATGGTAATTAGTAAATCACCATTGGGGTAATTGTCTCTGATGTAAGACTGCCTTTGTGGTTTAAACGCCCCCTTTTCTGTTTAACCACCCCTTTCTGCTGAATTTGGTTGTTTTTTAGCCCTTTTGGTCCATATTTTATTCAAATATTGCTGAAAAGTTTTGTAGTGGTATCTTGTGCTGCTATCTGGCGAGATGCCAGTGAACTATTAATATGTATTCAATATAAAATCCATAATGAGTTTTAGATCAAACAGGTGATGTGACTCATGATCATGATGCAGTCTGTAGAAAAAGTTGTTTTTCTCGACTTTACATTTTTTTAATACACAATGTGCTCCAGCCGCATTAAATATTGTGCTATGCTAGAATTTTTCCAGCATGTACTATATTTATGTAACTTCAATCTCAGTCTCTGGTTTCAACATCTAAACATTTGTTTAGGTTTAAAAAAGTTAAATCCACAAAAAAAGCTTTAAAAATAATTTAAGTGTCAAAGCAAAGGAATTAATTACTTTAAAAGTAACTATTTTTCTTTCTGCCAGAGACTGGTGGTGTTTGTTAGGCAGCAATTACAGTTTATAAAATAATAAAACTGTTGTGATATTTTAGTTTTTGAGATGGCTGGAGTATTTTGAATACTAGGCTATTTTTGCATTGTGAATAAACTGAATAATTAATTCTCTCAAAACTATAAATCAAATTGAGCTGAAACTTTGTGTGATAGTTTATAACATAAACACCCTTAAGTGTCCAAAGTATTGAATTCATACATATAAAAATATACAAAATCCAAAATTCAGTCCCAGGTTCCCTTAATTACAAACATTAGGGGAATACTTTTCAGTAAATAGAAGGGTACTAAAAAGTCAAATATTACATGTTGCAGTTAAAGTGAGTAAGCACCTTAGGAGAACAAGGTGAGAAGTCTTGGTCGTAACGAAATTTCTGTTCCCAAATAAAAAGCTGTATTTGGAGAATTTAGTCAATGCCTTTTTAGCAATACATTTTAGAAGCTATGTCTTACTAGGACTCACATTAGGAAAGGAGATTCCTTAACACTAGCAGCACACTCCAGGAGGCAGAGCGTCGAAGCCGTCTAGTGGAACTCTTACAGAGTCGGGAGGTACAACTCCTACGAGATTTCAGCGATCGAGGGGTAACTCAAGATAGGAAATCTCTACTTGGGGGCCCTGTTTTTGGAGATGGTGGTACTACAGGCTGGGCCATCGATGATGATGAAGAACTAAATAATGTTGCAGCGGCCGATGTAAGTGTGCCTGAAGTAAGGCTACAACAACAGAAAATGCTACAAGGTATGTGGGAGTATTGTGGCTTGTATGAGCCATTTTATACTTAACACGTTCCTAAGACAACCTTTTTAGGATTGAGCAAAGCTTGATTAAGTGCAGGCATCGGCAAACATGTACTCAATGAGGTATCAGTATGACGTCTCTACATGCAACCCGCAATGTACATGATGTAATGTAGAACAGGGGATGGGATTGACCTTCGTTCAGAGTAAGTGCTGAACTCGCTTGCTACAGAGTACAATAAGGAATAGTACACTTATTTGAATCCAGCTATTTTGGTCTACGATACTTTAGAGAGGCCTAGATATTTGAGCAATATATTTCAATTCACTTCTATTTGCAATGTACCATGAGCATGTACAAGTAGCCACTCTTAGTATAGCATGCAAATTAACATCTGTTAATCGCAATACAAGATTTTTTTTGGATTCAGTTTCTTTTCTTCTACACATTTCTTAAATGCTAGAAATAATGCTGTCCCTGTTGTATGTTCCCTAAGTGGAATGACTTCAAGCATATATTCTTGTATCAAGGGGTTGTTAGTAACTCCACGAGTGAAAATTACCAATTGTGCTGTGTCAACGTCTGTGCTTTCATCCAACGCGAGAGAAACGGCTATAAATTCATGGACCTCGGTTTGTAGTCTTTTTTTCAGTTATTTCTGCTATTTTATGTATCCTTCTCTGTATGGTTTGTGGTGATAATGCAATATTACTAAAAATATCATATTATTCAGGGCAAATTATGTTGGCAACTTTACTCTCACATTTTTTATGAAATCTCCATCACTAAAACACCTCAGTGACTGAGCAATCTCCAAAGCAATAGCATAGCTGGCGTGAAGTTGTCTATCAGTTATAATATTTGAATTAATATTAGGTGTATTATCTGAATATTGCTCTTTGAGCTGTTGCTGTTGGTTAGTCCAATCTAGACCTGAAAAAAAAAATGAATAAAGGACACTACATCAGTGTTATGCTACTTTAAATCGTGGTGTAAATTTATGAATACATGCTTGTCTATAATTGTATGGTGATCTTATGACATGTATCATAATGCCGCTTGATGTTCCATTAATGAGTGCCTTTTTGAACTTTAGAGCACAACAAACACCTTACGTTCCTTACATGATGAGAGAAGAAATCATCAAAGTGCTATTCTAGATAGCAAATTTAATAGACCAGGAATAATTAGATGCACTCTAATTCTATGAATATACCAAGACTTTAAGTTAAATAAACTAATATCCTTCAAAGTTATAAATAAAGAAGTTTTTCTAATTACACTTTGACAGACATGTTTAGAAGTGCAGGTAAATACGACAGGACAGTTCGTCCGTGATCAGTGTGTTGTTGTTTCTAGTGCCTTGCATCTGGCAATGAAGCCATTAGCATTTGTGCTTTCCAATACTTTTGAACTGTAGTTTCTTCTGATCTTAATGCTTCACAGGTCTTCAAGTGGTCTTCGTTCATTTCTGCTGGATCGTTACACAGGACACATATTGGTGAGGCTGAGATACCTATTCTGTAGAGATGACTTGCTAAGCAGTCGTGATTTGTCAGTAGTCGGAAGGCTGCAACCGCTGTTTTCCTTGGTCTCTGGGGGATTATATCTGGATTGGAAAGTAGTGTAATCCATTTTTTATCTTTGGCATTTGTTTCTATTTCTTATAGGTATGAATGAGAAAATTTTTTAATAATCAAGCGTTTTATTGAGGAATATGAGAAATTGAATTTAGACTTTTGTTTTATTGTTGTGCCTTTCTTTGCAAGTGAGTCTGCAGCTTCATTCCCCATGACTCCACAGTGTGGAGTATGAGTATGAGTGATCGGTGTGTATGCAGTGCCAGTTAAGGCTGCGAGGGAGGGGGAGACAGAGTAAGCGCTGCCCCCGACATGTCATAGTTGTGAGGCCTCATTGAGTACAGGTTTGCCGATGCCTGATTAAGAGTATTGAATTAAAGTTAGTTATTACATTGTGAGACAGAATATGTGGTCAGACCCCGAAAAGAAAGTATTTATGTAAATATTTATTGTAAATATAGTTTATTTTTCATGTGGGTAAGGATTTGTTGAGTACTAAAAGTGTATTACCATTGTCTCATTGTTACGAGTAATATTTGTTTAATAATGTCATAAATATTAAGTAACACGTTCAAATTTAATATGTATAATTATAAGAATCATTTTATATTTAATATTAAAAGTGTAGGGAGGATAGATAGAGATCGCTTCCCAAACATTACAGGAACTATTTAGCATGTAGGATGATTTCATAGAGTGCTCCGCAGGGAATGGACGTATATGCATATGAATATAAATGCATTGTCTAAGAAGATGCTAGATTTTTTTTCTTAGTGTAGCATCCAGAGAGAGAAGACATGTTTTGTGACACATGCAGATGTGGACGCTAAAAGTGATTTAAAATAATAACGAGAAGAAACTATTAAGGAAGTAGATTCAAGTGCAACAAAAGTTAGTTAAAGTGTTACGAGTGTAATATTCAACGAGAAAGGTGCAAATAAAAGTTATAGTAAAGTTATATCCTGTGTCTGCATTATTTCACCCTGTACCACAACCCAAGATAGTAAAAGAGTCTCAAAGCTCAGCTCATGCAACGATTTAATTAAAAAACAGCACCAATTGTAACAGTTTTTAGTGTCAATGCATATTCAGCGGGGACAAATAAAGTAGTACAGTACGTATGCTACAAAACTTGGCTGGCAGGTGCCCGGCCCATCTGCTAGTTCATGTACTGCACACTTGGCTGGCAGTCACATAGCTCATCCCCTGGTCACACATGAATGCACATCAAATCTCAAATCACATTAACAATTATCAAAATAAACACAAAATATGCCTTAACATAGGAGATGTTGGAAATGCCATCCATCAGGATCAATACAACTACAGGTTCTTCTCAGGAAAGTTTCATTCACACATCATCTTCCAAGATAATGTTAATTTCTGTCCTGATACTTTGTTGTATTTCTAATGTGTGAGAATTGGTTTCGTATACTTTATTTTTTAAATTGCCCCATAAATAAAAATCACATGCTGTAAGATCAGGGGACCGAACGGACCATAAACCCTTCCTAATGATTCTATCCACAAAATTTCCTCGATAAACTGCAATGAGTCTTCAGCTGTATACGTGGTGGCAGAGTCCTGCTGGAAATATCAGACCGACATTCAATGTCTGTCAGCTGTTCGAAACATGGTGCCAATATATTATTTCTGTATTTATGGTATACTCATAAACAATAGGTCCTATTATTCTGTATCTATTTATTGTGCACCATACCCCGATTTTTTGGTCATGCAAGGGAGTTTCATGTACAAAATTGAGTTTGTCTGTAGCATAATATCGGTTGTGTTGTGATGAGACATGACCGTGTAAATGAAACCATGGTTCATCACTGAACAGTATTAATCATGTATAGATTGTTCCATCATTAACGTTCCTCAAAATCCAGTTGCAGAAATTTACCCGAGACTGATGATCACGTGGTAGAGATAACTTTATATGGTTTAAGTTTTAAGAGTTTTCTTGCTTTCCATGCTGAAGCTTTTGAAATGTCAGTTTCTTGTGCAAGATGGCTAAGAGGTTTTCAAGGTAATCATTCTAAGCTTTCTCCAATTTGTCTTAATTTCTGTTCCATAAGCACATGCCTTTTTCTCTTTCTTTTCCTATCATAAATTGCTCCCATCTCCCTGAATTTATTTACCAGCAAACAAATGGTCTCTGTAATTGGAACATGCATGCCAGGAAATTTAGTTTGAAATCACCTTACAACTGCCCTACGAGATGATGTAAGCACATATGTATCATACATAAGCACTCTAGTTGTACTGCATACTGCAATCGATTCATTTTGAAAACACTTCAAGCAAAACTAAACACTCATAATGTTTGAGAGGTAGAACTGGAACTGAAAAATTCAATGCCATAGCTGGGATTTAAACCACAGACCCTCTGCTTACCAGGCGGGTGCAGTTAGAATGTTGAAATTGACAATAATATCCACAAGTTGATAATGTACCAATTAACAAAAGAATAATATCAAATAGTCAAATTAATCTTCCTTTCATAGAAGTTTGAAAACAATGTTGTTGTAATTAATTTAATTTGAAGTTAAGGAAAGTTAACCTTCGAAATGCGTCCCGGAAAAATATGTTGTAAGTGTTGTTCAGTGTTATTAATTAACTCACCTTTTAAATTCAATTAAGTCTAATGCTTGATTTTAAGTATAGTGCCAAAAATGTTAGGAAGTTAGAGTGAGTTCGCTTTCTTAACGTTTTCGGGATTAGGGAAATATACGGAAAATGATGTCATAGGGGATGCTATTTAAATGCACATATATGTGGATGGATACATGCACATAACTAAAATAATACAGCAAGATCAGTCCTTCTCTTCGTCAGTAGTGTCGGTCGAAGGCAGATGCATTTTGATATGTGCACGATCTAAGACAGTAAAAGTGAAATATTGATAAGCCATAATACAGTGCTGTTTGTTTAAGAATCGGTGCTAGCGACAAATGCCCCGCTCCTGCAAGACACTGTCCACTCACCAATAGACGGACTTTACATTCCGGAAGAAACTGGCGCACACTTTTCATGCGTCTGTTAGTTTTGACCTTGGCACGCAGTAGTGGCACGACTTATCAAATGGTTGGACATGTTGTTTGCATGATGGTGAAATATTCAGTAATTGAACGTGCATATATAGTGAAAAGCTATTTTCTGAAAAAGAAATCGGTTTGCAAAACCAGGCAAAAATTTAGACGTAAATCTCCTGATCACCCAGTTCCTCACAGAGATTCAGAAAATAGCTTTTCACTATATATACACGTTCACATACTGAATATTTCACCATCGTGCAAACAACACGTCCAACCACTACTGCGTGCCAAGATCTAAACTAACAGACACATGAAAAGTGTGCACCAGTTTCTTCTGGCATGTAAAGTCCTGTCTATCGGCAAGCGGGCAGTGACTTGGAGGAGTGCGGCATTTGTCACTAGTGCTGATTCTTAAACTAACAGCACTGTACTTTAATCAACGTGAAGTGTGCAATTAAATAAAAGGACATAATATGGCAAAGCACAAAATGATGGAAAACACATTTAGCGAAATATCGCTAAATAACTCATACATTATATGGTGGTGATGCTAAAAGTCGATCCACTAACAAACAGGACTTACCATTAAAATACTGTGAGCAAAGTGCGAATAAAATAATTCATAATGACCTAATCCCAAGTTCACAATTACTTCACCACTGCCCAAGATTGCAAAAAATCAAAAGCTCTACAACGTGCCATTATTTAAAACCACACATATGTTTAACGCCATATAACTGTGTTATGCCTAGCTGTGGACTATACATTGCCTATCTCAGAGTACCTTTATCAGTCATATCTACAATCACCCTAGTTATTTTGGTGTAGTTCATTAACACCCTGTATAATGAAACTGCTTAAAATGACATGATTTGAAATAAAACTATTCTTACACTGAATGGATCTTTATAGTTGATGAAGTTAGAGGCTGCATAGTAATGCAAATATTTGTGTTGTTTCAGAACAAGAGAAGGGCTTAGACGTTCTTTCCAAGGTTATATCAAGACAGAAGGAAATTGCTCAAACTATTGGTGATGAGGTAGATCTTCAGAATGGTAAGTGGAGACAAGCTCTTTTTAATGCTTGTCATGGTAGATTTTAAAAGATTGCATTTCATTGATGTGAATTTCCAAGGATGCTACTTCTCACTTATCATTGGTAGAGGAAATATGGCATTCTATCCAAACGTTTTCTATCAAGATTTTCCCCAAAAATACACATATTTAACTCCCTGAATTAAAAAAAGAGATCTTTTTAGAAAAACTATGTTTCCATATATTAGGCCAAATCAATGAAATTGATTGTTCTAACACACACAAACTATGTGTAGGTAAACTTTGAAAGGTAGAATCAGAAGTGAAAAATTCAATACCTAAGCCAGGATTTGAACCACAGATCTTCTGCTCTATGTGTGGCTGCTCTTAACCGCTGAGCTAGCATAGCAATACACTGGCGGGGCTTTTAATTTATCAACTGCTTCTTAAGTGCTCATGATTGTGTCGCTTGAATAGAAGGTTGGTTCCCTTGTGGTCTGCTGGGAAAATATGAATCGAATGAAGACTTTTCAGTAATCTAAACTTTGTATCATTTTTTGTACTGCACTACATCCTACTGCAAGATGTGCTGTGATTTGATCCACAGTGATACGCCTGTCTGCTCCACTGTTCACCAGCTCATGGTCTAAGGGGAATGAAGGGTAGGGAGAGACATTCCACAAAGTGTAGCCTGAGTTTTGTAAACTTCCGTGTAAATGTTGCTCTGCTGGTCACGTTGCCAACTTACCTCCAATATTATTTGTGATATGTTTACTCGCTGCTGATTTCTCTTAATTTCAGCTGTAAAATTGTACTTGTCAGTAGTATTATATCGGAAGTAATGGTAGGGAATAAGTAAGTGGTGTCAGAACCCGGGCAGTCGCATACACAAGCATGTATGTTTACATATTGTAAACAATTATTGTGTGGTTATCACAGAGCGAACGGTACATTGATCCCCAACTCTCCTATTATGCACATCCATTGTATTGTGCATCTATGCATGAGGTGTGGGGAGTGTCATGAGCTGGACAAGCTGTAATATAGAAGCAGATAAATCCCCATCTAGGACTGGTGTGAAATCTGCTATGATATTGCGGTTATAGAACAAAAGGATTCAGAGTGACAGTTTTATGTGTAAAACAGATCTTTATAGGATGATTGAAACAAACAAACCTAAAGAGGCTCTTGAAGTGGACACATTTTTTGTTTCATTGGGTCACACTGTCATTTACTTGCCCCATACATGTGTGATCTCAGTCCTGTAGAACTAGCTTGGGTCAAGGTAAAATGAATACTTAAAGAAATGTAACAGGTGACTTAATCTTACACGAATTGCACAATAAGGCACTCAAGGAAATATCACTTGTAAAAAAACAGCCTGGCAAGTCTTTTGAAAAATACACATGTGGCAGGAATTATATGTCCAAACGAATTGATGAGAGGATTCACACTAGTGTATGTGTCAAGTTGTATCCATATAATATCTGTAAATTGAATATATTATGTAAATGTCAAAGTTATATTTCTCAACTTGTGCCCCAAGGCTATTCAAATCATAGAAATATGCCCAAGGTCGACTGTCACTCCTTATGATCGATATCTTACAATCGATAATAATAAGTGATCCATAAGCAGCGTTTCCTATGTACGTTTCTAAGAGGAATAAACAATTACCCCGACAGGAACTAATGATATATGTGTCGATGTAAAATGACGCATATTCGTTTTGCTGAATGTAAAGAGATTTCGTCTGCAATCCAACAACATTGGCTTGTATTGCCAAAGGATGTTTAATTGAACACCGCATGTAGATTAATTAAGGAAATTGAAGCTATTAACAGTGAAGCAACAAGATTCTAAAGTAAGAACAAATTAGAAACTAAAAACTTCACTTATCTTAGTAATGTTGTAAGTTATTTTTTCAACCACTGACTCGAGTTTCAAGTTGTCTCCAACTCATTCTCAAAGCTATACCACTACTAAGATAAGTGAAGTTTTTAGTTTCTAATTTGTTCTTACTTTAGAACCGCGTGTAGATGTTCACCACACACGATTATCTCATAAATATTCCAAGATATTTACAAAAGAAGTAGGGATTTCACTTATACAGAACCACTAAGGTCTTGAATGGAATAGTTTCGGGACCTAATAGCACCAATATTTGTAAAAGTGAAGATAATTTGTGTTGTTCTAAGTTCATAAGAATAAAGTTGAAGTGGTGGAAAATTGAACACTTATTGGAGGTATAATAACTATCGCCATTATCTGTCCCTTACACCCATAATACCCTGTAGATAAGACTCATAACTACAGCAGAATTTACATAAAAGAACTGCTACACACATAAGGTAGAAAATGATGACTGGAAAAAAGAGTAGTTGGAAACATTGTTTACGTTTTATAAGTTAAATATGCTGCATGCACTGAAAATTACATTTAAATCGTGCTATTTTGAGCGAGTTCTTTGCTTTAATCTAGTGTGAATACACATTCCAAGGTTGGCACCATTATCGCAAACACAATTAGATGCACGACTGCAGCTCCAGATAGCACTGTTTATCTGGAATTATTTACTGGCGTACTGGCTATCTGCATTCCTGTCAGGGACCATGAGCTGGTGAACAAACTGTAGTGATCTAATCAGAGCTTTCCTTATTGTGATCTGTGGAGGTATTGCGGAGGGGATCATTACGAGGCTCATCTTGGATATTCATTTTCCCAACTTTTGAAATGCTTTACTCATCTCCTAGCACTCATGCAGATATCTCCACAGGTACATTGCAGTCTAAGGTGAATTTCAACAACAGATTTTCCCTCTTTAACAAGGAACTCAATTATAGTACACTGTCGAAATTACATATTGATGTCCACTATTTTGGAAATACTGCCTGAGATCACGAGAAAGAAGCTGATGGCATCAAAATGTGGGAACATGTGTTGCAAAGTCTGTAGATTGTGATCCTGTAGTTCTTTTTGTTACATTGTTGGATTTTGAATATTAACAATGGGTTGCTCACAACTTTCAGTATGACCCTCGTACACTCAACAATTTGCTTGGCATTTTGTCCATACTAAAACAAATCTAGTGTACACTCACTGGACTCTACTTCTTATGATTTATTTTTATATACATTTTACAAATTCTTTGTCAAAACTTGTTTTTCTGCCTAGTGCAGGTTAATCATGGCTAAAATAGAACATGTTCTCTTAGATATAAAGAAGGCAGGCAACGGGCTCTTTATGTGCAATATGTTTATGTGATGTATGGATTAATTGTAGTACGTGGGCGACTGAGCTTTGCTCGGCTTTTGTTTTTATTTGAGAAGATATTTATTTAGATTAACTTGAAAAGCAAAAGTTACCATTTCTGTGACAAGTCCTTTTATATCCTGGCTTATTTAGATAAACTTGAAAAGCAAAATGTTAACTATATATAAATTTTTATGCTAATTATTGAAGCTGTTTCCATGATGAGACCTTTAATATCCTGGCTTGTTTGTTGAAATTGGCCCATTAACAGAGAAATTATGGCCAAAATAAGGTTTAGATAATTGTGACTGTTACACGTAAAATCATGTTTTTTCAGGAATGACACCTATATAGATAAACTTAATAAGCAAAACCCTGTGTGAATACAAAATTTGGTCGAAATCATTAGAGCCATTTTCAAGGTGTGCGGAATATATTTATATACAAGAATTGCTCGTTTAAATATATTGGATTAATTACATTGCATGGTCCCAGCTGTTATGTTTTATTTAATTTTCAAATGTATACTGTTATTTTAATAGAAATAGAATAATGAAATATATGATTTTATAGTTTATATTTTATTGTTGAGTTCTGTATCTGGTTTTGAATTTGACCTAAGAAATGTGCAAAGGAAATTAAGTGAAATTATAAGTGTCTTAAAGGTCCACTCTCACTGTTTTTCCTAGTACTATGCACAGGGTCCTTCATTTACAACCTAATGGGTATACGGCATTTCACATGTGTGCAATTGGGTGTGCTACAGCTGGCTTTGCTCCTACATAAACTCCGCATGTAAAGAATATATAGCACTGTTACCTTATAGAAGATGCTGGAAATGTCATCCACCCTCGGCTAAACAAGCATATTGGGAGAACACATTCACACTGTAATGTTTCTGATTT
Organism: Tenodera sinensis; assembly: GCA_030765045.1. Taxonomy (NCBI): domain Eukaryota; kingdom Metazoa; phylum Arthropoda; class Insecta; order Mantodea; family Mantidae; genus Tenodera; species Tenodera sinensis. Next base: position 202,169,076 of record CM060963.1, read on the forward strand.
CATTTCTAATGTTTTTAGTTGTTCCAATGTATGAGGATTTGTCTCGTAAACTTTGTCTTTCAGGTTGCTACCCCACATACTGTTAGATCAGGACAGTGAGAGGGCCATACACCAGCACTAATCACTTCACACACTTCCCTAATTTTATTCATGGACTCCTCTGCTGTAGGGGCATTAGCAGAATCTTCTCTGCATTTACAATCTGCTAATAGAATATTGGATGATTAATCATCTAGCACTAATAGCACACCAAACTCCAACTCTCTGATCATAATGAGGGATTTCTTGAATGCGATGTGGATCTTCAGAGACCCAGTAACGACTAGCCACTTGCACAACGGCAGCCGGTAGTGGGAGAATCCAGCAAGGTCGCAGGAGATGCGAAAAGCAGTGTGTTCTGTTTGGTTTTAAATGAAGATCCTGTATCTAGTCATTAGCACGAGGATGTAAAAAGGTCACTAATCTACTCAAATTATTTGGAATCTGTTAATAGTTTTTGTTTGCTATTAACCTTGAAAACTTGAAGTGTGAAAAGTGCAGAGGAAAATGGAAGGTTGATTGTGATATTAACTGTTAAGCCCTTCAAACAGTGGGAGACATGAACTGTTTTGTACATATTCCATTGATGAAGCCAAACTTCCTCTAACATGCAGTATGATGTAAGTTGTATATGTTGTAGATATAATTGATGATCTGGCAGAGCACATGGAACACACTGACATGAGACTGCGAGGAGAGACACGTCAAGTTGCTGTAATAGACCGAAAGGATAATACTTGCTGTAAGTAGATGTGAAAACACATTATTATATTATTTATTTATGCCAACAAACTTACTGTTGGTGTTTTTAAACACACAAACCTTGTGTGGGCAATGTTTGAGAGGTAGAACTGGAACTTAAAAATTCAATGCCACAACTGGGATTTGAACCACAGATCCTCCGCTTACTAGGCAGGTGCTCTAACCATTAAGCTACTGTGACAGCCTGCCAGAATGACGTTGAATTCTCAAACCAGTTCATATTTTTCCAAGTAAACCACAAAGGCAGTCTCACATCAGAGACAATTATCCCAATGGTGACTTACTATTGCAAGTACACACGGTTTGTGTGTTTAAAAACACCAACAGTAAGTTTGTTGGCATAAATAAATAATAATTACCATCTGAAGGTTATTTAATCCCAGGACATAAAGTACTTGCAATAGTAAGTCACCATTGGGGTAATTGTCTCTGATGTGAGACTGCCTTTGTGGTTTACTGGGAAAAATATGAACTGGTTTGAGAATTCAATGTCATTCTGGCAGGTTGTCACAGTAGCTTAATGGTTAGAGCACCTGCCTAGTAAGCAGAGGAGCTGTGGCATTGAATTTTTAAGTTCCAGTTCTACCTCTCAAACTTTGCCCACACACGGCTTGTGTGTTTAAAAACACCAACAGTAAGTTTGTTGGCATAAATAAATAATAATTACCATCTGAAGGTTATTTAATCCCAGGACATAAAGTACTTGCAATAGTAAGTCACCATTGGGGTAATTGTCTCTGATGTGAGACTGCCTTTGTGGTTTACTGGGAAAAATATGAACTGGTTTGAGAATTCAATGTCATTCTGGCAGGTTGTCACAGTAGCTTAATGGTTAGAGCACCTGCCTAGTAAGCAGAGGAGCTGTGGCATTGAATTTTTAAGTTCCAGTTCCACCTCTCAAACATTATTATATATTTTTAAACGAAAAAGGGAAGTCAATTAGTCACACTACACAACACTTACTTATATTTTACTGGAACATGTTTCAAAGGCTTGACTTTCCTTCATTATCAATCGCACATTGACTGGTTCTCCCTGGTGTGGATGGTGATATTTTCCCTGAAGTTTTCTCTGGTGGTGGTTCAAGGAACTTGCTGAAACTATCTTTCTTGGGGATGTCGAAATTGAATTCTCTGTATCTATTTCTCAAAATGAAGATTTGTTCCCACGTGGATAGCTCTTGTTTTCCCGTTAGTGTTTGAGGAGCTTCGGTTCTGGCTTCATGTTGTGGTTTTCTGACCAAAAGTGGTTGGCAACTGCTGATTTTTCCAATGTTTGTTTTTTACAGTTCTAAAGTGTTCCTTGGATCTTGTTTCTAAATTTCTTTTAGTTTTTCGTATGTACACTTTATTACAGTCAGTGCATTCAATTTGGTGTATGCCAGATTTTTTATTGGGTGGGACGATATCTTTAATGTTTGAGTTCAGTAGATTTTTTATGGAGCAGTGATTCACTGGTGCTGGCTGAATATTCTGTTCTTTGAAAATTTTTTTTGGTTTTTCGAAGACCCAAGTATGGAATGTGAATTTTTTTAATATCATTTTTGTTTCTGCTGCTGTGAATCCTCAAAAGAAAACATTGCCACCCACACCAGGGAGAAACAGTCGATGTCTGGTTGATAATGGAGGAAAGTCAAGTCTTTGAAACATGTTCCTGTAAATTATAAGTTAGTGTTGTATAGTGTTATTAATTGACTTAACTTTTTGGTTTAAATTGATTATTACAACACTGTTTTCAAACTTCCAAAGAAAGAAGATACATTATTATATTCTTACTCTAATTCTAGGTTGCAAGAAAACTGCCCAATAGAAAGCTATTTTTTTCTATAGTTAGTGGCTCAATAAACTATTGAGGGCTGTAAACTATAGATAGTAGCAAGAACGATATCATAGAATCCGCTAACTATTCCCATCTTTAATGATAGAAGCGTGATATGGCCGAGCTGATGTAATCAGCATATGCAGTTATCTTGTCATACATGTGATGTCGCTGCAAGAAACAACTGCCATATGTCCGAGGTTGTATTTTTGATTTTGTTGACAGTCATTGCATATTTTGTGCAAGCCAAAATGTAGGACAACGGGAATAGAAGTAAAATTTTCTCTGAAGGGAATAACATATTATTGTCAGCATCGATTTCAGAAAATAAGAATAGTATAAAGTAAAATAATGGAAGCAGTTACAAATTGAAGTAAGAATGTTAACAACTTGCAATTATGTCCTCAGAATATAGACTATACACACTGTTGACACACTTCCATCATGAAAATGAGGTTCCTCTACCGCTCGCTACTTTCATTTCTTATATGTTGCCAGCCTGCATTATGTACCCCCTAAGCTCATCTACAGCAGGATTACTAATTTACTAATTACTAAGATGTTTTTTTGTATATGTGTTTTTTAGTCTTATTTGCTATTGTTTGTTTTGCAGATTACTGGGTGGTAATTATCTTGCTGTTCATCGCCATATTAGTTGTTGCTCTGGTGTGAAACTATCCTCAAGAGGTTATATTCAAACCAAAGATAAAGATTTTTAATGCTGTTTTTAATAAGTACCTACCATTTTTAAGAACATGATATCGTTCTCATATTTTAATGGCTTGGCTGAACTGCAGGTACGTTAATATTTTATATAACTGAACTTAAAACTATATGTATTTTAAAGGAAGTCACAATGAGAAACATGTTTTTGTGATGTTCATTTGTGCATCTAAATTATATTTCAGCATATTGTTACAACATATCAGAGTTTGCTTAATATATTACTGTAAATTATTATGTATGTAATACAATGATCCCTGCCTTAATATTGTGTTCAGAAGTTGCCAGATTTCAACATTGACAATTATCTCGAACGTTTTTTTAACCCTTTTTGCTGTCTTAATTTTTTCTCAAATGCACTACAGCTTACATCACTAAATATTCTAAAGTCATGCAAATGTTGCTTACAAATTAAAACATGTGACTGAGGGCTGATTGTGAGATGTTCTGAATGAAAACTAATCAACGCTGCAGGAATCTCAAACATTGCCCATTTTCCCCACAGTAATTTCCAGTATTAAGACTTAAAAACTCAGATTTGTTACATTTATGTAATTTTTTTACCATTCCTCAGCAGACTCTCTTTTTATTTACTTTATGCTAATCAAGACAAACATTTGTAAAAATGGTTTTATTTTATTTATTGAATATTTCCTTGCAAGTGTAAGGGGAATAAAGTAATACAACAGACTTAAAAATGGTAAAAAACTTCAAATATATGATTCATTATAAATAATGAAAGATTAATCAATTCATTATACCCTGTGCGGTTTACCTTGTCTCGAGCCTAAATAAAGAGATGATGATGATGATCATAATAATAATAATAATAATAATAATAATAATAATAATAACTTTATTAGTCATTTAGTAAACACAATAATCACAATAGACTTCGTCAAAAACAACTTACTATACTAATTTTATAAATAGATACACATGCATTGCCAACTTAGGATTTACACTTACCATATTTACAAACTAAGATTTATGTAAGTTTACAATCACTATTAGCAAATAGTGATTGCCTCAGCGTTTTCCTCTTTCAGTAGCTGACAATATATTTTTTGAACACAGCTTGTGCAGTCTGTACATCGTTCTTAGTTCGTTTTTCTTTTCCACATCTGCCACTGTCTTAATCTTCATCAGTCCCATTTTGCAGGTTAAGCATGTGTGGTGTATGGAATGAAAGATTGAAGAAGTTGTAAAATATGTATTTGTTAGCTAATGCTGGATTTCTGACAATGAAGTCATTAATCCTCTTGCTCTCCAATATTTTTCACTGATGGATGGGGCATTAGAAGTGGCCGGGCATATTTGAAGGTGGTCTCAATCCATTTCCTCTTGCAGATCACATAGAGGACAGAGTGGTGAAGAATGTATCCCAATTCTGTTTAAATGTTTTGCCAGACAATCATGTCCTGTAATCAACCTGAAGGTTGCAACTGCTGTTTTTCGAGGATACTCAGGAATTACTGTTTGAATGTTTGGTAGCTCCCATCTTTTATTCTTTGATTTTTCATAGTAATATTTTGCAATAATTTTTTTGAATTCAGAGTTGACTAATCTTTTAGCTGCATAAAATGGTAGACTAACTATAGATTTCTGCACATTGGCGGTACCCTTTTTTGCAAGAAAATCAGCTTTCTCATTACCACTCAGTCCACAGTGAGCTGGTATCCATTGGAAGACTAGGTGTTTTTAAGGTGCGGTTAGAGGTGTAAGGATTTTCCAACATTCTATAATTGTTTGGTTTTTTGGTGACAATTTGGAAATATTGCTATAATTGCCGCCCTGGAATCTGAGAGAATAACTGCTTGATGAAAATGTGAAATTCTATACAAAAGTTTTGTAGGGCCATTCGAATATGTATTTATATTTTGACAATGAGCAAACTGGTAGGTTTCTTAATCTTCTTTCGTTGCAAAAGTTGGTCCACATTTTTCTGATATTAAGTTCTGGAGGTAAATATCTTCTCCTTGATTTTGCTCTTCCATAGTGGCTTTCTTTACATCTGTACTTCTTAATGTCTTGCTTTATAGCAGCAGTAATGCCCTTCTGTAATATTCCTGTTCTGTCACCTCCTCTGGTTTCCTTCGGCACATTCCCAGATAAGTGAAATTATCTAGCCAGGAGAAGATAATCTAACTTTTGACACCCCTGTGATTCCTTGGAAGCTTGCAGCGCATACTGACAATACTCGGCCATCATTACTTCTCACACTGTATTTAATGCTAACAGTCAGCTTTCTATTTGCAGCTCTCTCTTCACCACTCTGCAATTAGGAGATGTAATACTCATATATTTCATAAGGAATTTATCTTGATCTAGTTTGTTGATCATGGAAAGGTGTTGGTGAAATCCACTTGTATCATAAGACAAATCAGCTGCATCACAGTGCTTATGCCCTTTACTTTCAGGATTTTGTGGAGTGCACGTGAGACATGTGAACATGTAATTGTGGGAGTATGAGCTTTCCTTGATTGCATTTTGATTTCCTTTCCTTGTTTTTGCAATTCCTACCTCCTGCACATTCTACGACTTGTACAGTTTCACAAATTGAGCTCCTGTCCATTATGCATAGCACAATGCAGTGTCTCAACTAAGAATAAAAATGCCATGTAAGTATATCAAAGCTTGCAGGAATGCATGTGAAATCCAAGCGCACAACCTGAGTTCGCAATTATTACCAACGATGCAGCCCGGTACAAAGCTTGCAGAAATGACTGAGAATTCCAAGAATCGCAACAGTAAGATGGCAGTCGATGCCAACATGCATTTCATAGAATTGAGGTTGCTACACACTGTATCATAAAATCATAAAGTTGCATCTATCAACTTTTGCTTTAACTGAGCAAGTGCCCTCCAGACATTCTGGGGGTTGTGAGAGAGCGATGTGACCGCCAAAACGTAAAAATATGGTGCTCTCTAAAAAAAAGCGGTTACTTTTACTGTTAATTCTCTCAAATACAAATTATATTGGAGAGTAAGAGAATTAATGACTTCATTGTCAGAAATCCAGCATTAGCCAACAACAACAATCCAGTCTCAATTTGTTCATAAAATTCTTGCACACCATAAAAGGGATCTTCTAAAAGCCATTTACACAATCTGTTCTTCAATGTTTGAGCATTCAGATTTCTCAAATAAGGAAATAATGAAGCTATTAACAGTGGATTGTGATAGGGTTTATATTGGTAAAACTGAACATCATTTAGAAACCAGAATAAAAGAGCATTTTAGAAATATTGAATATAAACAAACTGATAAATCAGCTGTGGCATATCATTTTTGGTCATTTAATTATGAAATTAATCCAGAGGTTAAATTATTAAATCAATTAAATGGACCTATAGATTTGATGGTTTTGGAAAATATATTTATTTTAAAAAATAGGAACTGTATTATGAATTTTGAAATACCTCCAATAGATCGTAATTGTAATTTATGTATAGGTTTTTGTTTTCAGAGATTGGTGATTAAAATGTGTATCAGTTGTTATGATAACTTGTTTGTATAGCTTTGAGAATGAGTTGGAATCAACTTGAAACATGTTAGCTGCAAAAGATCTTGCAATATTACTAAGATAGGTGAAGCTTTTAGTTTCTAATTTGTTCTTACTTTCAATTCAGATTTCTTGTTTCTTGTGGGAGTGCATTGAAAAGATGTATTCCTATTTATAGTATCTAGATGTTTTCTGTAATCTGTGATATGGCATATCAATTCTACTCCTATTTCTTCTCCCATGTTCATGTACTGTATTGTAGTGTTTAACGTCCGTTTTTACTACTATGGCACCGCAGGTAGTGACACTGATGATACATGGCATGAAGATGAAGCACCGGTGGAATGAGATGGCAGGGGAAACCGAAGAACCCGGGGGAAACCTGCCCCAGCGCCTCTTTGTCCACCATAAATCCCACATGCGTTTGCATGGGATCAAACCTGAACCACTTTGGTGAGAAGCAAATGATCTAACTCGGCTACGGTACTGCCCATGTTCATGTACTGAATTTCTTAAATTAAAATTATGCAAATTTTCTTTGATACTGATCAAAGCATAGATATAATATACATTTACTACTGTTGGAATTCCCAATGCAACAAATAATGGTTTACAATGTTCTACATTGTTTGAATTTATCAGTATTCTAATAATCTTTTTTTTTTGAATTTTTAAAATGTGTGCTATCCTTGGATTACTACCCCATAGTACAAGTCCATGTCTAAAAACACACTGGAAAAATGAGAAATAAGCCATTAGAACAAAATATTGTGACATTACTCGTTTTAAATTTGCAAGCAGAAATACCACTGATGATACTTTTCTACATATTTGATGAATGTGAGGATTCCAGGATAGTTGTTTAGGAATTTAACTGTGTCGCTTATATTACTTTCTGTGTGTTCAATGATTTCTAAAGTAAAATGGATATTTTGTGTGTTGCTTTCGTTCATATAAAAGCCATTGCTTTGAAACCTGGATTGAGATTTTTCGGTTGTTGCTTTTACTTACTGTGACAATACTTCCTCATCCTTTTGTAAATCTAGAAAAGATGTATCATCAGCATATACTACTGTATGAGATGGAGAACGCTACACCATTAATTATTATCAGGAAAAGTAAAGGCCCTAGAACTGATCCCTGTGGAACTCCAGTTGTTACCCAAGATTTTTTCCCTCCGACTGATGTTACCTGTTGTCGATTTTCGAGGTAGAATTTGAAAATTTTTACACTATGGTCTCTTATTCAATAATATTCTAATTTCTTTATCCAAATTTCATAATTTATACAATCAAAAACTTTACTTAAATCACATAGTGTAACTCCATCTTCAAACACCTGGTGAATCTTCTCCACTAGCGACTCTACTGCAGGTATGGTTGACCTACCTTTTCGATACCCAAACTATCACTAAACAAATTTTGAATCTCAAAATAATGTTGTAGTTGCTGTCTTATAAGGCATTCAAAAATTTGTGCTACTATGGGAATTATAGCCTGTAACTATTTGGTTTTTGTTTATCTCCTTTTTTGTATACTGGGGTCACTTTTGAATATTTTAAAACTGCTGGCAAAACGCAACTGGGAAACTCAGTGTAACTGTTAATACAGAAAGTCAAGGGAATTAAAATACATGGTAAAATTTCTGTGATAAAATTATTAGAAAAATCATATGTATGTTTTGCATTTGAATTTGTGAGGTTCTTTGTTACCTTCTCAACGTCACTTTATTAAGCACAAATCTATTATTTTCATCCCCTTGAGGCATTTCTCTTACTGCGTTCAAAGCGCTATTACTACAATAATTTACCTGCAATGCTAGTTCCTTAATTGATTCTATGAAAAAATTGTTAAAGTCATCGGGTGGTATTGTCTCATCTAAACTTGTTGTTTCAGTTGATTTCTTTATCGAGTTAATCACTGACCATGCAGCCTTCCATTTATTCTGAATTATTTATGAAATTTTGATTTGCTTCCTTTTCTGCTTCTATTATAGATTTTTTGTAACAACTCCTAAATTCCTTTATTTCTGTTAAAAGTGAATTGCTTGGACTTTTCTTATACATATTTTGTAAGATTATAAGCTTGTTTCTCATTCTTTCTAAATCTGAGTTACACCAATCTTGCCTTTTTATCCTTTTGTTTAATATTTACAATTTTTTTATACTTTTTACAAGTGTTGTCAAGTGAATACATCAAGGTTTGGAAGAATATATTAAAAATGTTTTCTGCTGAGTCTACTATATAACCTTTCTTCCCAATCAGCTGATCTCAAACTGTCTTTAAATTTATTTACAGTTCCTACATTTTCATCTCTTATTTCTCTAAGTTTTCTTTTGAGATTCATGAATGTTTTTTTTTTTTTTTTTTTGATGCAAATACCTGAAAAAATAATATTTGACGATCTGATAGTGAATACTCTAGTACATTTATTAAATAACACCGTTGCTTCAAATGTGTTATGATATTGTCTAGACATGCAGATCCTCGTGCTGGTGACCTATTTGCACAATTATAGCCTGCTTGTCACAATAAATTTTGGAAATTATCTACCGTGTTCCAGTCTGTTATGGGTGTTGATGAAATGAATATCACTGACTTATTTATTGTGAAACCTTTATTCCAGTCCACGTTTATAACTTTCTTCTTTGCAAGCATATACCCAGCGCCACTTTGTTTTTCCCAGCACTGACATTCACATGGTTTATTGCAGGAGACTGGAGATTGCATTTGTGAGTAGATCTCGTTGCATTTAACCGCGGCAGTAGTAAATTTATTTGTTTACCTTGTCATGAGTCAATGCATAACATGATATAAAAGGGTACCCTATAAGGGTCCATGTCATGAGATACATAAATGGAAAAGAATTTAGTGATTACATAACATATACAATATAAGTAGATAAGAAGTTAAAAGTACAATTAGTATAATCAAACACATCATAGAAAAGATCTATAAGTTTAGTTATTCTTCAATACTGTAAAAAGCTTTGGTAATTAAATAATTTTTTATCCTATTTTTAAAGGTATTATAATTTTCACATGATTTTAGATTTTCAGGCAAAGCATTATAAAACTTCGCTCCCATATAACTAGGGACCCTCTCTGATAAATGTAATCTGGTTCTGGGGAGATTTAGTAATTGATTATTCCTGGTATTATATGTGTGAACATCTGACATGTTTTTTATTGGGAATTTAAATTGAACGAAATATAAACTGGTTCTATAGATGAATAAGCTTGGTAATGTAAGGATTTGCAGCAGAATAAAAGTGCTTTTACATGATTCGTTGTACCTTAGACCACCTAAATACCTAATAGCCCTTTTTGTAACACAAAAATTCAACCCAGCAATAAGCAATACATAATAAGTAATACGTGGACGTGAGTAAGTGTGAATGTGTGTAAATTGGTGAGTGAAAGTAACTCCATGAGGGTGTGCCAGTTCGTGATTAAGTGTGTCTCGCCACAGCTTGTTTGCTGGTTTTGTCATTTCCTTGTTTCCCCTAACATTACCACTTCTTCATGGCCATGTGGTTTCCCTCATTGGTGGAAATCCATTCTATGTCCACAACATTCAGATTTTCACCAATGGGCATGCCCTGACTTGGCGGGTGCCTTTTAAAGGAGTTTTTGCTTCACTGTACACAGCGTCGCCATTACCTTCCAAAGATTTCTAAAGGATTTTCACATCCTTTATTTCCCATTGTCTGGTGACCTTAACATAATAACTATTTAAGAGGTAGAACTGGAACTTTGCCCACACATGGCTTGTGTGTTTAAATTCCATTCTGGCAGTTTGTCACAATAGCTCAGTGGTTAGAGCATCCGCCCGGCAAGCGGAAGGTCTGTGGTTCAAATTCCAGTTGTGGCATTGAATTTTTTAAGTTCCAGTTCTACCTCTTAAACTTTGCCCACACACGGCTTGTGTGTTTAAAAACACCAACAGTAAGTTTGTTGGCATAAATAAATAATAATAACTATTTCCTGTGGCCGTAGTAAAATTTAGCATATGCAGTCCTTTTAGACAAATAATGTATATGGCCTAGCCGAATATTTTATTTCTTAACTTCCCTTGATAACCAGTTTGATTTATCCTGTCACATTACACATGAGAAGGGAGTCAGATCATATCTATAAGGCACATTCACTATAACCACATTTGTATAAGTTAACCTAACTAATAACTTTTTTAGTCCAAGTATTAAATCTCGTGTTTTGTCCTGAGAAACAATCATTTGCACCTGTTATCAATACAACACTGTCTTTATCATTCAAAGGGTGAAGTTCTCCCTGGGTTGTTCTGATTATTTCTTCAGTTGGTCCACCAGGCTTCACTATTGCCAATTTTGATGTTCCTTCGCTCACCTGTAGGTTCTCCTTTTGTGTTCCGTTAACCTGTTTCTCTGAGTTTGTTGCAAATTTTATACTCGTTATTTCATTACATCTAGCATTTTTACTTTCGGTGATGTACTCTTCTATTGTACTTGTTGCTTTTAGGATTTCCTCCTTCACTTCCATTTTTAGGTATCTTCCTGTTTCTGCTGCTATGTCTTTCAATGTTTGCAGAGCTCTTTCTACGCATGTATCTGGTGCATCCGCCATGTTGACCACTCCCATAATATAATATAATGGATGATAGTTTAATAGAAGGTGTGAGGGCGAGACCCGAAATTTATGTTTAGAGTAATGTGCCTTTTAAAAACCCAGCTTTAAAGCAAAGATATGGGAAGTTATTGCAGTAACAATAAATAAGTATGTTTGGTAATACACTCGAGAAAAGTAAACTTGCCCATTATCATCAGGAATATTTTAACGAAAACTGAGCTTCATGTTCTCTTTCTTTTCATTTTTAGATAAAGATATCCACAAAATATAAAATTGCAGCTACTTTGTATATTTGCCATGTTCTGTTGAGCTGGTCAATGGTGCATTATGTTACCAATATATCTTCTTCTTTTTCTTGTTCTAATGACCTTCCTTCTGAGTTTAATAGCCAATCAGAATCATTATCTTTATGATGAATGCATCCTTATAGCCCTGTTTAATCTCTTACTTCACTTTGCATCATGTCAAATCACATTAAGTAAAGTTTATCATAATCGTGACATTAGAGCATTCGCGTACCACCTAGGCACCCAAGTTCGACCCCAGGGACCTGCATGTGGTATTCATGGAGGACAAAGCGGCGTCTTTGTGGGTTTTCTCCAGGTTCTCTAGTTCCCCCACCACTCATTCCAACAATTACTCCATCATCACCTTTCCATTCATCAATTTCGCCTGCATTTCATATCCTCTTACTGTCATACCTGATGCTTGACTGACCACCCACTTCCAGGTGTTCACTCTGTCTGGTCCATAGGTTCCTATGCTCCCCAGCAGGCGTCTGGCCCGAGGCAGTGCTTTGTAAGTCATAGGGGGTATAAGTAGGGTAACCAGATAGAGAAAGAAAGAAAGAAAGAGAGAGACAGACAGACAGAAATAAAGAAAGAAGGAAAGGAAGAGGGAGGGAGAGAGAAAAAGAAAGAAAGAAAAGCTTTCTGCGTAGAAGGCAGTTTAGGTGAAGTGGATTTTCTTAAAAACCTTCATGCACATCTTTTGGAAGAAGTTGAATCTAAATATCAAGTTTGGTATGTATTAGATTTCTTTTTTTAATTCAGTGTGCTTCAAACTTATATTTTTTGGTGAAATCTTGGCATTTAATTTTTGGGTAGAATACAGTGCTTTCTCAAGTTACTGTAAGAACATAGTAGAGAAAATAATAAACTTTGATCAATCAAAAATATTTGAGATTTTTCACATATTTTTCAGTATCTCAAGCGGCTAAGATGATTTACAGACATTTCCAAAATCGCTGACTGTAACATTAAAATGCAAAATATGGAAGCAATATTTGTAAATAAGAGAGCAAAGATGTTGGACAAAATAAATACCAAAAGTATGAAATCTGGCAACCATAGAACAAGAGCGTTCGATACAGGAGTACTACAAAATATAAATAGTTTATTATACAGGGTGTTAGAATTATGGGTGCACAGATTTCACGTGATGATAGATTCATATATGTTGAATACAAAAACCCAATAACAAATTTATCTGTTGTGAAGATAAAGGAGATAATTGAACATTATTGAATAAATTGTATGTAGTCAGTAGGACTGCACAGGGAAATGTTTTGTTTACTAATCTGCCAGGGCCAGGGCTCAAAAATTGGTTTTGCCACGTGTCTATGTGATTGTTATCATTATTACAAGTAACAAGGGGAGGAGTGGTTTTCTTTCTGAGCAGTCATCACGGGACCTGCGCAGGCAGTATCTACTGTCAACAAAAAAACATGGACACAAAAACATGCTGGAATCCAATTATTTAATATATTTTTTGTGGCTAAATGACTCATTTTAGCAACAAATGTAAAATACTAGGTGTGTCAAAAAATGTATACACACTTTGAACCATCATAGAAACTGTATTTTCCATGCTACAAGGTTCAATGTTATCTTTCTTCAACAGGTGGCAGCAGAATTGTTGCTTTAGCCACTCAGCCCAGTTCAGATGGTAATACTTTATTGCTCATAGATTTGTTTTATACAAATTTCAAAAAATTTAAAATTATTTTGTTGTTTAACAACGCTGTCAATTGCCGGAATCACATCAGCATCGCCAGTGTGCTGGAATTTTGTCCCGCAGGAGTTCTTTTACATGCCAGTAAATCTACCGACATAGACTTGTCATTTTTAAGCATGCTTAAAAACCATCAGTCTGGGCCGGATTTGAATCAGCGACCTTGGGATCAGTACAAATTTCAAGCATTGTCAGTTTTATACATATACAATTTTGCTTTACAATCTAGTCCTTTAATATACGTGTTTCTTAATTAGGTACATTTTAACTTCTTAAACTTGTTTGTCAAACTTTGTTAACTCAATTTACAAATTTATACAGTTTTGAGTACAATTCATTCATAAAATACATACATTTCTTAATAGGTAGTATTTAAGTTCTTGAACATTAACCCATTTAAGAGTTAAATTTTGTTGGCAATTTGTTAGTGGCAAGGAAGTAACTGCAAGATGGCGGACATATGCCAGACCTTACGCCACTGGATTTCTTCTTTCAATAAAGGATGATGTGTACAAACATAAACCACATAACTTAGATACACTTTGGAATGAGATTCAAGCAGGGTGCGCAGAAATCCCATTGCACATGGTACGATGTACAGAAGCAATGGTGACTCGCACTCAGCAATGTATTAATGCTGAAGGCCACCATTTTGAACAGTGATCACATTTGTTTATTGTTATCAGCTGTAGAAATTACAATATAATTCATAGCATCAGAATACATGTGGTTATACATAATTACATATAAAGAACTTTTACAAAGTTATTTATATACATCTATACTAATATATACATATACCAACTAACATGTATTTATAATCTTACAGCTATGGCTTATACCCTATTTAGAAATTCTTCTATTGAGTAAAAACTCCCATGTATGCAACACTTTTTCAATTGTACTTTAAATTTACGTATACATTTTACTTCTTTTAAATTTTGTGGTTGTTTGTTATATAGCAAACATGCAGCTACTGATGGTTTGGTTTTGTAAATTTCTAATCTATGGGAATTTATGTGAAAATCTGTATTACCCCTAGTGTTGTATTCATGAATCTGGATGTTCGTTTTACTGCTGTTTTCTGTTCTGTTTGCTAGTAAAATTATCTCAGCTATGTACAATGAGTATGTCAAAATGTTCAGTTTCTTAAAGTATTCTCTACATGATTCCTGTCTACTGAATCTTAAAATTATTCTTATAGATTTCTTTTGTAATATAAATGGTCCTTTTGTGTGTACTATTGCACTTTGTCTGTATACTGTGATACCTTAAGCAAGATGTGGGTATATTAACCCATAATAAATTTTTCGTAGGACGTCTGCATCGACTAGTTTTGCCATTTGTTTTAGATCAAACAGGCTAGAGGAGATTTTGTTACAGATTTTACTAATGTGTTTTTCCCAGCTTAAATTTTTGTCTTACACTACCCCTAGAAAATTGGTCCATTCCAATCTTTTAATAACTTGATTTTCTATTTTTACATCAGGCATGATGCATCAGAAAGTGCATTTATGGACTTTAAGCTTTCCATTTCCAGCAATTGAACCTTGTAGAACGGAACATAAGTTTTGTATGACAGTTCAAAGTGTGTGTATATTTTTTGACACACCTTGTATATAAATTATTCATATTTTGTAACTATCTCTGCATGCTAATTGCAGAAGTAAATTATAAAGGAGTTGTTATATGTTAGTAATCAAACATTCTACCAATTTAATTTTTTATTTATCGAGCCATGCATTATAAAGGAAAATGGTAGAGGAAGTTATGCTTGAGCTTAACATCAAGAGGTCACAGTTAAAGTCTGTGCATTCATACTCGTAGCACTTTGTTGTGTATGTTTGAATTAATGTAACTTGGCAATTCTGACACATCTCGCTCGGCATGCATTCTGGGCATGGCATAAGGGTTTCATGTCATGACAACCAGGTTTAACCTTGAAATAGCCAATAGTCTTCATGGTCACGCAATTGCCCTTTTAACCCCTTCCACATGCCACACCCCATCTTATGTCTACTCTTGTGCTCGGCTGGGAAACAGCTGACAACGGACCAATGATGTGCATGTTTTGCATGTGGCACAGTGGGAATACACTTGTCAGGAAAGCAACTGTGAGGATTTGCAAGTTACATTAATTCAACTCTGATAATGCAGACAGTTCTTTTAAAGGATCTCAATGAATGTTCTGAGGTCTCTCGTTCCAGTTTAAAAAGCACTGGTTTTATCACTTATTTGTCAGAAGTTTTATATAGAGTGATGTATAAACAGTTTAAGGGTATCATATGTATGTCGGTTTACTGGCACTATTCACATCTTACTAAACTGGGACATGTTTCATGTGCTCAGTTGCCCCAAGTGACCTCAGCAAGAAATTCCTTGGAAAGACACGAGAGACTGACTTTAGTGCAAAGTCTCCAACACAAGGACTCCACACTCCAGCAGTTGACATTAGGTTGTGATGGGAGCAATTGAGCTCTCAAAACATGTCCTGTTTTGTATAATATTTGAATAAGTTAGTAAGAGTGGCGTGAATTTAAATTTATGGATAAATTTAGTTATATATTTGAGCGCTTACATTGTTTACACCTTTTTGTGTCATGACCCATTTCAAAAGCTGTTGATCGCACTATCAGAAGTGTCTAACAGGTTTCTAGTTGCATCCGGTTTGTGGTGACATCTAGCTGAGGTGTGATCAACTTTCATAGTATATTGGGCGGCAATTCTAACTTCATTAAGCAGTGTAGGTATTTTATGATTAGCATCTTCTCCCAAGTATCTTCCCTTCATTTTTCCTATACACTGCATTTCATCGCATAATCATAACACTTTTTATGTTTTCTCCATAATGCAAAACTGCATAGTGCAACGATTTGCAAAGTCAGAAGCTTTCATGGCCAGAGTCACAATTAAGGCTTTTCTGCATTATTTCAAAACTGTCACGGACAATAGGACGCATACTGAAGTGCCACAACATCAAAGCTATCTTCAAACCTACCAGACAGATTAATACCTTGTTTCGGTCGGTCAAAAATCCCAGAGACCTGCTTGCTTCGGCTAGCATTTACCAGATTCCGTGATCCTGCGGTGCAGTGTACATAGGTATCACCCAGCACAGCACCGACATCCGACTCACAGAACACAAGAGATGCTGCCATCTGGGACAGACAGACAAGTCAGCGGTCTCAGAACATGCAATATGGGCCAACGGAGAACACATAATTCATTACAAGGAGACTACTGTTCTTTCATCTATGCCGTACTACCATGCCAGACTACAACGCGAAGCTGTAGAAATTTACAAACACCCCATTAATTTTAACAGAAAGGAAGAAGCTGTAAAACTGAACAAAACCTAGCATTCAATACTTGAGCATAAAAAAGAAGCACAAATGCAGAGAAAGCGCATAAACCATTCAGCAATCAGAGTGGAGAAGCCCCGCCGACCTAGCACAGACCTGCTGCACAAGCCCAGCCAATTCACTGTGAGCAGCCCAGATATACATATGGCACCTCCAACCAGAATTCTGTTGTAACTGAACCTTTGCCGAGAAGACTCAGACCATGCCACCGATGATGTCCACTGCAGGTGTGGACGAAACATCTGGACCTCTAAACTCCAGCAGACCATGGCTTTTAAACCCAGAAGAAATCTAGCTTTAATTATGCAAAGAATAAATTATATAAGACTGACCATGTTAACGTTGCAACAGAAATTGTGTATCCGAGCAAAATTAATAGGAAAATTCATTTTAACATTTACCACGTCAATTTATATCCATTGAACATACGTAAATGCGCTACTGTGTAAATATTGTGATCATATTTGTAAACATTACTGAATCTGAAGCTATTCAGTGAAAGGAAACATCAATCGTATGATAAAAGACAAAAGAGAAACAATAGTTGATGGCTATGTAACTAGGAAGAATAAATACCAGACCCTCTACATTAATAATTATTCATACATTGTATGATAAAGATGTAAACTTCAGCGAGTGCACATATAACTATCAGGATACGTATCAGCGATCTGTAATCAAGGATTGCATTACCAAAAGATCTCTATAAATATTGCACAAGAGAATTTACAACACGCGATTATATCCATAGAGCTGATCATTATTTAGTGAGAAAAGCTGAGAGAGCATAAACATTGAGAGACACCACTTTGTATTCGGTATACAAAATAATCATAAAAGAAAGAGATATAATGATATTAAATCAAATTTGTTAAAATTATACTTGTAAAGAGTGAGATAATTTATCATATGATTTCTTCGTTACAATAAAGTTGATATAAGTGCTGAGGCTTTCACGGCTGGCGTTGTCCACTACGTTAAGTAGATTTTCCGGGCTTGTGGGCCGTGGTCGAGTTGGATTGCCTTCCTCCAACGTTTCGCTGAAAACTGCGTCCAGCATCTTCAGGGTGATCCAATTAGTGAAGAGAGACAGCAGATAAGCAAAACATGGCTCCCAGCTCTAATAAGAGGGAGAAGAAAACCAGAGACACTGGAAGCCTTGTCTTTTATACCAGGATCAGAGACGTCCCATTTGTCGATAGGCAGCCAATAGTTGCCATGGTCCCCCCCTCTACAGGCCACGCCCTCCCTCCATGTGCGACTATATATATAGCGCGCTGGAAGGCATAGCTCTCCAGTCTTCGGACTCGGGAGTTCACTAATTGGATCACCCTGAAGATCCTGGATGCAGTTTTCAGCGAAACGTCGGAGGAAGGCAATCTAACTCGACCACGGCCCACAAGCCCGGAAAATCTACTTAACGTAGTTAATAAAGTTGATTTTGGTGGAAACTGAATTTTAATTGAAAAGAGCATTAACCCTTACCATCTTTATCCACTACCCATCATACAACCCAGAGATAAAACCCTGTTGCTACCCGCCATATATTGAAAACATTGAAACAGCCACATTTTACACTGTTTGTGGTTGAAAAGGAGAGGGGAAGGAAGGGAAACAATAGTGACACTGACATCACAATGCAAAGCGGTTGCAGCCTCCCGACTATTGACAATCTACTCTTGTACTAACCATTGTTACAAACTCTTATTCTTCTAACTTCGTGTTGAGACAATTGTACAAATTATCTTATTGCTTATTTCCTTATAGGTACAAGGAGAATATGGGAATACAGTAGACTTTGAGTGATAATCAAATCTTTTAAAGCTTTGAGATCCCGTTTTCTTTCACGTTTAACATATAAAAAAATTAACAACGATGTTCCATTTTACCAAAGTTTTAAGTTTTCCAATACTGACACAAATAACATGGAATATCTCTGAAATGGTTCACTCTACAAAAAAGTTTATTTATACATAAATTGTATGTTTTAGCGAGATCTACTTTTTTTTATAGTAAGATTTTGTCTCTTACTATGAGTTATTCAAAAGACATCCAGAGTAAACAAGAATACCTAGGCTGTAGCCAGAAAATTCAAAATATACATTTCATTTGTCATACAAATATCTTAAACATATGGCATTTTAATCAAAATTGTTAGAGCCATTTTCAAGAATCAAAATTGTTAGAGTCATTTTCAAGAAAATCAAAATTTTCCATATAAAGGGTAATTTAGGGTAGGACTATTTTCCTCAGAATCTTCGCGTCCCATCCTTGAAAAACATTAAACTTAAATACCAACTTTGGTTTTTAACCGACTTTTAATTTTTGAGTTATACTGTCTACAGACTGACAAGACACACACACAGACCTTTTTCTAAAAATGCTTTTTTTTTTCAGATTCAGGGGGTCCCAAAACATGTTTCTGGTGAAATCTCTGCATTGAATTTTTGGGTGGAATACAATACTTCCCCTACTTTACTATACATAGTAGAGAAAGTAAAAATAATAAGTATGCACACAGTTGAAGAATAGGATGTTTTGTGCCTTGGCATATGCTAACCAAATGGTTCACATCCGTAGCTGCTTCATTCGCTTATCGCTTAGTTATGTCTGCTAATGCCCCAAGCTTGAGGTACTTGAACCAGTCAGATTCATTGAAGGACTAGTCACTACCTTGGCAGTCAACAAGCTAATGGAATCGACACTCAGTAATATTGCACTGGATACTCTGTACTCTCTCCCGTAAACATAACAACTTGCTGTGGTGGCATGTTATTTTGCAATATTTCTCCAAAGTGAACACTTAGAATATTAATGCAACAATTATCCAGTGAAGTGCTTAAATTATTTCTTCATCGAAGAGAATCTAATAACCTTTTAGGAGTTAATAGAAATATTGATGATCCCTTCCTAATTGACTTGTCTATAAATCTTGTGAGCAATAGGTGATGATAATATGCAATGAAATACGCTAAGAGGAATAAAAGGAATTTAGAAACCAGCTTAAAAGAACACATGAGATGCAGCAAATATAAACAGCTTCATAAATTATTATTTATTTATGCCAACAAACTTACTGTTGGTGTTTTTAAACACACAAGCCGTGTGTGGGCAAAGTTTGAAAGGTAGAACTGGAACTTAAAAATTCAATGCCATAACTGGGATTTGAACCACAGACCTTCCGCTTACCGGGCGGACGCTCTAACCACTGAGCTATTGTGACAAACTGCCATTCAGCGGAAGGTCTGTGTTTCAAATCCCAGTTGTGGCATTGAATTTTTAAGTTCCAGTTCTACCTTTCAAGCTTCATAAATCTTTTTTGGACAACTAATCGTAATATCACATGTGCAAAACATTCCTAAAACTGACAAAACACAAACAGATCTGGAACTTACAGCATTACTAAGATAAGTGAAGCTTTTAGTCTCTAAGAGGTGGAATCAGGACTGAAAAATTCTTGCCATAGCTGGGATTTGAACAATGGATCTTCTGCTTAAGCTTATTAAAGCAGCCACTCGAGTGGAAGATCCGTTGTTCAAATCCTGGCTATGGCATTGAATTTTTCAGTCCTGATTCCACCTCTTAAACATTGCCCACACATGGCTTGTGTGTTTAAAAACACCAGCAGTAAGCTTTTTGGCATAAATAAATAATAATTTTAGCCTCTAAGTTTGTTTTTATTTTAGATCTGGGTACTTTGGAGAAGATTCTAATCATAAATCACAAAGACTGCTTAATGAATGGTAATTATTTTATGCCAACCAACTTACTGGTGGTTTTAAGCACACAAGCCATGTGTGGGCAATGTTTGAAAGGTAGAATCAGGACTGTTTGTTTAAAACCACCAGCAAATTGATTAGCATAAAATAACATCTAAAGATTAATTAATCCAGGGACATAAAGTACTTAGTTGTAAGTCACCTTTGGTGTATGTATGTCAGCTGTGAGATTCCTTGGTGGTCTACTGGGAAAAATATGAATTAGTTGGGGAATTTAATGTCATACTGGCAATCTGCCATGGTAGCTCAGTGGTTAGAGTAGGTGAACATGAAGCGGAAAATCTGTGGTTCACATCCTGGCTATATTACTGAATTTTTCAGACCTGATTCTACCTCTCAAAAACTGCTTAGTGAATTTTGAATTGCTACTGCCAAATCCACTATAGAATTCACATAATATATACAAAGTGATATAGACAGTGAAACTTTTCCAATGTTTTAGAAATAAATGAGTCGACCTATAGACACTTATAGTTTCACTTAATTTATTTTTGTCCGGACGCATTTCTAAGACCAGCATCTTCATTCTCAACGGTTTCTCGACTGGCGGTTGAAGAGGGAACATCTGTTGTGGTAGTGACTGTGCTGCTATCTGGGTTACTGGATATAAACTTCATTATATCATCTGCTTGTATATAAAAATTCATGGCTATGTGAACATTCTTTATAATGTGTATTTTCTCTTAAATTATCAGTTCTGCTGTTGTTTTTGCGTGTTTTGGTAACTTAATATCCTTTTTTATAGTGTGCTGAGTTGACCAGAAGTGATAGACTATGGCTGATTTGTCAATCTGTTTAACTGTTGTTTCTAATGTGCTCCTTCAGTCGTGTTTTAAGATTTCTTTTAGTTTGGCCAATGTATATTTTTGGGCAATCTATAGATACCTATCCCATTATAGAAGTTCATCACCTCTTAGCTAGATGTCACCACAAACTGGATGCTGCTAGAAGTCAGACTGTCACTTATGATCATTGGAGCAACAGCTGTTGAAATTGGTCAGGACACACAAAAGGATAAGTGATGTAACTCAGTTTATCCATAAATTTAAAAATGTTCTATTTTACATAAATGTAAGTGATACAGTGTCAGTGAACAGATTTGCATATGTTACCTTTAACCCTTTAATTGGTAAGGTATTTTTCTACATGTGCAATTCTTTGTCTAATTCCTAAACTGGTTTTCATATCCCTTTCAGAGGCACCTTTGCTGAAGCAATTCAATTAGCTGTGATGTTTAAGGCGATACCCAATGGACTGGCCATCCATTCAAAGCCAAATGTCGCAAGTTCAAATTCCAGCAACTGCAGTCAAATGTGCCTGTGGTAAAGGAAGAGGAGGGCCCAAGCAAAATAATTGATGTAATGACACGCTTGGAAGCTGGCGGGATTACATTTAACTGCAGTTGCATGGATTTTGCTTCTTTTTCTTTAAAAAAATTAGTTCTATTGAAAAAAATTAATATTTTTACAATAGCAGACAACTACAAATACTTGAATTCTATTCATTTAGGTTAGCATAACATGAAATTACAAAGAAATGGCCAATAAGGTACCTCAGAACTTAATAAATGTATATATATCTTATAAAATACAGTGCCAATTAAAGGGTAAAGTTGCACTGATAATAGCTTATGGGAATGATAAATACCCATGCTTTTTTCACTGAAGCCGTTCATGTAATTTGAAGTGAAAGAGATATTACACATTGTATAGTGTTGTTTGTTTAAACTAAGGTGCTACATAGTATATTTGCAGTAAGCATTTTATTGATACTTTTCCCCCCTCCACTAATATAGGCAAAGAAGTTCCTTTGGAGTTATTCCTACAACTCAAATTATCTACTGAAGGAGGAATTTAAAACCTATTATCAGAGACTGGCTAATCTGACTTGTGCCATGAAAATAAAAATGTTGGTATTGTGCATGTTCTCTTTCAGTTGTTCATCGAAGTTGGTTTATTTTAATATGTTGCTACTAACATTGGATTGCAGAAGGGAGTTCTTGAGTTCTCTGGCCTTAACTATATTAGACATCACAGCCAGAACTTTAAACTCGTTTAACATATACTCAAAAATAAAAATTTCTGAAACACTATATACATATTAATGTAGGTCAGGTACCACTATGTTCAATATCATGCATAGTTGCATACTGTGGCATTTATTGTTATCAAAATAAATAGTGTAAATAATAGCTTCTACATAAAAATGTATAGTATATATTTGTATATAAATTATGTAATCAACTATACTTTCATAAATATATATATTTTTTATATACTGTTGTTTTGTATTTCCCTTTCTGTGCCTTCCAAAAAAATGTGTTGCACTCATATGACTTTCTCTACTCTTGTACTAACCATTCCCACAAACTCTTCTTCCTATATTTTCTTCGTGTTAGTTGAGATAACCATTTATACAAATTATCTATTGCTTATTTCCTTGTAGGTACAAGGGAAATATTAGAATTCAGTAGGCTTTGAGCAAGTCAAATCTTTTGAAGCTTTGAGATCCTGTTCTCTTTGCATGCTTAACATATAAAAAGATGAACGACGACGTTCCATCTCACCAAAGTTTTAAATTTTCCCGAAACTGACACAAATAACAAGGAATATCTCCAAAATGGTTCACTCTACAAAAAAAATTTATTCAGACATAAATTGTGTGTTTTAGCGAGATCTACATTTGAGGACTGGACTTCAATAACGAAACAAAGGAGAATCAATTCGGGATGAAAAGATACGTAGTAAAGTGAAGGGAAACCTTATGTCAACAATAAAAACGTGTCAGATGGTTTACCCACGTCAGCTTTCATGCTATAACATGTGTGTCCATATTGGTGACAACAACAAGGGACTCATGTTTTTGTGGCATGAGCATATGAATGGCCAAGGCGGTAATGGAATTGCTTCATGCCTGTTTAAAGCACTCAGTAGTCCTGAATTTATGAGGAAACAAAAACTTAACTTCTGGTCTGGTAACTCCATTGGTCAGAATAAAAATAAAATGATGGTATTTCTTTGGATCTATTTAATGATTACGGGCAAGTGCGATGAGATAAACCATAAGTTTTTGATCTCCGGTCACTCATTTTTGTCATGTGACAGGGATTTTGCTCATATCGAGAAACGAAAAAGGGTTCAAAAGTGTCAAGTTCCTAAGGACCTGGTTAAATGATGGTGAATGCAACACCGAGCAATTCCTTTGCTGTTACTATGTGCTCCAACCTGAAGACTTCTTTGATTTCAAACAAGCAGCAGATTTATACATCAACACGACAAAACTAAATATTTCCAAATGCAGCTGGATTAGAGTTGAAAATGCCACACCCGGAGTCGTCAAGACGAGAACAATGTTTAACAAAATTAAAGCATGGAGCACCTCCAAAGTTCTCAAGAAACAGATTACCAGTAATATAATCAAGGACTTGGTTATACCATCACAACCATGTCAAAACCACCTGTCAGCTGAGAAGATCTGCAACAAATGCTGCCTTATTTGAAAGAAGAAAATCAAGTGTTCTTTGAAGAATTAATCAAATAAAAGAGCTTTGTATTCTTTAAAAGTAAAAAAAAGGGTTCAGAATTATTAAATACATGACAATGTATGTATATAATGTTTCTTATTGTCAAGTTACAGTAATAAACAGATAAAATTACCAACAAACCTTGTGATGTCTTTCATTGGCACTTCATTTTTACACGTAAATATATGGCACTTACCACGTTCTTCGTTTTTCTGACTAAAATAATTTTTTTCATTCATAAGGAGCAGGGAATTTAAAAAACACTTGTAATACTAATATAACTGTTAGCCTAGATAATAACTAAACAGTTTGGTTCAGGATTTTATATTGCAAATTTTTTGACAAAACACAAAACATTGAATAACTCAAAATCTACTTTTTGGCACTTAGCCCATTATTGATGTCCAGTCTTCATTTTTTGTACAGTAAGATTTTGTCTATCGCTTATGATTTACGAGTTATTCAAAAGTCATCCAAAGTAAACAGGACTATATAGGCTACAGCCAGAAAATTCAAAATATACATTTCATTTGTCATAAAAATATCTTAAACATATGGCATTTTAATCAAAATCGTTAAAGCCATTTTCAAGAAAATCATAATTTTCCACCTAAAGGTAGTTTAGGGTGGGGCTATTTTCTTCAAAATCTTTGTGTCGCATCCTTGAAGGACATTAAACGTAAATACCAACTGGTTTTTAACCGACCTTTCGTTTTTGAGTTATGCTGTCCAGACACAGACATACATACACACACCTTTTTCTGACTGCATGCACGGACAGAATTCTAATGGGTCAAGTGTCAGAGTATCACTTTAGTGCAATAAACAACACAATCAGAGAAGTACCAAGTAGCATGTGATAATAAATGGAAGTAAAGTATTTATGCTCATGTTTAAATGTTTTTGGAAGTTGTATTACTGTATTTATTCACAGCATTCATTACTTGAATGTATTAAGTAAATGATAGTATATACAATGTAGTAACAAACTATTTCCAATCGCACTTCACTATTTCACTCGCTCCGAAAGGTGTGCTGCAGTGTAATGTTGACATCCTTACACACTTTAAGGCCAGATTGAGTATACAGTGGGTCAATTTTGGCACATTCTCAAAAGGTTGCAGAAAACTTTCATCCATTATCATGTGTAATAGTTGTGTTAGCTACAGGGAAATAGACAAGAAGGCTTGAGATTACATAATAGTTATGAAACAGGCAAGGGAACTGCTTCTGTTTTTTAAGAGAGAGTGTTTCTCTGTGTTCCCTACTCATGCAGTAGAAGGTAGATTAGATTGGATTGTGTTTACAAGTAGCCATGGAGGTCAGTGAACATTGAACATGTCAATAAATATGCAGAATAGCATATAAAAACACATTTACATGCACAGAAAGCAAAACAAAAAAGAAGAAAAAAACAGGGTAAAGAGAAACTTCACTAATTATAAGACATTATGTATATTTACAGATATAAATTGAGCTTTGTTTTAAACTTTGGCAAGGCTTTTCCTACCACATCCTACTGTTTAGTTATAATATAAATGGCAATGAATGTCATCTTTTGTCAGATTGTTCTATACATATACATTTAGGTAGCTTTCACATAGCCATCAAATGTAATTAACAATGATTTGTCACTAAAGAAGCTTGAGATTACTCACAAGGCTATAAGCATTAACAGGATAATTTGTCATTCAGATAATCTTATACAGAATAAAATGAGCTAGAAAGTTCTTACAAAGCTACATAAGCATTAACAGGATAATTTGTCATTCAGATAATCTGATACAGAATAAAATGAGCTAAAAAAAACTACTTACGAATCTACCTAAGCATTAACAGGATAATTTGTCATTCAGATCTTATATAGAATAAAATGAGCTAGTGACTATTTACAAAGCTACATAAGCATTAATAGGATAATTTGTCATTCAGGTAATCTTGTAAGAATAAAATGATTTTGAACATAGGTACTCTTTAGCAGCAATTTTAAAAGCATTGAAATTAACAACTTTTTCCTTAAGATCGTTAGGAAGAGCACAAAATATTTTGATGGTTTCATAATATACACCTTTCTGGAAAAAAGAAAGTTTTACACTGGGTTGATGGATGTTGCTCTTTTGTCTAGTGTTTATCTCAATTTGGTGTGTCATATGACATGTACTGGCAGAGCTGCTGTTATTATGTTATACCTACCAATCAGTGGCTCAGTGACAAATCAAAAACTAATCTTCATGGGGGGGAAAAAAGAACATTTTTGCTTCAGGCAGTGATTTCACCACCTCCAACCTATAAACATTATGTAATTGAGCAACTGACAGTGCTTTAACACTTTGCATGTATCCACTTCAAACCACCTAGTATTTTTTGTTACAAGAAACACAAAATGTGAAATTGTGTTATTTTTTAGTGTTTTCACCGTTCCCCCTTTAAGAAAAGAAAAATTGACAATTTTTTAAATGCAATAAAGCTCCAGTACTCTATTTTTGTTTCATTTTTGCTTTCTTATACTAGGTAATACATTATTACGAGGGCTGGAAAGAAATAAGTGGTAACACTCTTTAATCTTCACGCTGGGATTTTTGCTTCAGCTATGGTTGGCAACATATGTAAAGGGTTGGTGAAGTTAAACAACTCAGTTGGTGGCATTAGTGTAGGTGCTGCAGTGAGAGGAGTGGCGTGTGTTGAATGTAAGTCGTTAAATCACACTGCCATAAACAGGATGTTTACCGAGTTCAAAATGGATAAGGATCCAAGTGTCCTGTGGAAAAAAATACCTGGAAATATCTCTGTGGGCTGCGTGAAGCATGTGGGAATGAAGCTATGCTGTATTGGACTGTAGCACATTGTGCTGCAGCTTTTCATGTTGGACATGATAGTATGCATCAGGAACGGGTGGAGGTCAACATGGGGTCAAAAACAGCATCATTGAATTGATTGAATCTTTCTTGCATGGGGACATTATCTGGACCATCATCTTCATCTGGCACTGTGTAGGAAACGACTCAACTTCCATGACAGGGAATCCTCCATTGTTTTGCAGGACAACACAGTAGCTGTGCGGCATTATGGAGGTGGGAGGTTCTAGAACACCCACCCTATTTACCGGACATAAGTCCATGTGACTTTCATCTGTTTCCTAAGACGAAAGAACCACTGCGAGGGATACGTTTCCACAGCAGAGAGGCCATACTTTGAGCTATAGGACGCTCTCTTGCAGACATTGACAAAGAGGGCACCACTGCTGGTATCCTGCGACTTCCCCATATCTGGTAATGAGTGCAACATGTGACATGGGATTACGTTGAAGGCTGTAGGAGTATCATGATTGTACCATAAGTAGTTCACACAAAATTTATATGTTGCCACTTATTTCTTTCCAGCCCTTGTAGTTTGAGTAATAATCTTACAAAACAGTTTGTTCCATAAGAAAAATTTGTTACAGATACTGTCTCATAAGTAATGTCGTTTTTTAAGAAAAACAATTATTTGAAATGTGTTCCAACAAGCAATTAACTAATCTTCAAAGTTTATTTTATATAGGGTATAACACCTAAATGGGAAAAAATAAAAAAAGGGTTTTAATAATAAATACATATGGAGGTGTATTCCAAATATTTTTAGTTAACTACATAAGATAAAGATATATAATTAAATTTATTATATATATATATATATATATATATATATATATATATATATATATATATATATATATATATATATATATATATATATTATCCCACGATGGTACCAGTCTCTGGTTTTTGATGCGAAGAATTCGGTGAGACCCACTTGCACTGCTTCAGTGTTGTAAAAAATTTCTTCCACATAGAAAATGGGGCATGGATCGAAAAAGAAGATAATCTGATGGTGCGAGATCAGGGCTGCATGCTGGATGTGGTAGCAGTTCGATTCCTCCCAATTCCTGATTTTTTTTCATGGTTGTTCGTGCGGTATGGAGTCTTGCATTGTCCTGTTACAATAGAACTCTGCTTCGGTTAACTAATAGTGGGTATCTCCATCTCAAAATTTCATGAACTCATTCCAGTTGTTGAGAATAAAGATCGGCATCAATCGCCCACCCGTTTAGAACAAATTCCCATTGAATCACACCTTCAAAATTTCACCAGACACACATTACTTTGGGACAGAACCGATTCTTTTAACAATGACTTTGGCAGGTTGGCGGGGATCAAGCCAGTTTCAAGGCATCAGGGTTTCAGTGATATACCCATTTTTCATCACAAGTGACAATTCTCCTTAGATATCTATCATTCATGGGATTACAGATAAGTTGACGACAGATATCCACTCTACGTTGAGCCTGTTGAGGTGTCAGTTCATGAGGTACAGAACGTACAGGTTCTGTATGATTTTCCAAGTGTTTTAGTGTGGCGATGTATGGTATCTTTTGATGCACCAAGTTCTGAAAGCCTTTTTTGCAGATTTTCTCGCAGAACTTAGCATGTATCCTCAATATTCCTCACTTTAGGTCTTCCAGAACGTGGTAAATCTTTAGTCTCCGTTGTTGAAACGTTGGAATCATTGTTGTGCCACATGCTCACTAACGACACCTTCTTCCACTTTATATACTCTTCAAGCTGCGGCAGCGGCTTTATAATCTTGTTTCCAGTAGTGCTTTAGAAGGACTCTTAAGTTCAAACTTCATTATCTCTATTTTGTGATTGTTTATTAACAACTGAAGATGGATACATGCTCACAATGTGCGCAACAGTAGCCATGGCATCCTGTAAATAGCATTACCAAACCAAAGAAACCCAATAAATTTTCCAGAACACCAAAATCAAAAAACCAACATTACTTATGAGACAACCTAACATTTTATCAGTTTTTTTTTGGAAATGTATAACTGAGGTTGTACTACATTTTATAATTAAATATGACATGTTTAGAGAAACCTGTGTTCTCCATTTCTTTAGGTTTAATATGATAGTAAGTACTTACAGAGAAAATTGTTGAACTAATTATTGGAATAATGTTTCTGTATATTGTAAACTGTCTTTAGCATGGTGACTTTTAGAGCAAAAGGGTCCATCTCCTTTTAGGTTCAGTTTCTAATCTTTTTCTAGCTGCAGCTGTGTGACTTGAACTTTTTCGCTTTTTTAACACCTAAACTTGAAATCATTTGAGTACTAAAACACTTGCGTATTAGTTTTATATCTCTTCATGGTTAGAGATTCTGGGTGACAATGTAACTAACACCCCATTCTGTGGTCTTAATATGAGCTCTGCACTTAAACTGATGTCTTCTTTCTTCTCAAGAGAGTGAATCTTGAAGGATTGAAGCATTATTGATAACAGCAGTTTCAGTTCCAGTATTGCAAATTTTTGACCTACAAAAACAAGAGAATAATAAATCACTGACATGAGCATTATGGTTGTTTTAAAATTAGGATTAACAGTTGCAAATTCAGGTACAAAGCAGGATGGCTGAGGAAGTAATATCTGTAGCGTGTTGCCAGAAAATCCCAGGTTCAAATCCAGTGGGCCAAGCAATCTGACTAGGGTTTGTCTAGGTTTCTTTCAGTCTCCAAGGTAAATATCAATTTCTATTCTAAAATTCTAAAATAAGAACAAATTAGAAACTAAAAACTTCACTTATCTTAGTATGTTGATATCCTTTTTCTATTTTACTGACCCAGGGGTTTCAAGCTATATCCAGCTCATTCTCAAAGTCATATAAACAAAATCGTTATTTCTATATTTAATATCAGGATCCAAAGTATAAAACAATAGTAAAAATCTGATGTGTTGCACTCACATGACTTTCTCTGCTCTTGTACTAACCATTCTTACAAACTCTTATTCCTATATCTTCTTCATGTTAGTTGAGATCAACATTTGCAAAATTATCTTATTGTTTATCTTCTTGTAGGTACAAGGGAATTATGGGAATACAGTTGGGTTTGATAGTCAAATCTTTTAAAGCTTTCAAATTCCGTTCTGCCTGTACGTTTAACATATAAAAGAATGAATAACAATGTTCCATTTAACAGAAGTGTAAGTTCTTCAAAACTCACACAAATAACAAGCCATATTTCCGAAATGGTTCACTCTACAAAAAGTTTATTTAGACATAAATTGTGTATTTTAGCAATATCTACATATTTTGTATAGTAGGATTAAGTCTATCTCTTACAGTTTACCAGTTATGCAAAAGTCACCCAGAGTAAATAGGACTACATGGGCTATAGCCAGAAAATTCAAGATATATATTTCATTTTTCACAAAAATATCTCAAACATGGCATTTTAATCAAAATTGTTAGAGCTATTTTCAAAAAAATCAAAATTTTTGAAAAATTTTCCATGTAGAGGGTAGTTTAGGGTGGAGCAATTTTCTTCAAAATCTTTATGTCGCATCCTTGAAAGATGTTAAACTTAAATACCAACTTTGGCATTGAAACGACTTCGTTTTTGAGTTATGCTGTCCATAAACAGGCAGACACACACATGGACCTTTTTCTAAAAATGCTTTTTTTTTATTCAGGGGGCCTCAAAACAAATATTTTCTGTGAAATCTCGACATCAAATTTTTGGGTGGAATACAATACTTCCTCTAGTTTACTATACATAATAGAAAAAGTAAAAATGAAAATAGATAGCAATCGTGAACACTCTGCCATCCATCCACAAATAATGAAAGGGGCTAGAGTGATGGCACCCTAATGTCATATGCCCAGCACATGAAGCAGAGGCACAATATGGTATTTTGTCACATAATCATCACACTTTCTATGCTTTCTTCATAAAGTAAAAATACACAGTGTGACTATTATGCAAAAAACAAATGATATAAGACTGGGTGCGTTAACTTTCAGCAACTATAAGTACACAGTAATGGGAATGAGAGCAAATTTGAGTATATTGAAACACACTTTGAGACAAGGGGTCTACCAAGAAAGCCAAACTCTTCCCCCTTAAAACCAAGGAAGGCAGCAACCAAGTGCAAACTCCTACCATGGGTCTTTCCTAATGTGGGCTACGAGGTTTTCGAGTTACCGATATGTCGGGTTTTACCGAATAAGGAATCTGTTATGCACAACCCATAATATAATGCTGCAGATTACATAAGTAGCTATTCTAGCGCAATGTAGGAAACAAAAGTATAACATATAACTAGGAGTTATTTCCGGGCTGTTATGCCTTGGTCTGCTGGAGTTTAAGTACCCAGATGTTTCATCCACAGCTGCAGCAGACATCTTCAATAGCACGGTCATTGTCCCCTCGGAGAAGTTAATGTGGCATCTTAGGTGTGAACTGTCTGAGCTGCTGTATTTATCCCTCGAGTGGTCTCAGTCATAAACCACTTCACAATTGTCATACTAAAAAATACTTTTGTACTGGGTAAAGCAATAAACCTTCAAACCTTCCAAACAAGTGTTTGTGCTATGTATCCACATTATTACTGGCAAGTTTTGGTATTGTGACAATTGCCTGGCAGTTGCTTATGTTCTGACAAGATATCGAAGGTCAATACGTGGTCAGCCCTTTTGTTACTGTGGGGGAGGTTGCGGTAGGAGGTACACGTACACTAATTAAGATTTACCTATGCTATTCATACTGTATAGTAGATAATAAAAATGATAATATGCCACTTATATGCGTCAACCCATCCAGGAAGACTATCTCTAACCTCATTAGGTTTGCCAGACATCTAGCTTACAGTTACTGGCCCAGCAGGTTAGTACCCGAGAACATTGAGGCATTTCACAATCCCACCTTGACAAGTCAAGACGTACCTTATCTCCCATGGGTATCGGGAACCTGTTACTGCACACTTATAGTCGCTGAAATATAACATGGCCAGCCTTATATATCACATCTGTAAGAATGGTGTTTCATGTGCATGCAGCCCAATTTATAACATGTGTAGGATAGTATAATTTTATACAACTTATTTACTCTTCATAATAAACATGCAGAAGCCTCTACTGATACTGATATTTGGGAAACCAAGAACCCACACGTCTCATGCAACTTATTTTGTCTCCTGCCATGCCATGTGGATGAAATCTGAAACTTCACTGATTGATAGCTTCCATTATTTTTACTTATATTACAGCAAACTGTCCTGAGATGTGTGCATTAATCTCTTGCATATAATATTTTACTTTCCTGATATCTCAAATAGATCACATATAAAACAACATTGTTGCAGTAAATTTCAACTTACCAATACAGTTTCTGGGCCCTGCACTGAAGGGTACATATGCATAGCTGTGTCTTCCCAGTGTGTTATGTGGCAGGAAGTTATCTGGATTGAATTGCTCTGGATTAGGAAATTGTTCTGGATTTCTGTGAAGGTGGTAAATGTGAATATTGACAGCACATCCTGCAGGAATGTTGTATTTCCCTGAGAAAGTAGAATATAAATTATATTAACAAATATACTAAGTCATCCAGAATTTGTGTAATTTTTGCTTTACATTAGTTGTATGTAGACTTAGGTTTGGAAAACTGAAACAGAATTGAAAAATGCAAGTCAAGAACTTGAGCTATAAATCTTTGACTTATCAGGCCAACACACTACAATTGTAACATTCTTTGAATGCACCTTAACTCTCCAGTGGTCTCTAAGGGCCTGGGAGACCTCTACTCTTATTTAAATGTTCAGTTTTCAAACGAATGCACCTATGCAGTTGCCTGACTAGGACATATAATATTACACCTTACTCTTATGTTTGGTGGAGCGACAACCTGATGTTTATTTCTTTAGCTCCAAGAATGACTAATTGGCAGTTAGGTGTTGCACAGATCGACCAAACTCTGTGTGCCTACTGTCATTACATATTACTGACATGTTTTTCCTTGTTAGTTGTGCAATATTGCTTTGTCATTGCAAGTAGATGTTACTACTTCTCAGAAACAGGAATGAAAGATATGATTTACAAAATTCCAAGAATTTGGAAGAAGTGCATCATCTACCTTGTGATATCTTATCCATGTATGATAATTTGTATGAATCAGATGATTCATTTATACATTTTTTTTATCCTTTATCATTCATATTTAAAATTGTATTTTTGTACCGATATAGTAGCAGGCTGTGCCTTTATGACAACCATAAAATAGCACAGCTATACCACTACTGGATTTTCTCTCTCAAGTCGTCATTAATGTTATCTCATATGAATGTGAGATCTCCTTGTGGTTTCTGGAGTACGTGGACTGCCATTTCTACCACAAACAACCTCTTCTCATACATAGAGAACTCTAACAGACAGTTCAACCCTCAGGGTTTTGCTTACGTATTTCGTGAGCATTTCTGTGCATGTTGGCAAAGAACGGTTCTTTTGATTGTATCCTAATTGCTATTTG
This sequence comes from Tenodera sinensis, assembly GCA_030765045.1. Classification (NCBI taxonomy): domain Eukaryota; kingdom Metazoa; phylum Arthropoda; class Insecta; order Mantodea; family Mantidae; genus Tenodera; species Tenodera sinensis. The sequence continues at coordinate 202,202,547 of CM060963.1, forward strand.
ATATTACAAAGAAATGGACTGTGTCTTATATCGCTGTGTACAAGCCTGCTTTTGAGCATAGTGCAAGCGCCATGTGTGAACCATGCTCTGGTTATTTCATGTACTTCCGTGAGGCCAAAGCAACACTTAGAAAATTTACAGCGCTCAATCATTTTTTCCATGGCTGTACTTTTGTGACCTGAACTGCATGTAACCTTGACACCACTGCTCTAAAGTGATACAACTAACTTAGCAAGAACTGTCTAACAGTAAAATAAACGAAGTTAAATCAGCACTTTACCTATCTGAACATCTTGTGTAAGTTTGCGGGATATGGAGGGTACTGCAGGATACAGTCGAATTGTTTCCTTGATAATTCGCTCCAAGTATTTCATTTGTTGCAAATCTTGCATAGTTGCATTTCGATTAGAGTCTCCAAAAATTTCATATTGCTCCTTGTAGGCTTCATCCTTAAATTTACACACATTTAATTAAAATCATGACAAATGAAGTTGATAACAGTGAAATTGAGAGTGCTGTTCAAAATAATTTTGGAGATTTACAGGTAAAGTATATAAATAAATAATTTGTATAGTCCTATTTTATACCAGAGGTCCTAATTTAGCAGGTAAAATAAATGTATTATCTTCTTAGTGCACACAGATCAATTCATTTGCTTTGTTTTCAACCAAAATTTTTTCTTTGTGATATTAAAATTCTCATAATCTCCTAATTCCTGGTACCTATTTATTATGTAATGTGCACAGTATTTTTAAATACTTAATTTCTTCTTTGACTAAAAACATTTATTTCAAGCATTTGTAGCAGTTATAATTGGATTTTATATAATACTGTGTACTGCAGTATGTCTATTTGTGGTTTATGAAGAATATATAAAAATTAACAAACCTGTACTTCAGGATGTGCTCCTAACATATACACTATCCAAGCAAGGCTGTTAGCTGTTGTGTCATGACCCTGAAACATCATTTGCATACATTATTGGGAAAAAAAGACAATATACAAGGGCTGTCCCAAAAGCGTGAAACCTAACAAAGAAAGCACAAAAAGTTTGGGAGAAAGCATCTTTATTTCTCTATATAGTCTCCTTTTAGCTTGACACACTTTTGCCAGCAATGTTTAGTAGCTTTGACATCCTGTTTATAGTGAGAACCATTGAGCTCTGCAAAATAACCATCAACTGCAGACTCCACCTCTTGATTGTTGGCAAATCTTTTACCACCAAGCCATTTCATCATAGAAGCATTACAAACAAAAAAGTCGAATGGCATTTTGTTCTTTGATCAGCTGATTTTGAAAAAAGAAATGTTTTTTTTATCTGACTTGGATGCGTAATTAAACAGGGTTTCGAAATAATTAATCACTCAAAAGATGTGAAGGAATACTCCAAGCAGCTTTTTCACATGTGCAGTAAGTTGACAACGTTGCATTGAGGTTGGTCAGGGAATTGAACTGGTTTGTGGATGTAAACAGGTCTTACACTTTCGCTTTCGCTTTAATGTTTTGGGAGCTAACGCTTGTGATTTGCCTATACTCATCCAGTAATCACAGAAGGACAAGGCAGGGTATTTGTATTCTCAAGAAGCACCATTATGGTGTTTGTTTATGTACTGAGCTAGGGAAAGTGACACCTACACAATCTGCAGTGTTGCCAGCTTGTTTTCGGGAAAACTAAAATAGCTCTGTAGGAAATGATCAGAGACAAAAACATAAGATACAAAATGTGTTCCAAATATTGAGAGCTGTCACTGGTTTAAATTAATGTAATGACTTCCCTTCCACCCGGTATATTATACATCCCCCCCTGCCTGATAGGCACCTTCACATGACTATAGGCAGTCCTGCATAATAATCCTCTTTGAAATCAATATATGCTATTGATCCCTTCGTGAACATTCATGTAATAGTTATGGGAGGAAAGGAAAAAGATAACTTAATTGTTTTACATTGAACATTCTTTAGGAGTAGTTTTAAGGTATACTTGTAAGTTGATTTCAGAGATATCATACCTCAAACATAAATGTGCTCACTTCTTCTTCAATTTCATCATCATTAAGTACCTCTCCATCTTTAGAAGCTTCCAGCAAAAGATCCAGAAAAAACAGCCGCTTCTTTTGACCTGTGACAGTTAATTATAAGATTAACAACTCAATCACAAAACAGTGGACAAACATGTGGTTAACATCAGAAAAAGGAAAAACATTGCAACTATTGAAAAAACCAAATGATGTAAAACATTTATATACAGGTGTCCCAAAAAAAAACAGACAATGCTTAGTATGTTGTGTGGGACAGCAAACTGATTGGTACTTCTTGCTGTATGTGGAAGCACTTCATGACTCATAAGTCAGTAGCATTTTAGCATTAGAGTAGAACAGTAGTATTTGCAGCTACTGATCTTTTCTTTGGTATGTTACAGTTATTTACAAAAAATGAACATTTATGCAATCTTAACACTTATTCTACAGAGCAATCCATTATACAAACATAATGTACAAAAAGACATTACTGTGAAAAATGTAAACATAAGAGGAATAAACCTGTTTAACAAATTACCAATTACCACCAAAATTAAAAACTGTTGTCAGCTTCTCAAAAGTGCAAATTAAGCATAAATTTAAAAAAAATATTTAGTAACTATATTAATCTGTAGGCTTCAATAAATTATTATTAGTGTAGTTGCTATCATCGCCATCCTCATCACCACCACCACCACCACCACTGCCGCTGCCGCCTCTGCCACCACCACCACCACCACTGCCACCACCACTACCACCACCACCACCACCACTTCAACTTTTTTCCAGACCAAACTACAGACTGGTTCTGTACAGTAGTCCAATAATATCAACTCCAGTTAAAAGGTATATGCAATTCAACAATATTGTAAATGCTTTTTTAGACAATTGAATAGTAAAAGTTGGCCTTTTAGCAGTTCACACTGTGTTAAAAGTAGAAAATTCTACCACTCAGTGCTCACTCCAATAATGCCAACTTTGTTTTCTTGTGGAATATGACCATCACCCACAGATTATCGCCTCATTCCAGTAGGCCGTGAGTATTAGTTACACAGTGCTTGTTTAAAATGGCAGATCATTTGAATTTGAATATGCACTGCACTGAACCCATTATTAATATTAATTAATAAAACTTTGTTACGTTATTTTTGTCATTTTATTATTTCCACTACCTCCCTTTATGTAGAATATTATGGTTTTGTAAAGGTCATGCTGCCAGCACTGATGCTACGCAAGGCAAATGGACATCACAACCCGAAGACTATCATGACCATGAGAAAGGTAAAACAATACCACATATTTCTATGTAATCTATAATATATCTATAAATATTCAGGGCTATCTAAAATATAGTGTATGATGCACGGGTTAAAAGGATTTTATTTTGTTTCTAGGTTTCCTCAACTCCTCGGCCTGTGGCCTCGTTTCGGAATCACACCTACTCACAAAATAAAATCTTCCTTTTAACCCTTGTATCATAAATAACTATTCTAAGTAATAGATGAATCTTAATTCAATAAATCCAATGTCACATTTTTTACTTCATTTATTAGAGTAGGGTTTGCATTGCAGTATCAGTGTAATGTGGCCCTGCTTAACTATGCTTGCATTTTCCCTTACTCCCATTATTTTTATTATTTCTTAAACTTTTTTTCTTTTTGTTTGTCTGATTGTGTACTGCATTTATTATGTCACATACACAAACACCCACGCCTAAGGTGGGACTTAAATCCATGATACTCTATGTGGCAGAGGGCCAAAGACACTTGCTCCAGCAACCATGGTTACAAGGGCCAATTTATTGTGCACTAGTCACTCAAAGTTAACTTGGCTAGTCTTGAATAATTTATTCTTCACATAATGGTTGCACTGTGTGTTCTTATTTTGTAAAGAAAGCATAAAAAGTATGACAATTATGCAATGAAATACAGTTAACAGACTGAAAAATCAGCACTTGCTTCACACTTCTGGACTCAAAACCACAAAACCAGGAACAAGTTATAGAAGACAGCCCAGAAATCCAAAGAACTAGAAGCATGGAAGTAGATTTATATAAAAACAATTTGAAATCTGTATTTGCTGCCAAAAGCAGACAACTCCTCGTTCAGGTTCTTCAACAAGCCACCAGAGAACTCCCAAGATATCAATAAACAACTTTTTTTTTTTTTTTGAATTTCAAATTTCAAATTTATTGCTCATAAAACTTGTAATACAAGCATGGAGCATATTCATGCTAATACATGAATAAAAAGTACATCATGGCACATAATTAGACTTACGGAATACAAACATGGAATATTGAATATACAAAAATACATCAACAGTACACATTAATTTAACATCTCTTCTAACCTGTATGGGCACTTTTCAATTAGATAATTCTTTAACTCTTTAGCAAAGGAGTTTTTTCTTGAGTGCTCTTTTATACTTCTTGGTAGGGCATTATATAATATCATTCCCATTACAATCGGATCCTTTTTGGTTGAAGCCTTATTTAAGTGTGTTCTATGGTAATTTTCATTCCCTCTGGTGTTATATATATGAATATCTGTGTTTTTAGTAAACACAAAAAACAGACAAACAAATGACTCAAGAGTTGATCTAGCAGTTAACAAGCAGCTGACAATGTAAGGTCATGTTCGATACATGTTCTACAAAATAAATAGACAAGTGAAACTGCTAAAAATGTTTAAATTAACTCCACTTTTTTACTTTCCCTACTGGTAAATAGAGAAAGAATTGTATTCCACCCAAAAATTTGATGTCGAGATTTCAAAAAAAGCATTTTTAGAAAAAGGTCTGTGTGTGTGTGTGTATGTGTGTGTGTGTGTGTGTGTGTGTGTTTGTGTGTGTGTGTGTGTGTGTGTGTCTGTCTATCAGTCTGTGGACAGCATAACTCAAAAATGAAAAGTTGGTTAAAAACCAAAGTTCATATTTAACTTTAATATCTTTCAAGGATGCGGCACGAAGATTTTGAAGAAAATAGACCTACTCTAAACTACTACATGAAAATTTATTGAAAATCTTGATTTTCTTGAAAATGGCTCTAACAATTTTGATGAAAATGCCATATGTTTAAGATATTTGTATGACAAATGAATTGCATATTTTGAATTTTCTGGCTATAGCCTAGGTAGTCCTATTTACTCTGGATGACTTTTGAGTAACTTGTAAACCATAAGATATAGACCAAATCTTACTACAAAAAATGTAGATCTCGCTAAAATATACAATTTATGTCTAAATAAATGTTTTGGTAGAGTGAACCACTTCGGAGATATTCCTTGTTATTTGTGTCAGTTTCGGAAAGCTTAAAACTTTCGTGAAATGGAACATAGTTGTTCATTTTTTATATGTTAAGCATGCAAAGAGAACAGGATCTCAAAGCTTTAAAAGATTTGACTATTGCTCAAAGCCTACAATGAAATAAGCAATGAGATAATTTCTACAAATGTTAATGTCAACTAACACAAAGAATATATAGGAATAAGATTTTGTTAGAGTGGTTAGTACAAGAGTAGAGAAAGTCATGTGAGTGCAACACATAAGATTTTTTTATTATGTGTTGTTATGAATTGTTTCACTGTGTTTGATTCTAACGACAATTATTTATGTCCTTTTTATAAAGAATAGCAATAATATTATGCACATTTTCAGCACTCCAAAATACAAATTAAGCTATTTCATATAACACTGATAACCTTAAAACAGACATTTTGGAAAGTGCACTTAGTTAATAACATTAGAGAATTGCTCTTACCACTCGAGAGGCAGTGTATGTACCTGGAATGTTTTCTTCCTTGTACTGTACATTTTTCATGCTAGTACGAAGTTGCTTTCTTTCCTGAATTACCTAGGAAAGTAAATGATTATTAAAACACATGCTAACAAAGTTTATTTCTAGAGCAATGGTAATTTAGTTTAAGCAGTGGAAGATTTTATGCAAAACCATATTGTACCTTGAAATCTTTCTACATTTACAGATTAGCTCTCTTTCATTTTAAGTGCCATGATGTTAGCTAAAAATGAAAATAACATCTTAGTTACCTTTTTAGTGAAGCCTCGAAGATGATTAAGGCATGTGAAGTATCTTTTGCCCATTGTAGTATGTTTAAAGATAATATCTGGATAGAGCCATGGCCGGATTTTTCGTTGTACAGTCAATTCACTCATGCTGTCAGTTAAAATAATGTTTCATTTTAATGATTGACCCTTAAAGTGTGTGTGTGTGTGCGTGCGTGTGTATGTGCATTTAAAATAAAGTAACCATCTTAAACTGGTGAAATACATGTTTTATGAATAACAGTTTTGCCTACCTTTAAGTGTGATATTACGTTAATAAAATAACATGTATTTTTTGTACAAGGGTAATCCCAAAAGTAAGGTCTCCAATTTTTTTCAAATTTAAATCACAACAAATGGTATATAGACTTTAAGCTTGAACATTTTTCTATTTTTCCACATAATTGCCATTTTGATTGGTGCATTTTTGTAAATGCTGCGGCAGTTTTTGTATGCCCATGTTATACCAGTCCACTGCCATGCTCTTGGAGAAGCATTGGGCCTCATCTTTCACCTTGTCGTCATCACTAAAACGACTTCCAGCCAAGTGTTCTTTCAATTTGGGAAACAAGTGGTAGTCACTGGGTGCTAAGCCCCACTATAGGGTGGGTGGGTAATGACGTCCCATCCAAACTGATGTAGGAGATCCACAGTTTGACAGGCAGTGTGGGGGGCAAGCATTATTTTGGAGAAGGATGATGCCCTTAGTCAACATTCCTCTTCTTCAGTTTTGAATTGTCCATCTGCGTTTTCTTAATGTCTTACAATACTTGTCAGCATTGATTGTTGTCCCAGGATTCATAAAGCAACCAACAATATCCCCTTTCGATCCCAAAACACAGTTGCAATGACTTTACCGGCAGACTGTGTTCTTCTGAACTTTCACACCTTGGGTGAACAGGAATGCCGTCACTCATGAGATTGTTGTTTTGTCTCAGGTGTGAAGTGGAAAGCCCAGGTTTCATCATCTGTGACTATTAAATCCAAAAGGTTGTCCTTTTCATCAGCATAGCATTGAAGAAATTGGTGGGAACTTTGAGCGTGTTGCCTTTTGTGATCTTCTGTCAGCATTCTTGGGACCCATCTTGCACACACCTCCCAAAATTTCAACTCTTCAGTCAAAGTCCTGTGAATGGTGCTTCAAGAAATCTCAGGAACAACAATGGAGAGTTCATCGAGAGTGATGCGCCAATCTTGAAGCACGATTTGTTCAACCTTTGCGATTATTTCATCAGGAATTGATGGTCTCCCACTTCTTTCCTCATCGTGAATTTCTGTGCGACCATCTGCAAACTCTCTACACCACTGTGGATATTTTTGACATCCATACAAGACCCTCCATACACTTCCACCAACTGTCAATGAATTTCAATTGGTTTAACCTCTTTTGCACTCAAAAACCAAATAACTGTGCGAACTTCGCACCTGGCAGTAGTCACTAAAGGGAGCTCCATTACAACTGGCTGCCAAGACTGAGAGCCCCAGCGGATGTGTAGTGGTGTCTGTAGAGAGTGGAGGGGGGAAGGAAAGAAGCAGTATGGCCAACATCCATGCAAACAGTTTCCCTGCAACCCCAGCACTTTAGAAACCTTAGTTTTGGATTACCCTCGTATATTATAGGGTGATATCACTCATACACAAGTCAGCAAATGTCCTTATGGTCCTCTGGGAGCCCATGACTGCCAGACCTTCCTTATTTTATAAAAGCTGAAAGTTCCTCAGCGAATGCCCCCAACACAGGTGGGAACAATGGGACTAGATGAATTTTGGATCATTGTGGCTTTGGCAGGTAACGGGTAGCAAATGTGTATAAAAGAGCAACCTAAAATTTTCAAAGTATAAAGCCTAATTTCCTTATATTTTCTTCAGGATAATATTAGAAATCATGTCATCCATTGCCAGACATATAGTATCATAGCTAGACACCCTTAAAGTTTAATAAATTGCAACTGTACTTACATTATAGTATAAAAGCTGAATATTATATATGTTTCTTGGGTAACTGTTAGAAGATCTTTGCTTAAAAGCCAGACAGATTCAACAGTTCTAACACCTGGCCAGACAAACTCAACTCAAACACAAATTAAAACATCTCACATGATGATAATTAAAACTGGATCACATTTATTTTATAAACTGCAGAAATAAATAGTAAAACATATACTGTATGTATAATAACACACATGCTGAGTAAACTAAGAATGCACTGTAAATGTTTGCAAAAGACCTAACTCACTATCTCACTCGCATCCCCGTGGATGTATATTGCCTTGTACTCACACCTACAGCTATCCTTTAAGATTAAGGAACATGAAATACCTTTAGTCCCTCAAAATAAATTTAATATACAAAGATTTAAGAGGTAGAACCGGAACTTAAAAATTCAATGCCACAACTGGGATTTGAACCACAGACCTTCCGCTTGCCAGGCGGACACTCTACCACTGAGCTATTGTGACAAACTGCCAGAATGGCATTAAATTCTCAAGCCAGTTCGTATTTTTCCTGGTAAACCACAAAGGCAGTCTCACATCAGAGACAATTACCCCAATGGTGACTTACTATTGCAAGTACTTTATATCCCAGGATTAAATAACCTTCACATGGTAATTATTATTTATTTATGCCAACAAACTTACTGTTGGTGTTTTTAAACACACAGGCCGTGTGTGGGCAAAGTTTAAGAGGTAGAACCGGAACTTAAAAATTCAATGCCACAACTGGGATTTGAACCACAGACCTTCCGCTTGCCAGGCGGACGCTCTACCACTGAGCTATTGTGACAAACTGCCAGAATGGCATTAAATTCTCAAGCCAGTTCGTATTTTTCCTGGTAAACCACAAAGGCAGTCTCACATCAGAGACAATTACCCCAATGGTGACTTACTATTGCAAGTACTTTATATCCCAGGATTAAATAACCTTCACATGGTAATTATTATTTATTTATGCCAACAAACTTACTGCTGGTGTTTTTAAACACACAGGCCGTGTGTGGGCAAAGTTTAAGAGGTAGAACCGGAACTTAAAAATTCAATGCCACAACTGGGATTTGAACCACAGACCTTCCGCTTGCCAGGCGGACGCTCTACCACTGAGGTATTGTGACAAACTGCCAGAATGGCATTAAATTCTCAAGCCAGTTCGTATTTTTCCTGGTAAACCACAAAGGCAGTCTCACATCAGAGACAATTACCCCAATGGTGACTTACTATTGCAAGTACTTTATATCCCAGGATTAAATAACCTTCACATGGTAATTATTATTTATTTATGCCAACAAACTTACTGTTGGTGTTTTTAAACACACAAGCCGTGTGTGGGCAAAGTTTAAGAGGTAGAACCGGAACTTAAAAATTCAATGCCACAACTGGGATTTGAACCACAGACCTTCCGCTTGCCAGGCGGACGCTCTACCACTGAGCTATTGTGACAAACTGCCAGAATGGCATTAAATTCTCAAGCCAGTTCGTGTTTTTCCTGGTAAACCACAAAGGCAGTCTCACATCAGAGACAATTACCCCAATGGTGACTTACTATTGCAAGTACTTTATATCCCAGGATTAAATAACCTTCACATGGTAATTATTATTTATTTATGCCAACAAACTTACTGTTGTAGTTTTTAAACACACAAGCCGTGTGTGGGCAAAGTTTAAGAGGTAGAACCGGAACTTAAAAATTCAATGCCACAACTGGGATTTGAACCACAGACCTTCCGCTTGCCAGGCGGACGCTCTACCACTGAGCTATTGTGACAAACTGCCAGAATGGCATTAAATTCTCAAGCGTCCGCCTGGCAAGCGGAAGGTCTGTGGTTCAAATCCCAGTTGTGGCATTGAATTTTTAAGTTCCGGTTCTACCTCTTAAACTTTGCCCACACACGGCTTGTGTGTTTTAAAACACCAACAGTAAGTTTGTTGGCATAAATAAATAATAATTACCATGTGAAGGTTATTTAATCCTGGGATATAAAGTACTTGCAATAGTAAGTCACCATTGGGGTAATTGTCTCTGATGTGAGACTGCCTTTGTGGTTTACCAGGAAAAATACGAACTGGCTTGAGAATTTAATGCCATTCTGGCAGTTTGTCACAATAGCTCAGTGGTAGAGCGTCCGCCTGGCAAGCGGAAGGTCTGTGGTTCAAATCCCAGTTGTGGCATTGAATTTTTAAGTTCCGGTTCTACCTCTTAAACTTTGCCCACACACGGCTTGTGTGTTTAAAAACACTAACAGTAAGTTTGTTGGCATAAATAAATAATAATTAATATACAAAATTTACTACATTTTTCTAAAAAGGATAAAAATTCCAAATTATAACAGATTTGGCGTTTATCAACTTAACTATTTGGATTGTGACAAGGTTTACATTGGTAAAATTAAGCATCATTTGGAAACTAGAATAAAGGAGTATTTTAGAAATATCAAGTATAAACAGATGGATAAATCAGCTGTGGCAGATCATTTTGGTCATTTAATCATGAAATAAATCCTGAGGTCAAATTATTAAAACAATCGGATGGAGCCATAGATTTAATTGTATTGTATTTATTTCATCCATAGAAACAACATGATACATATGTTATAGGACACCAACTTAACAATATAAAGAAAAATATTTAAAGTTGCAGACGATTGCAAATACAGATGTACAATAAGGTTCAATACAAATTTAAAGTACATAAACGGAACCAAGATATATAAAAGAGTATAAAGCTTCGAGTTACAAAAAATAATCATTCACCAAGGTACAATTTATCCTACTTTAAGATGTAGGAATTCCTCTACATTGTAAAAGCTATAGTCCAGTAAAAAACTGAATAACAGCTTTTTGAATTTTTGTTGGGATTCAATACCTCTTATATAATGGGGTAGTTTGTTATATAAATGTAGACCAGCATATGTGAAGCTATTTTCATAGTTCTGTGTGAGTGTACAAATAAGTTGTTTGTTCCCCTATCGTGATATGAATGAACTTCAGCATTTGTTGTGAAGGTATTTAAGTTTTCTTTTGCATAGCTCAGTGTTTCATATAAAAACATACATGGTAAAGGTAGAATTTTATGTTTTTTAAAATATAGTTTGCAACTAGTTTTATTGGACACCATGGTTTGGGAAGAATATTAATTTTGAAAAATAGGGACCGTGTTAAGATTGATTCTGTTAACAAATTTGTTTTGTGTTCAGAGGTTGGTAATAGTGATGTCATGTAGCATTCATAGCAAGGGCAACCAAGGTGACAATCACCTTGAGAATGTCAGAGAGGTCTGATGAAACAAGTTGGTGTTTCAACAACTTACACCACAATGTAAGACAAGCAAAGCCTATAGTTTCTATATTATTTGTTATATTAGGGATTTAATTTGCTTCACTGTTAATTGCTTCAGGTTTTGATTGTATACCAAAGGAAAAGAAATTGAAGAATGATACTTACTCATGCACTGCTGCAACATATTCTTCACCAGCTTCTTCTTGAGCGTTGACTGGTGTTCCCATGGCTGTTTCTGAATTGAATTGTTATATGGAATTAGTATTTGATAGGATTACATTGTATATGTTATTACTCTGCATATGACATATTCAAATGTAAAATTTCTGATTCATTATATTCATAATATTTTAAAATCGTAGGAAAAGAAAAAGAATATATTTTATAATTATATTTGCAGAAACTTGGAAACAAATGCTGCAACTAATGACATCTGCTCACTAGTTATCAAACTTCTGTTAAAATGAAGGGATTTCTTTACTAAAAAGTTCCATTGAAAGGCATATTTTTTATTCTTTCAATCAATATTTAGATATGGAATAGCACTATGGGCAGTAATCCAAAAATAACAAAGGTTTTAAGGATTCAAAAGATAATAAGAATTATGAAGACTTCAAATAAGCACAAATACTGTAAACCTTTATCAAAATTCCAACTGTTATTAATTTATATATTTATATGTCGGTCCAAATAAAAGAGGAGTTAGATATCTATTATGTAAGGGAGATTTACATTAACATAACACATGTAGTAGATATAAAGCTGATATGCCATGTCATAGATTGCAGAAGACATCGTAGTATTAAAAGATAGTAGGCATAAAACTTTTCAATTCACTTCCCTCATAAATGACAACCACAAATGCTCAACTTTTTAAAAATAGATCGATAATTGGGAGGGTCTTACAAATAGGTATTCCAGAAAGTGAAAATAAGAAATGTGTTACTAAACTATGAATTTAATACCTATGTTTTATTAAACACTCACATAATGCTTTGCAACTTACGCACTTTCATTTGCATAATTTCAGAGATCACTACACAGCACTCTCTTCTCCTCTCCTCCCCTCTGTTGCCCTCCCCTCTCCTCTCCACTTCTGTCTTCCAGCCACTCCATCACAGGACCACAAAAAGATTGTTTTTTTTTTTTTTTTTTTTAGCTTTAATTTTATCTAGCGTGTTTGCCTCTGGCGCGGAGGACCAGGGTTCGCTCCCTGGTACCAGCATGGGGATTTTTCCCCCACTGGCATGGGGTGCACTCAACATCATTAGGTCCCAGGAGGATCAATTGAGGAACTACTTGATGGAGAAGTAGCGGCCCCAGGTTGTGAAGGCCTCATAACTAGCCAGGAGGGCTCGATCGCTGTCCACGTACCACTCTCCAGTACTGCACCCCACCAATGATGCCTGTAGTGGGCAGAGGTGGGGGACGCAGCGGCTGGGCAGCAAGCCATGGCCCTTCCTGGACTGTAGCTCTAAGGATTTGGTTTAAGTTTATCTCTCTGTTTCTCCAGTAACAAATCATGTTTGCTTGTACCAAATTCTCTCGACCCGCTGCTTGTACACCATTTTTTTCAGCAAATTTCAAAACATTTAGCTTCAAATTTATAGCACAACTTTTTCGTGGATTCATGTTAGTGCTATCACAGACAGCTACAAGACAAACTCCCTTTTAATAAAGTTACCTGTTGTTGTAACCAAAGATATCATTTTACTAGTAAGAGGAAAGCAGGTAGAAGGGTTGAAGCTACAAATGACTGAAGGTCAATGTCTAACTCCACACTCCTTTCTTTGCAAACTAGTGAAAGGTAAAACTTGTCCTTGGCCTACCATCTGTATGTAGGTGCAGTAACAAAGAAATTCTGAAAAACTGTTTTTCTAGGAATTACAGTCTGTCTCATATTAACATTGACATACATATATTTTTTCTAAAATTAATCCACAAAACTTGGTGGGTCTATTAATCGAGGGGGTTTTATTTTTGAGTAAATACAGTAATTTATTAGCTGTAGTTTTTTATGAAGCTTATGTAATTATTATAATTATCAAATGGCAAATAAATAAATGTTGAATTTTTTGGTGGGATACAAAACTTCCTCTATTTGTTGTTAAGTAGATATTTGAGAAGGTAATTACACATCTCTAAAACATAGAGGATGCATTTAAACTACTAAATCTCCAGGAAATTAAACATATAGTTTACTGTAGGGACAGAAAAGAATTGTTTCCATCATTTCCAGTTCTTAAGGTTTTCAGAACTGAAATAGAATACAGTACAGAGTACAGTCCAAAACTTAATGACTCTCTGTGTGTTTAAGACAACATATCGGTGAAATTTAGTGAAAATTGCCGAAAATTTTGATTTTTACTTTTTACATTTTTTACTATGCTGATACTTCGTACTTTAATGGCACACTTTAGTTTTCTCAATATCAGCCATTTTTAAAGCTCCAGGAGGGCATTCAAATGTGCTAGTGTGGGTGAGTGTTCCTCACTAAACCTCATTGCTACAGCTTTGAAATGCATTTTTTGTTTTCACTGGCTCTAATTTTGGTCTCTTGCAGGGAATTTTGCTTCAGAAAGGTTGTAAGTTGGCTGTGTTGAAATGAATTTGATATTTGAGCTAAAATGCCGTGAATCTGACATGTTTTGCTTCCAAACAGAGAAATGCAGCCAGTGTTCTGTAATTCTATAATCTTGTCAGGTTATTTCAGTGTTCCAGTTGTATATCAGGCATTGTTTAGATAGTTAATAGATTCTAAGTTATATGTTAGTCTATAGTAGAACCGTAACAAGCAGATATTTTATGAACTTTGTGTATAAATTTGCGAAAGTGCATAGTGTACAGGTTAGCTAAGAACAATAAATTTCTAAATTTTGTGAACAATGCAAAGGTGAAAGGAAAGTTTTCATATTAACAACCAAGCAAGCTTAACATTCTCAAAAACTGCTGAGGCCAAGAAGAAAGCAACAGAGAGTCCCACATGGTGCTGGGGAATTTTAAGTTGATTGGATTTAGGTAAAGAACAAAGGTGTACTGTTAAACTTTAAAATTCATTTTTCTCAGTTCTGTTTTTTCAGCATTTTTCACTATTCAAAATGCTCCTTGGACCCCAGTTTATAACTTATAGCTTGAAATTTTTGGGAGACCTTCAGAGATTAAAATATTAGAATTTGTCGTGTGCTACTTAAAAAATATTTAATAATTGAGCTGATATTAAATATTTTTCATAACTCATACTGAAAAATTTGAAAATATTGATAAATAGTATAAAAAAAATTTTTTTTCTCGTAAACTAATTAGATCTAAGCAATTTTGGTGTGACAATTTCTTTGTATTTGAATACTGAACTCAAATTAAAAATTTAGGAGGGATACAATAAACTTTAGGGTCCAAGGGCCATTTCATATGAGCATATCAAAAAGTGATTTATTATTAATAAATATATTAATAATTTAAAAATGATTTGACATATTACATTGAAATTTTGTCTACAGTATTTACTTTATGTTCTGAGTGTGTGGAAAAAAATTCAAGGCAATCAAAAGAAAACTGTGGATGTTTTAATTTTCATTGCATTGCCTTAAACTAAACTTGAGCCAGCCAGTTGTATAGTATAGAAAGTATACAGATAAAATATACATTTACTCCATCTTGAAGATTCTGTGGTATTTAGATGCACAACATAGTGTGTAATTATGAACTAGGGAAAAATCGGGTCACTCAGGAAGGTTGAATTTCTACACAGTGCTTATTTAAACATAGGTTATAAATTAGATATAGAGGAGTTGCAACTTACCACAGATAATATCCAAAGTACAACGTGTGATGAAAGGTATAATGTTAAAAGCTTTCTCTCCAATGTTTGCCTCCAGTTTGCTTTTCAGTATGTTTCCTTTCTTAACAAAAATGTCCAGGAAACTTTCAAGAATATTAAAATGGAAAGTTGGGGTGATTAGTTTTCTGTGTTTGTGCCATTTTGGACCTGAGGAACAATGTAAAGAATTAATTAAAAACTAGATGTTTTAACATCTATATTCTCAATTGTTACATCAGGGCACTCTGTACTAACTACTTTAGCCCTCTATTGCATGAACTATTTTGCTACAAATTCCCTCTTCATCTAATTCTTAAACCAGTTTATATTTCCCTGTCACAGTCAACTTAAAGGAAGCAATTCAAATAACCATGATTATTAAAGCAAGTCAAAATGGACTGGCCATCAGTTCAAAGCTGAACCCCATGAGTTCGAATCTCACAAGACCATGATCTAGGTAGCACTTATGTATATTGATAAAAGAGCAGTATTTCTAAAATACTGTTTACCTAAGATGTAAAACTCATTTAGAGTGAAAAGGATTTCAGAAGCTATTTTCAAAACTTAAACATATACATTTCATTCTTCAGGAAAATATCTTAAACATATGGTAATTCAATCAAAATTAATAGGGCCAATTTTGAAAAAAAATCAAGATATTCCAAAAATGTTTCATACAAAGAGTAGTTTGGGTGGGTGGATTATTTTGAAATTCCTAGTGTGGCATCCTTGAAAGGTACTGAACATAAATACTAAGTTTGATTAAGAGGTTGAATCAGGACTGAAAAATTCAATGCCATAGCCGGGATTTGAACCATGGATCTTCCGCTTATCAAGTGGCTGCTCTAACCACAAAGCTACCATGGTCAACTTGCCAGTACAAATTGGCTGGGGAATTTAATGTCATACTGGCAGGTTGGCCATGGTAGCTTAGTGGTTCGGGCAGCCGCTCGATAAGCGCAAGATCCGTGGTTCAAACCCCGACTATGGCATTGAATTTTTCAGCCCTGATTCCATCTCTTAAACATTGCCCACACACGGCAACACCAGCAGTAAGCTTGTTGGCACAAAGAAATAATAACTAAGTTTGATATTTAATCAAATTTTTGTTTTTAAGTTATGCTGTTCACAGACAGAGAAATGGATGCATACACCAAAGTCTGAGACTAATTACAGGTGCTATCAAAACCACACCAATAGCAGCTATGGAAATACTAACCAACCAATACCCCATTGAATATGAAATAGAAAAAGCGGCTCTTATTCAACATGAAAAGTTGATCAGACTCCCATTCAATACATGGAACAAGAGAAATTTTACACATACACTAAAGACTCAGGAGAGCTTTCTTTCCAAAATTCAAGACATCAAGAAGAATGTACACCTTCCTAATTCAAAGAAAAACTTTGTATCTAAAGTCAATCCAACACAAGCATTAGACATCACATATTATTTACACCTGACAGAAGAAGTTAAGAAAAGTGATACCCCAACTAGTGTTCTAAAATTATTGGCATTAGAGACAATCCATACTAGATTTCCAGAACATGAATGGCTCCATATTTATACTGATGGATCATTGATATCAAACCAAGATGGAGCAGGGGCTGGAGTCACATGTCACCTCTTTTCCTAACTACTAACTTTGATGGAGTAATTGAAGCAACTCGAATGACCCTACAAAATCTTTTGTACAGAATTTCACATTTTCATCAAGCAGTTATTCTCTCAGATTCCAGGGCAGCAATTATAGCAATTAATTCCAAGTTGTCACCAATTATAGAATGTTGGAAAATCCTTACCCATCTAACAGCACTTCAAAAACACCTAGTCTTCCAATGGATACCAGCTCACTGTGGACTGAGTGGTAATGAGAAACCTGATTTTCTTGCAAAAAAGGATACCAGCAGTGCACAAAAATCTCTAGAGATTAGTCAACTCTGAATTCAAAAAAATTATTGCAAAATATTACTATGAAAAATCAAAGAATGAAAGATGGGAACTACCAAACATTCAAACAGTAATTCCTGAGTATCCTCGAAAAACAGCAGTTGCAACCTTCAGGTTGATTACAGGACATGATTGTCTGGCAAAACATTTAAACAGAATTGGGATATATTCACCACTCTGCTCTCTATGTGATCTGCAAGAGGGAATGGATCGAGACCACCTTCAAATATGCCCGGCCACTTCTAGTGCCCCATCCATCAGTGAAAAATCATTGTCAGAAATCCAGCATTAGCTAACAACAACAACAACACGTGCACACACCTTTTTCTAAAAATTCTATTTTTTTAATTCAGGGAGTCTCAAAATATGTAATTTAGTGAAATCTCAGCATGAAATTTTTGGTTGGAATATAATGCTTCCTCTGTTTACTGCTTACTGAGCTACATACTAGAGAAAGTAAAAATGTAGATATCATTAAAATATGTATACAATGACATCACAACTTGCACAACAATTATATTAAAATGGTTTATTTCTGTGAAAAAGTCTTTTTTAACGTTTATTTTGACCAACCAGCTAAAAAACTATACAAGCCATTTATAATAAAAAATATAGTAATAAATAACATTGAAGTGGGTCATATGACTCCATGAATGTGTGTACAAAATCGTGTGAAAAAGAAGTAAAGGAATTAAAAGACATACAGAGTTAAAATAACTTCAGAAAGAGTAAGTGACATATAGAACTAAGAATATGAATATACAGGTTTGTAATATAAGAATTAGAAACAAATAATGCTACACAGTACTATTAACTAATGACAGTGTTTAAGTATGAAAAGCTATGTTTAACCGGTATTCTTCTTCTTTTTCAGTGTCTGGTAATAGGATTTCTTGACGCAGTTTTCTCTTTAGTCTTGACCGTCTTTGTCCCAGATTGTACACTAAAGCTCCTTGGACGTTACATAATTTGGAATAGAGAATTTTGAAATACATCTGATGTAGATGCAGATCATTGTTTCATATGAACCAAGGAGAATTTGTTGCGACTCAAAGAAATTTATTCCAGATAACTTGAAGTTTGTGAATATGTGTTTTACTAGCTGAACCCCATACAGGAGTGAGGAGAGGTCAAACCAGAGATTTATACAGAGTGTCCCAAAAAACACTGACAAGACTTGGTATGTTGTGTGGGATGAGAAACTGATCGACTTTCAAATAGGAACCCCTGTCCAGAAATGCACATCTTGGATGTTTTAGCACATCAAAGTGTGAGAACAAACGGTTGTGACAATTTGTTAACATTCGTTTTGGTATCTTAATACAGAAGGTATGCAACTCTTTAGCTATCAGTGTACTGGGATGAACGACCTGAGCATAATAATATTCCTGCTCATGGGCTAAATTCCTCCATAAAGCCCTTGGTGTGCATCCTACTGCATTACTTGTATAGTTTCCAGTACAGTAAAGCTTTTAACAGCAGTGCGACACATACCAATTCACAATCACCAACTTGAGCTCCAGCACACTTTTATGAAAATGTGCAGAATCACCTCAATGTCAAATATTCGAATCGATGGATTGATAGAAGTGTACCAGTTCCATGGCCAGCACAGTCGCCAGATCTGACACCTCTTGACTATGTTCTGTGGAGTTGTATGGCACTCCTGTAATGGCAGCGGAAGACATAGCTTCAGTTTGGAAGCGATTGAAAATTATCAAAGACAGCTGCACGTATTGGATCATGTGCATGAGGCTCACCACCACCGATATAGGCTCTGGAATGACGTGAGAAGTACACAGTTTGAACCCCTTTTGTAATGTGGACACCTTGGTGTTGGGTTTACTGATGAAATGTGAATGTACACCCACCTCACACTTTCATGCACTACAGCGTCCAAACCATACATTTCTGGACAGGGGTGTGCAGGCTGAAAACTGATCAGTTTGCCATCTCGCACAACATACTAAGCATTGTCAGTGTTCTTTTTTTGGGACACCCTGTATGGAAGTATGGAACAGTCATAACCAATTTTAGAGCATCTGATTATTACAGGATATAACTTTGTACTTCTGGAATTAGCAAGCTTCAGAATGTGTTCTATGTGGGCATTCCATGTTAATCTGGTGTCCAGTAATACACCAGGATACTTAATGCGTGTACGTAAATTAAAGCTAGAGATTTCTTCCAGGTTTAAAAGTCATGGTCTGCTGGAGTTTAGAGGTCCAGGCGTTTTGTCCACACCTGCGGTGGATATCTTGGTGAAGGCTCAGTTACAACAGAATCACTGGCTGGAGGTGCCGTTTTTATATCTGGGCCACTCACAGGGGATTGGCTGAGCTTGAGTGGCAGGTGTGTTAAGTGGGTGGGGCTTCTCCACTCTGATTGCTGAATGGTTTACACGATTTCTCGGCATTTGTGCTTCTTTTTTATGCTCAAGTATCGAATGTCAGGTTTTGTTCAGTTTTAGAGCTTCTTCCTTCCTATTAAAATTATTAGGTTGTTTGTAAATTTCTATGGCTTTGCGTTGTAGTCTGGCACGGTAGTATGGTATAGAAGAAAGAACACTAGTCTCATTATGCTGAATTATGTGTTCTCCGTCGGCCCATATTGCATGTTCCACGACCACTGACTTGTTTGTCTGTCCCAGATAGCAGCATCTCTTGTGTTCTGTGAATCGGATGTTAATGCTGCGTTGGATGGTACCTATATACACTGCACCACAGGAACACAGAATCTGGTAAACACCAGCTGAAGTTAGCAGGTCCCTGGGATCTTTGGGCACTTTCTGTGGGCTTTGTAGGTCATTCATTATCAACAATTTTAATTTACCTATCCTTTGTACTATGGCAAATCTTGATGTGCATGGCAAACCCATTTTGGATCATGTTCTTAAATGAAATGGTAAAAGATCAGTACAGTTTAAATAGCATGTAGTCAGTAAAAAAAATTACTCTGTTAAAATGTGATGCAATGTAATCTATTTTGACTAAGTATGAAAAAGTGAAGTAAACATTTAAATATTACTAGATTTAAATTTTCTGCTGTAGACAAAAGACAAGAGGTAAACAACATTTGATTCAACTGTCACTTATGTTTTACTCACCTGTACTTGTGAGTAGCCCTGTCCCAAGCCAAGGTTCCAAAGCCTGATATGTGAATGACTTATCTATATGTGATGTACTGCTCAAAATTATCTGAAAAAAGATTGTTCTTGTGATAATTGGAAGCTTTTCTATCCTATGTAAGATTAGATTAAAATTCTATAAGGTCATAGAGCAGTTCTTTTGACCTCTAAAACATCAGACGCTAAACTCAAAAGTATATTTTAATTTAATTACCTTATATGTGCATATATTCATTTTGACTTTATTTGAATTATTATTGTTAGTAATTGTTATTTTCTTGACTTATTATTTGTGTTTTACACTACCTTTGTTTATGTTCATGCTACATAATCTTGTTTTTATTTACTTTGTCCTTGAGGCAGCATCCTCATAGGAGAAGGTTGTTAAATAAATAAATATTGCTCACAGAAGTGTTACACCAACTGGTGTTCACTGATAAAATAAATTCATCTATTCAGTATAGTACCTTCTAGCAGGAGTGCCTATCCTCCTCAAAGGGTAGGACACAATCCCCCCCCCCCCCTCCCGAATCTTAATGAAAGCTATTGAAGTTTTTTGAATAGAATGAGAAACTAAGAACCTCAGCAGTTAAAGGGCATCTATAAATAAAGACTAAATTTTTTGTTTCATTAATGATAATTAATCATTTCAGCCAAGCCTTATGAAGACTAAAGTTGGAAAGGCAGAATCTGATTGAAAAATCCAGTGTCATAGCTGGGATTTGAACCATAGATCTTGAGCTTACCCTTCCATTGCTCTAACCAACTGAGCTACCATGGAAACATGCTGGTACACCATTAAGTTCTCTCACGTTCTCCCAGTAAACCCAATGGTATTCTCAAATTTATTTTATAATATACCCCAAATTGTGACTTACAATATCTTAAATAGATACTTTAAGTCCCACACATCATAGTTAATCATCATTAGGTCAATCAATGTCAGTTAATTAAGTTTTTACACATGATTACAATATTTTTCATTTTCACCAATTAATAAATAGGTTACAAACCAGGAGACAAATATATTAAACCATAAATTCAAGACAATTAGAAAATTTTATCTTTGTTTTATTCCTCAAAGAATAGAACTAGAATACAGATCTATTGTGTTTATTATAACATTTGTGTTACTCAATGTATTTAGAATTCAATATTGTAAAGTTACAAATGGTTTGTTAGATGTGTTTCTTAAAACAGTATTTCTTGAAAGAATTGGTTTCATTACATAATAAAGTTGGAATGAAATTACAGGTCATGTGAAAAAGGGAATGTTGCACTTTGTATGCTCTTATTCAATTGTAAAGTAAAATGCAATATACTGGATGTACACAGATGCTTAAACACTATAAGTATAGACTGGACCATTATGAATGAATGCTAGTTTTTAATTGTGCGCTATTTTTTATTGTTGTCATGTGTTTATGCATTTTGTAATCAGTATTTCTTCCAGTTAGTTATCATAGGATGCTTTACAACACAACAGCAAATATTGATTGTGAAAGCAATTACAAATCTGATGAATATGCTGCAGAAACTGTGCAGAAGTTTTGTATGGCTTTCAGACCTCATAATGTACCTAATGAGTCAACAGTTTGTAGCAAAATGACAAAATTTGGGACAACAGGTTTGATTGCAGACATCAAAACTCCAGTGCACTCTTTTCTAGGTGGTCTGATGAGAAAATTGCCAATGTGTATTTATGAGTTTGCAAAAATCAACTTGTCATCGTTCACAACAGTTGGGCATTGCGAAAAGCTGCCTCCAGCAAATTATCACAAAGAATCTTCATATGCAGGCTATAAAATTAAATTAACTCAGCATCTGAAACCAACAGACCATTTGCAATGGATAGAGTTTTGTTGAATAGAGTTTGGCAAGATCACATGCAGACAACAATTTTTCAACAAAAAAATCTCTCTGTCAAGGCACATTTTCATTTAAATGGCTGTGTTGATAAATAGCATTTCACATTTGGGGGCAGAAAATCCCTGTGCAACCCATTTAAACATGATGTATCCGGAAGGAGTACCAGTCTGGTGTGGGTTTTGGGCTGGTGGGACCATTGGGCCTTGCTTTTTTGAAGAGAAGAATGGAAATGTCATGACAATGAATGCACAATGCTACTGGAATGTGGCTGAAACATTGTATGCCCTTACCTCAGGGTAAACAGTTCATGAGTGATCTGAAGAAGTACTTGATAATGAAAAGTCTATACAATGTCAAGGAATTATAATCAGTACTCCTGTATATATCATGTTAAAAAGCATGTTTATAATATTATTTATTGTAATTATTCTGTAATCATGTAGGATTGAATCAAACTGTACATTAGTAATTTTAGTAATTTATAATTGTAAGTTTGACAAGGTCAGAAAGTGTAAAAGTCTCCTGACAATAAATTATCATCATCACCACCAACACTGCCACCGCCGCCGCCAGCACTATCACCGCCACCACCACCATCATTATCATCATGTTAATATTAGCAATTATGGTTCCAATAGGATGGTGCTTACAACAACACCTCACACCATACTATAGGCTTGTTGAGAAATAAATTTCCAGTGTGAATTCTTTCATACAGCGGCGATCAGAACTGGCCAGCAAAGTAATTTATCTAACACTGAGAGGTTTTCCTTCGGGGCATTTAAAATTGCAAGTTTATAAAAATAATCCCTGAAGAATACCACAACTGAAAGAAAAGATTCAACATGTCATCCAAATTGAGGAGCAGATCTGTCTGAAGGTGAAAACAAATTTCATTGATAGAGTTACAGTATGCAGAACAATTCATAGGGGAGATATGCCAGGTGTAATTGTTCATACATATTGACAACATGTATCCTTTGTATTGATGTTGAAGTATGTTACATTTCATGAAAATAAAGTATTTTATTCAACAGTTAAAAACTAACATTCTTAATGATCCATCCTTAATATTCTACATTCCAAAAAGGAGTATGTCATTAAAATTAAAACTTTATTTTTTTAATTCTTCTAAGTCTCAAAAGATTGACTCAATGACAACAGGCACCTTGACCGAAAGGCGATCTCTTGTACCTATGCCCCTGATGGGAAAAAAGTTATTTACAATTATTTTGTTGTTTAACGATGCTGTCAGTTTCCAGGATCATGTCAGCATTGCCAGTGTCCCAGAATTCCATCCTGTAGGAGCTCTTTTACATACCAGTAAATTTACTGACTGATGGTGCTGTTGTTTTTAAGTACACTTAAAAACCATCGGTCTGGGCCAGATTTGAACCTGCAACCCTGGGATCATTAGGCCAGCATCTAACCAACTGAGCTACCTAGACTGACTCCCTGACGGGGTACCCTCAAGGAGGATGGATGAGACAAATGGATTCTAAGGGCAGCCAGAACATTGCCATGACAGAGCAAGTGGCAGGGTGCGTACATTCTCGCAGTAAGAAGCACCCGACAGAGGCTGACTTAGCTCCCCTGCCCCCCCTCCCCCTGGCCTTATACCATCCCATGGAGGGTGAAATGAAATGATATGATTAATGTAACAAAATGGAGGGACAGTAAATTCAGAGCATATAGAAATTCTTCCCAGCAATCACTTGGCAACCCGGAGAAATCTCTGAAAAAACTCACGGGTTAAGAAGGCCTACTGAGGAATCAAACCTGCAACCTTCCAAATGCGAGCCGCAGCATTACTGCTGGACCCATCCCGCTCAGTCTCATAAAATTAGTTCCACATAGTATTAAGTTTTTCATTTGTGGCTATTTAAGTTTCACTGTAGGAATGTAAATAAATAGAAAAACCTGATGCAGTAGTTGATCTGCTCTCTACAATACTTATTCCTTAAGCACCTTCACTCATCCACAGAATTAAATATTTGTGAAATACACTTTTTTGAAAGAGATTATATTCTAGATAAACAAATGTATGTGCCGTTACCTCAACATGCTCTGGAAGGGTAAGGTTGATTTCTGCCATTGGTCCAACCCATGATCGAAAAATTGGAGCATATTTTCTGATGCGTTTGTACAGCACTTCACAGTATCCTAAAATAATACATTGGTTTAATGTATGTATTTTTTACTATACTTGTAGGCATATATGCAAATGCACAATGCTGGAAATAAAATATATATGCAGACTTGACATTTCGGTTTGTAAGCTAAAGAAGGGAACAGATTTAAGAGCATGGAAGGCCATGCTATATTATTACATTGGTATTTAATAAACTCAATTATATAATATATTGAAATTCTATGTTATTTTCCATTTATTAATATAGTTAATTAAAAGTTTCGGTAAATAGCTGTAGCAAATGCCATTGGTCAGTTCAATGTTATGCACTCAGGTAATTATCAGGAATATCAAACTCACTGGTGGTACCGCTTATGAAGCAGTTACAGTTGGGTTCAAATAAAAATTAAAACAATGCACAATCTGAATATCGCTATAGAGATTATGTTATCATGTAAGATACTTGCGACTTCGGGGCACAGAAAGCACATCGAGAAGCGAACCCACAATGGGATAAGCAGGGGGTCCTGGCAATGCTTCCACCCTCTGGATAAAGGCCATTCGCTTGACCAACCAGCAGGACAGTTTTGCAAGTACAGCTGCACATAGGATGGTCAGAATCACTAACACGACGTTCATCTCTGTATCTGCAAAAGAAATTATGTATTTTAAATATTGCCTTTGGAGTGTTAGGTGGCAAACTGGCTGCCTTAAATATTCTGAAAGAGTGATGACGGCTTTAATAAATGTGACAATGGGATGATGATTCTTATCTGTAACCGCCTACATTATCAACTTTTGCATCTTTGCTTATACATAATTACAGCATACTTCTTCCATATCTTTGTTAAATTTCATTAATATTTTAACTCTCCTTTGTGCACATTTTTGAATGCCTCCCCCCTCTCCCTCTCTCACTCTCTTTATATGCGTGTCTGCAAAAAATGAAACATGTTATTTCCATCTCCATTTTTTCCTACTTCATAAATTTTATGTGCATATGTCAAATGTTATATCCAGGGCATGGGAGTCACTCTGAATGGCTCAGTTGGTTAGACACTGGACTACTGGTCCCAAGGTCATGTGTTCAAATCCGGTCCAGACCAATGGTTTTGAAGTGTGCTTAAAAACGAGAGCTCCATGTCAGTAGATTTACTGGCATGTAAATCCCTCATAGTCTTGTCATTTTGATACTGCCTCTCAGACTGATTTTTACCTGTCTGCCCCAATCCTCACCCTCTGTTACCTACACTCAAACCATTATCACTATAGGATTTTTTATGATATAATCCCTTGAGAGTAGACAGCTCGTAGCCAACTGCTTGAGAATTCCTATGCCCACTGATGTCTAAGAATTTCAGTAACTCACTGCTAAGCAGCTCTCAATTTGGCTTTAAACTCAAGTTCTCTACTATAAAATTTAGTAGATCATATATATGAATGCTTTGAGAATAAAACCTTGCCTCAGTAGCGTGATGGTTAGTGCGTTCTCCTCATGTTCAAGACATCATAGTACTAAAAGATGAGTTCGAATATCACTTAGGGTAAGTTATCAGGGTAAGGTTTTTTCCGAGGTTTTCCGTTATCCTGAGAAGACGAATGTTGGGTAACTTACAGCTCCATGGTCCTTAAGCTCATTTGAGCATCATTTCAGCCATTTCATTGATATGACATTACTTTGGAGGACGTGTATTTAAAAAAAAAAAAACATTGAGAATAAACTCCCAGCTAGTATAATCCTTCTAGATTTAAGAAAATCATTTACCACATTATCACATCTGATATTGATCAGGAGATTAAAACAACATAATTTATTTGAAATATAATAAATCTTAATTTATTTTAATCTAATGGTCATATCTAAAACACTGACTTCAGGTGGTACAATAAATAATGAAACATCTCATTCTATGCCAATGACTAAAGGAGTACCTTAGGGTTCAGTATTTGGTCCCTTTTTGTTTATTATATACATAATTGACTTCCCCAATACTCTACCATGTGAAACAGTATTATATGCTGATAACTAGAGACACAGTATATGCTTATGCACACTAAAAATGATAATGTCCATGAATTAGAACCTTAACTATCATATAATGACATGTTGTTACATATTTTACTTAATTGTACATTTTTTATGTAGCAGTTGCAACCTTCAGGTTGATTACAGGACATGATTGTCTGGCAAAACATTTAAACAGAATTGGGATATATTCTTCACCACTCTGTCCTCTATGTGATCTGCAAGAGGAAATGGATCGAGACCACCTTCAAATATGCCCGGCCACTTCTAGTGCCCCATCCATCAGTGAAAAATATTGGAGAGCAAGAGGATTAATGACTTCATTGTCAGAAATCCAGCATTAGCTAACAACAACAACAACATTTTTTATGTAAAATAACATTACTGTAAAAAGATTTTCCTTATTTTTCTAACTGAAATACAATAAAGTATCGATTATTCATTGTGAATTATTGGTTTGGTAATCATCCAAGCATTTTTGTGAAGAACAAAATGAAAAAACCACATAACTTTACTTCTTGCATTTGAGTCACTGACAGAGGGAGCCATAGCAGATTGCAATAAAGGATTCCAGTATTACAATAGATTATTGTTTCAATTGCTGTTGGCCTGTCTACTATGTGATGATTAGAAACATGCTGATTTTTCTTGTATTGATCATCATGTAAGGTCAAGAAACCAAGTATTCATGAGTTTGTGTGTTTAATGTTTAATTGAATTCAACATGCATGCCTCCTCTAATGTCAAAATAAAACTATCATCGAAGTTAAAAATAGATGATTCATTCACTACTGATGGAGATGTGATTCTCTGCCAGGCTTGTAACAAAAGGATTACATGTTCTATGAAATCACAAGTTGATTAACATATGCACAATGCCCTGCATACTAGGAATAAAGCATTACAAACATCTAAAAGTAAGCCTTTTTATCTCAAACGCAAGTCTTCAAGTACAAGGAATACATTCTTCTATGACATGTGCATGGTTATGGTTGCAGCAAATGTTGCATGGTACAAACTCCAGCCACCTAAATATTGCACATTTTTAAACAAGTACTGTGGGAGGCAGATACTTCCAAAAAGGCTACCTGCAGTTGTGTTATGAGGAAGTGCTGGCTTACGTTTGGTGTCATATAGGCAGAAACTATGGATGTGAAAGGTTGCTATGTTGCCAATCTTGTGATTGATAAGATGGATGGAGAAGAATCCACTACACCTCTTCTGATTTCTACGAAAGTGCTGGAATACACAAATCATTCAACAGTGCTTTGTTTTGTGAATGATGGGACTTAAAGTGTTGTAGGCTGAAGGCATTTAAGAAGATAAAATTCTTGTTTTTTATTCTGATTCTGCAGAACAATCTGACAATTGCCAAATGTGCAATTGCTCCCTGAACTGTCCTGACTAGGCAGGGTATGTGGATAGAAGATGCCTGCTTTTATAGTGCATATTTTCAAGATGTGAAGTCTGTGAAAGATTAATTTCCAGTAAATTAGCAGTTTCAGTGAGTGACACCCAAAGTGCCTTCAGTGATCCTAGAGTACAGTGCCAATTAGCTTATATACAAAGCAATTTAGGATTCATTCCTGACAGTATTTTGAAATTAAAACTTGTGGCATGTCATTGACAACTGTGCAATATGTGAAATCCATGTGAAGTGCTGTTGAAGGAAATCTTGAAATGCAAATAATGAAATCGGAGTGGCAGGGCCAGCTTAGCTGGCGGAAAGCAATAATTGTCCCACTCTTGAAGAAAGACAAAACAGCATCAGAAATAAAATATTATAGACCAATAGCTCTTACTAGCATAATAACAAAAGTGATGGAAAGAATGGTGTCAAACAGGTTAAATTGGTTTCTAGAATCACAAAATTTAATATCCCCATGTCAAGCTGGATTCAGAGAGTTCCACTCTACAAATGAACAAGTGTTACTTCTCAGTCAAGAAATCAAAGACTCCTTCAATAGAAAAGAAGATAATTTATCAGCTTTTATTGATTTCCAAAGTGCATATGATTCTATATGCAGAACAAAACTACTAAAGAAAGTAAAAAAATGTTTTCATGGCTATGTCATTTTCAAACACAACGCTTTATTGCTACCACATATGGAAGAAATATATCTAAATACAAACAAGTACACTGTGGCTTACCACAAGGCGCAGTGCTAAGCACAACACTTTTTAATATTATTATTTATTTATGCCAACAAACTTACTGTTGGTGTTTTTAAACACACAAGCCGTGTGTGGGCAAAGTTTAACCATGTGAAGGTTATTTAATCCTGGGATATAAAGTACTTGCAATAGTAAGTCACCATTGGGGTAATTGTCTCTGATGTGAGACTGCCTTTGTGGTTTACCAGGAAAAATACGAACTAGAGCGTCCGCCCGGCAAGCGGAAGGTCTGTGGTTCAAATCCCAGTTGTGGCATTGAATTTTTAAGTTCCAGTTCTACCTCTTAAACTTTTTAATATATTTATTAACGATCTGCCACAACAAATACAAGAATCAGGTGTGAAGTGTGCACTATTTGCTGATGACTTAGTAATGTGGACTTCAAAAGCAAAAGTACAGAACTAGAAAAAACCATGCAACAATCCTTAACCAAATTACAAAGGTGGACCAAAGAAAATTTAATGACTGTTAATACAACAAAATCAAACTACCAAATCTTTTCACTAAGAAAAAACACTAAAAATAAAACTAAATTTTGAGAGTCAACAATTACCAGAAACAAAGGAAGCAAAGTATTTAGGAGTTACATTTGATACCAAACTTACATGGACCAAACAAATAGAAAATGTAATATAAAGAGCAGAGAGGCGCCTTTCACAGTTAAAGCATCTAACAGGAATGAAGTGGGGATGTTCCAGAGCAACTCTTAACACAACATACAATGTATATATAAAGCCATTATTTACTTACTGCAGCGAAGTTCTTGTAACAGCAAACACAAAAAAAAAATTCAAATCTTTCAAAACCAAAGTCTGAGATTAATTACAGGTGCTATCAAAACCACACCAATAGCAGCTATGGAAATACTAACCAACCAATACCCCATTGAATATGAAATAGAAAAAGCGGCTCTTATTCAACACGAAAAGTTGATCAGACTCCGATTCAATACATGGCACAAGAGAAATTTTACACGTACACTAAAGACTCAGGAGAGCTTTCTTTCCAAAATTCAATACATCAGGAAGAATGTATACCTTCCTAATTCAAAGGAAAACTTCATATCTAAAGTCAATCCGACACATACATTAGACATCACATATTATTTACACCTGACAGAAGAAGTTAAGAAAAGTGATACTCCAACTAGTGTTCTAAAATTATTGGCATTAGAGACAATCCATACTAGATTTCCAGAACATGAATGGCTCCATATTTATACTGATGGATCATTGATATCAAACCAAGATGGAGCAGGTGCTGGAGTCACATGTCACCTCTTTTCCTATTACAAATCTTTAAGTTTTGGAACTACTAACTTTGATGGAGAAATTGAAGCAATTCGAATGGCCCTACAAAATCATTTGTACAGAATTTCACATTTTCAGCAAGCAGTTATTCTCTCAGATTCCAGGGCAGCAATTATAGCAATTACTTCCAAGTTGTCACCAAAAAACCAAACAATTATAGAATGTTGGAAAATCCTTGCCCATCTAATAGCACTTCAAAAACACCTAGTCTTCCAATGGCTACCAGCTCACTGTGGACTGAGTGGTAATGAGAAAGCTGATTTTCTTGCAAAAAAGGGTACCAGCGGTATACAAAAATCTATAGTTAATCTACCATTTTATGCAGCTAAAAGATTAGTCAACTCTGAATTCAAAAAAATTGTTGCAAAATATTACTATGAAAAATCAAAGAATAAAAGATGGGAACTACCAAACATTCAAACAGTGATTCCTGAGTATCCTCGAAAAACAGCAATTGTAACCTTCAGGTTGATTACAGGACATGATTGTCTGGCAAAACATTTAAACAGAATTGGGATATATTCTTCACCACTCTGTCCTCTATGTGATCTGCAAGAGGAAATGGATCGAGACCACCTTCAAATATGCCCGGCCACTTCTAGTGCCCCATCCATCAGTGAAAAATATTGGAGAGCAAGAGGATTAATGACTTCATTGTCAGAAATCCAACATTAGCTAACAACAACAACATTCCGGGCCAGCGAGTGGGCAAAGACGTTCAAGGTCAGACTGCCTCGTGTGACTCCTGTGTGTATGTGACTAACAACAATCGAAGCAGTAGAACCAAAGGGGGCTTTTTCCAGCACCTTCGATAAGGATCTCACTGCGTCATTACCGATTCGGTGTGTGGAACTCGAGAAAGGTCCGTGTGACGTCATCCCCGATATAAGGAGACCAAAAAGCAGCAGTAGTTTTGAGAGATAACGTTACAGACACGACTCCGTCAGTGTGTCGTCTGTGCGTGTGCGTCGTAAAGAAGATTTAACGAGTGTCAAATGATCGTGTCGTAGTTGGTGTATGAGGGGCAGAGAAAGTGAAGAAAGACACTGACAGGACTGAGCAAGGTTACAGTAATAAAAGTTGTTTGTTGTGATAGCACGAAAGACTGCAGACTGTGTTAACGGCGAGAAGAAAACTGTGTATTTGTGGTAAACTTTTAAAAGACAATAAAGTGATAAAAAGAACGGACTGATTTTTGTTATTTTGTCACAATATGAAAAGATCACCTGTCAGCACTCAGCCTATCTACTTGCAAATCACGAGCCGCCACTGCTTCCCTTTAGTTGACAGGAGCCGTCAGCATCGCGTTCATTGACTTGACAAAACAGTGCCGCGCTTGGGTGCGATACGCCAACAAGCGGTAGCACTAATAAAACATTGTACAACTACTACTTACCCTATATAATGGAACAGTTTTTGCCACTATTTGCTTTCTAGTTTGCCTTTATCAGTTGTACTGAATTTTACGACTAGAAAAGAAACAAGACAAACGTTAGCATATATGTCAGTTAAATGGAACGCAAATGATAAATGACATGCAACCTAAGGGAATAGCATAGGAAGGATTGATAGTGTGGCATAGACTATCCCCCAAGGAGCCTACCCCATGTGGCTACCTAACTAGGCCGTAACCTTGTCATTCCTCCTCACTGATCACACTTTCGGATTACATACTGTCTGGCTTTTTACTTTCTCTACTACGCAGGCACGGGTCTAGAAGTATTCGATTGGGGAGGGGGAGGGGCGGTTTCGGTCCACTACCACTTCATAATAATTAAATTCATGCTAAAACATGGCTAGCTAAATATTTAACTGAAAGAAAGAATGTTTAAACTACCAGCTACCACCTGTCTAGGAAGAAGACTGTGACGGCTACAGGTCCACCGATCAAATGTTTACAAAATACTCCTATTATGGATACGACATTCGAACATTCGCCTAATTGGCATCGTCATTGCGCAAATCTTGATTCACAAAGTGCCCTATGTCAAGCTCGTTGCAATCATTAAATGCAGTTGTTAATGAAGTCTGCAATTCACTGTCATTGCTACTGCCGGCATTCGCAATAACTGTAATGCAATCACTGTCTGTCTCTTGTTCTCTGACTTCAGCACACGTGATTTTCACTTTTAAATCTGAAGCTTGATCATTATTGGATTTTTCATCAATGTCTTTTATGTCACAAGAATTGTCTCCTACTTCAACAAATTCGTTTTAATTTTGCGTTTCGACATCTTAAACTTGTGGATCTTATAATCACAACCAAAGCCCGAACATAGAAGTGGACATTTCACTACCACTCCACTGTGGCACTGACTACCCCCAAGCTTACACCGCCAGAGTTACACAACTAATGCATCGACAATGACAGTTTCGAATTAACGAAACGTATACCTATGTATTGTCGATAGCTTGTTTCCGCTTTGTCGCTTTCCCATTCTTGAAGTCATCGGCAAAGATCAGCAAACGTTTTTCTCCGGACCTAGATTTAATTTACACTTATTAAAATCGTCTGTGGCGACAAAAATCAAAAGCTGAATAGTTTAACGTAGCACGTTATAGTTCATGATCAAAAGAAATGCTATATAATGCACTAAAATATGGAATAAGGCATAAAACTACTTATCTATTAGCATTATTCGTATTATTATAAACAGAGGTCGCAGCGTCGCTCGCATTGTTGTCTTTTATCGTAGACATATTTTCGTAATTGTCACTTTCTCGTTTCTTTCTTCTCTTCCTCCCCATTTCATTCTCCTTCACTTCTCTTTCTCCACATGTTTACTCTCCTTACCTTCTTTTCCTGACTACCCTCCCCTTATGTAGGACTTACGAGCCAGTACCTAGG
This sequence comes from Tenodera sinensis, assembly GCA_030765045.1. Taxonomy (NCBI): domain Eukaryota; kingdom Metazoa; phylum Arthropoda; class Insecta; order Mantodea; family Mantidae; genus Tenodera; species Tenodera sinensis. Next base: position 202,235,151 of record CM060963.1, read on the forward strand.
GTCAGACGCCTGTCGGGGAGCAGAGGGACCTCTGGACCGGACAGAGTGAAGATCTGGAAGCAGGTGGCTAGCCAAGCACCATGTATGTAGTGAGGAAGAAGATGAGATGAAATCCAGGTGAAATCGATGATTGGAAAGGTGAAAAAGGAGCAGTTGGTGGAATGAGTGATGGGGGAAACCGGAGAACACGAAGAAAACCCGCCCTGGCGCCGCTTCGTCCCAGTAGCGGCTATTCAAGTGAAGCAATTGAAGAGGTTTTCACCTGAATATAGCAGTATTCCATTTTTGTTAATGTTGGCATTATTACTGCCATTCTAACAGTTTAGTTACAAATGTCAACTACTAGCAGCCATAGCAGGGTCAGTGACCAACCCTTCTTTTATTTGGAACTTAAAGCCAGTCAGCCGGCAGGGGAAACTGGTGGAAGCACGCCTTCAGATCAGTTGTAAGGCCAAGTGAAGCAGTCAGATGCATGAAAGAGTGCTGTACTAAACAGCTTGGTTGCCATGACAACATGACGTCACGAAACGATGTACGTGGCTCGCGCGAAATACAGGCTACGGTCCGATTGCGTCATCTTTGAAACAGCTGATCGAAGGGAACCGACCGAAGCCGAACGTGAATATGACTTCTCCGTTTGGAGGAACAGCGTAAGGAAGTGATATCCATTGAATTGTCACTCATTATTGAAAATAAAAACACGTAACAAAAATACCTGCACAATATTATAATACGTTACATAAATAATAAATCACATATCAATATAACAAAGATTAATTATCTATCTCAATAGCTGCTGTTATTATCATCGAAGTTTAAGCATGAGGCACGTGATTATTGCCAAACTTAATTCCACTAAATCTGAATATATACATGTAAATGGAAATATTCCATCCTCAATATTTTGATTTTTAATGGCCCATTGTGACTAACCGATATATTATTATAACTAGTCAATCATATCAAAATAATGGTAATATTGATATGTCGCCTACCCCGGAGAAGCCGGAAGACTTATTTTTCAATAGCACTTGTATAAAGTACTTACTAATGTATCCACTTACCTTACATAATATTTATTAATGATGGAATCTATAAATATTAATTTATTATCAGCGGGGCATATATAGTTTTCTCAGTTTCAGTTTTGTTTATTGAAAGTTTGGCCTGGTGCCGTTACAAAGGACCCGGCTTACAGGCTAAAATTAACATTAACTTACAATTGTAAATATTTACAAAGTTTACTGTTTTTGGGTTTAACAAAACCCATACGGTGACCATACCAAGAAGTTTTTGGGTGTGGATTTGTCCTTTAGATAGGCATCCCAGAAATTGAAGCAAAATACTAATTAAACTCAGTCTATCAACATTTACCATGCTGGTTTGGCAAATTTGCACATAAATAGCAATTATCAACAATAGGCTAAGCTGTGATACCTGTGTGAATTTGTAAAAGTGGAGAAAGAGTTGAGATATGTTATAAAGTTAGGTTAGGGTTGCATATTATTATTGATGGCAGGTGTGGATGCTGCCTCTGATAACACAGGCTAAATTTTGATAACACAAGACTGTCATCCTGTTCATATAGGTACACATTAACCTAGGTGTCATTGCCTACATAGTTCCATCATGTGTGAGTAAAGACAGAGGATAAAATTTGACACAAGTATAATAGTTTTCCCTTTTTGATGTAGGTGGGAAAAATGTAAATGGCCTAGCTACTGCCTGTTTTCTAAATTTATTGATTAACTTGGTAAATGTTTTGTTAACATTCATTGCATTTAACTGTTGCCAGAATGGTTTAACAAAAACCAACCCATAACATCTTTAGTTCAACAGTTTTGGGTGTAGATTTGTCCTTTCAAAGTGTTTCATTTATATATATATAAACTGTCCTAACTAGTTTTACGTAGATATACACTACAACGTCGACCCATATTGTTCAATTCGACATCTAAAACAAAAGTAGAATTACATACCTTTCAGTACCGGTATCACCATGTTACAATATAGGTTATGGATTCTTGAATAACTTCACTGAAGAATTAACCATTTCTTAAATCACTTAAAATTACACACTATAAATGAAAATAATCATTTTAGTTTAATAGCTCCACTATAACAAGTAGAACTTACGAAAACCAGGCGAAAAACTGTAAGTTGCTCAAAAGAAACCGTTAAAAATTGCAGCGAAAAACATGTTATAATTCTCGTACTACAACAAGAAAACTACCGAAAAATTAATTTTGATTAATTTACAATATTTACGAATAAACACAATCACTGAAACAGCATTTACCGCCACTAATTCACTTTCAATTAAACAAAACTAACACGTGTTGCCCCATAACATTCCACACTGGTAGCCATGTTTGTTAGCATACCTGGTTCCCGGCTATCAGCTGATCACCCCGGGCCAGAGCCTGAGATTCACGTCAGCCTCGACGATGTAGCATGGGGAAGTAGTATGTACATGCACATGTTTCAGGCAGACAAGAAATATTTTCACTTGGGTAGAGGGGATGGTTCCTGTTTTCGCGCGCTTAGAAGATATTAGTCGTTTACCTCGAGGAAGAGGTGGTGGTAAACTTAAGCGTGGTGTTTTACATAACTTTGAAGGTATAATTTACGAGTTTACTAGACTCCAGTGTTTGTAATATTTAAATTACGGAATATAAGTGTTTTCTTATGAATCCATGAACGATATAGTTTGCAACTTGTTAGAAACCCCATTTTCCAAATGAAAAGATGAACACAAGAAAGGTTTTTTAAACTTTGGGCGGCCCATTGTTACCCATTCAAAGAGAGGAGAAGAAGAAAATAGAGAAGTCTTACATCATTAAATTCAATAGCTCTTGGTTCGATAACTATTCTTGGTTCTGCAGTAGCTGTTCTGTTGGCCTTTTTTATTTTTTAGCAACAAAAATAACGTGTGGAACAAAGAGGGATTCATAGATTTCATTAGTATAACCCGTTTCCCTCACAAGCACAATGACTCGGCGGAACTTTTAAAATGTAAATTAAAATGTAAATTACAATTAAACACTTTTGAAATATATATATATATATATATATATATATATATATATATATATATATATATATATATAATAGCTGACCTCTTGAAGAAACAGCAGACTTTTACATGTGCGTTTCAATGAAAACGTGACTTTAAATAGGCTTTTCCTGAAGTTGATCATTAAAGCAACATTGTATTTAGGTAAACATGAGCTTGCATTCAGAGGTCATGTTGAGTGTGCGTGTTCTCTTCTTTGTGACTATGAACGTGTCCACAAACATCTTTTACTTCTAATAAATATTTTCTTCCTAATGAGACTGGTGAAAATGTATCCCAAACGTATACTTAATATAGCAATCGCTAAATTAATACTTGCGTCCGCCATGTTTGTTTCTCACGCTTGCTACGTGAACTGCCATTTGTATTGGACTAAAATGAATCATAGTGTGACAGACACTGTTTCTTTTGCGTGCAGTTCCAATAGATATAAAAAGTTTGGAGAAAAATGTTGGACCGTGGGACACCGGCTTTGCATTGTATTTTCAGCATGTTTAAGTGAACTTGTTCACCTAGTGTGTAAGGCACGAGCCGCCACTGCTCGTCCGCCACGAATACAACATGCAGGTCCCTGGGATCGAACCCTGGTCGCCTAACTAGTGTGTAAGGCACGAGCCGCCACTGCTCGTCCGCCACGAATACAACATGCAGGTCCCTGGGATCGAACCCTGGTCGCCTAGGTGATAGGCGAACGTGCTAACCGCTCGGACACGGCGCCACCGGTTACTCTCTTCACCACTTTTTCATTCTGATGCCATGTAAATGTATCTTTCTGTCTCTATCTTCAGTTGCTTTGGTTGCATTTTTGCAATAAATACGGAGTAGCAATAATAAAAGTAGTAGTAGTGGTAGTGGTAGTGGTAGTGGTAGTGGTAGTGGTAGTGGTGGTGGTGGCGGTGGTGGTGGTTATATTTAATATTTCTAAAATGCTCTTTTATTCTGGTTTCTAAATGACGTTTAGTTTTACCAATATAAACCCTATCACAATCCAAACAGCTAAATTGATAAATGCCGGACTTTTTATAATGTGAAATTTTACCTTTTTAGAAAAATTTAGTAAATTTTGTATATTAAATTTATTTTGAAGGACTTAAGTTATTCCGTATCCTTTAAAAATTGTTGTAAATTGTTTATTAGCCCATGGATGGTAAGTAAACTTTTTAAAAATACAATTATCTTTTATTTTCTTGAGGGTAGAAACCTCTTTTACAGCCTTTTGATATTTAAATTTTTCTAGTGTTAATAATGTGTTTATATTCTTTGTTAAATTCTTCCTTATTAAGGGGTATATTTATTAACCTGTAAATTAATCTATTGAAAACAGCAAATTTGTGTGAAAAAGAATTAAAACTTCTATTTTTTTAGAATTATCAGTATGAGTAAATTTTCTATAAATGCCAAAATTCAATTTATTGTTATGTTTTTTAATGTTTAAATATAGGAACAGAAGATTAGCTGTAACCTTCCTCAGGTGTTGTTTTAAAGTCTCCAAGTACTGCTTGACCATCCCTCCAACAGAGATTGGCGTGCTCTTGTTCACTCCAGTGCTTCTCTCATCACATTTTACTTGAAGTTTGTGCTCCAGCATTACAGTTCTTCCATTAGACAATTTACAATCATCTTGGCCTTCTGGAATGGTATACACTTCTGGCCACTTGAAGAAATACATAACCACCAACAGATACAGACACTGGGGACAGTCCAGCTATGTTGATGGCAATGCATTTGAAGCATGCTCCCACATTATACTGCTACATGTGGCTCTAGCTCTTAGTCTGTGGACCACAACTTGTTGCACACACTTGACATTGGGGTACCACCTTTCAGTATTTGCCTGTAGCCTCAAGCAGCACTGTCTCTATCAGAGCTTGCCAATTGTTTAATTGGACCCAAGATGCCCTCTTAAAGTACCTGCATACACTTCCTCCAGGACTTCAGTCACCTTACGCCATGGGAGGATCAACTCTCTCTTCCCATTGGGTAACTCCCAAATTCTGAGCAACACATCTTCCTTGCTCTCCAGTGAGTCTCAGACCCAGTAGGACTGGGTGCAATGATTTCCCAGCTTGGCTTAGTTCCTACCTCCACTTCTCTCAAGCTGGTTCTACCAGCTGCTCAGTCCTGAGGTCTGTGCTATCCCAACCTGCAGGCATCTCTGAAAGCATACAGACAGCTCTGACATGCTCCTTTTTCTCTGACTCAGTGCAGTGGCAGCATTCCTCTGGGCATTCTTGATATGATATCCATTTTGGAATGACTTCTTCCCTCCCATTATTCCAAAATTATACTTTGGGAGCTTTGGGACCAAACGAGCTGTCAGTGCCTCTACATTCTTGAAGTTCAACAGGGAAATGGGGATGGAGTGGTCAGTCTTCAGGTGAATGTTGACCCTGTTAGTACTTATGGAAGTGTTCCAGTTCCTTCAGGACTACCTGCTTGTGCCAGGTAACACAGTAGTTCTTTTTTCCCTTAGAGAGTGTCTTCTTGTAATGCACCATTACTTGCTCCAGCCCATCCTGAACCTAGGATAGTATGCCTCCAATAACCATTACCAGCAACATTGTCCGTGATGAAATTGCCACCCAGTTGTGGAAAACCTAAAATAGGGATACTGCACAATGCTGACTTAGGCACCTGGAATGCATCTTCTGTTCACATGTATGAGGGGTTTTATGATATTGGAGAATCATCTGATGAACCAGTGGCAGTAACTGCACAGGCCCAGAAAACTGCACAACTCTCTTTTGTTTTTCAGGACAGGCCAATCTTTCACGGCCTTCACCTTCGCCAGGTCTGCAGCCAACCCCTTTGGGGAAACTATCTGGCCCAAGTGGTCAACCTCCTTGCAAAAGAAAGAAAAAATAAAATGTTGTTCTGCGTGACTCAGTTGGTTAGACACTGGCCTACTGATCCTGAGGTCATGGATTCAAAACTGATGGTTTTTAACTGTGGCATATAACAGATTATGAATGTATGTTCGGGCCTGAACCTATAGAAAGTCATGAAACAGAGTATTTAGTTAAAGAATGCAACAGTCCTTTCTGGGCCAAGACCTACCACCTGGCTGCTGCGCCCCCATCCCCATCCACACCATCATTAGTGGGGTACAGTACTAGAAGTTGGGATATGATCAACACCCTGGTCCATCTTGGCAGGTATATCTGGTCTTTACAACCAGAGGCTACTAATTCTCAATCATCTAGTTCCTCAATTGACTCCTCAGGAACCTAACGAGGCTGAGTGCACCCTGGAAAGTGTCAACACATTACATATTAAAAATTAATCTTTGTAACCCTAAGATGAAGGTTTTTCTTATGAAAAATTAAAGAAATTTTTATTTTTTGTGTCCATGTTATTTGTCCTTGCCTACAATTGATTTCTACTTTTGTTACAGGAATTCGATTTGCCTACCTGAGCATTAAGGTTGGCTTGGCAATGATTCTTTTAAACTATTACATCAGAATCTGCCAGAAAACAGAGGTGCCCTTGAAGCTGGATAAAAATGCATACATTACTTTAGCAGCTGGAGGAGTTTGGTTACAATTTTCCAAATGCCCATTATGCCAACATAATGCAGTGCCAGTGATTCAGTAGCAATGGGACACTTGCATTTTGGTTTTGTGGCAATAAGTAATCTTCTGTTACCTCTTAGTACTGGTTAAATCTCTGATTTACTTTGTTTATGTAATTTTATCACTAGATGTCAGTTTTTTGGGGTCTTAAATACTAATTTTTAGGCTATTGAAATCTTTGTGATCTCAGGACGTGGTAACGGATGGAATGAAAAATCACACGATGTTTCTTCACCACAATGTATTATTTTATTAACACTTTTTCTACATTTTACATTAAAATAAATCCTCCTAGCACCGTTTTAAATGATTTAAAACCTTTCCACTTTTTCATTTACTGGAACTAATGCTTGATGAAAGTCTGGTGAAAGTTCTACAATGTTCACACGTTACATCAAAACGTCCTTACGCCTTGAATACACACATGCTAGTGGGAAGATTATGGCGTCACCTCACGTGACACTACCTTTCTCGTATACATCCGCGTATGCGTCCATCAAATAGTTCCTTCTTGTTAGGGAAGTGATCCCTAACCATTCTCCCTTCACTTTTATTATGGAACACATATAATTCTAATATTTATACATATATATTAAAATTAAATATTGAAATATTTGTGACGTCTTTAAACAAACTTAGTTGTTCATAACAATGAACATTATTAACACATTTTTGTCATTTAACCATCTCATACCAACATCAAAAAACAAATTACACTTTTAACAAATATTCACATAAACGATTTTTCTTTTGGGGTCTTCTAATATTCTGTCTCAAACGTTATAAAAATAGGTACTAAAGGTATAGTTTCAGGCACTTAATATTCAGTGTACACAAGCTAATCATTTTATTTCATGTACCTATATTAGGTCAGATTAAATTATTGGTTGGTCATTTAAACCCTGTTAGGTTCTCCGTATTGTGATTGTAATAGATTTATTGTGAAAAATACTAATCTATACTTCCTAGCTTAAATTAATGCTTTTAATAAAGCTTAAAATTCTTTTGTATGGTAGCAAGACAATCTCATATATTATGCCATCTTGAATTGCAATAAAATTGAATTGAATTGAATTGAACTTGCACCACTTTCTGTGACATCTGGAACGGTTTTTATTTATACAGGAGCAGGGGTTGGAGGTGGGAGTTCCACAATCGCGACGAATCTTTAAATATTGGCCCATTTGCACCACACAAGCACCATTCTGTAGCTGTGAAACTCATTTTTTTTATCAACTTTCTCTATGTGTCTCAGGGTGCAGTACAGATCAACACTATACAAGAATGAATTCCATTTCCTCGTTAAAAACTTGTTTATTGTTCCTTCATATCATAAACAAATAACTAATCCTGTCAACCTTTACAACACAATGTTCTTCCAATAAAACACTATATGCCGAAAACTTTTCAAATTATACACGGACTTCGCGATTTCCACATGACACCAATCCAAGCTGTTGAACAATCAGACAATTGAATATCAATTTTTGCCGACTATAATTGCTATTTACAATTTTAGGAGGCCTTTCCCCTGCCCCTATAATTTTGCATTTAATCACTTCAGGGGGCTTATGCAGAAAATATCGCCTCACATCAATGGCTACTTTGGTCTGAAACTGCACAAATACCTGAATAAAATGGCCATGAAGTTATGTACAATCATACAGATATTACAGAAAGGTAACTTTTATTGAAAAAAAGAATTATTTGATGCCAAATAGCAGAGTTCATTAGATTCATACATTTTATATTGCAAGTTGACGAATGAGAGCTTCAAGTCTACTGCATAACCAGGAGAATATGTAGAGCATATCTCTCAACCTATCTTTACTTATGCAACATTATTTAAGGCAATGTATCGGTGAAAATTAAAACATCCACAGGTTTCTTCTGATTGCTTTGAATTTTTTTTCCACACACTCAGAACATAACGTAAATATTATACACCAAATTTCAATGTCATATGTTAAACCATTTTAAATTATTAATATATTTATTAATAATATGCTCACATGAAATGACCCTTGGACCCTACAGTTTATTGTATCCCTCCTAAATTTTTAATTTGAGTTCAGTAAAGAAATATAAAGAAATTGTCATACCAAAATTGCTTAGATCAAATTAGTTTAATAGAAAAAAATGTTTATATACTATTTATCAATATTTTCAATGTTTTCAGTATGAGTTATGAAAAATTTTAATTTCAGCTCAATTATTTAATATTTTTAACTAGCATACAACAAATTTTAATACCTTAGTCTCTGAAGGTCCCCTGAAAATTTCAAGCTAATAAGTTATAAACTAGGGTCCAAGGAGCATTTTGAAAAGTGAAAAATCCTGGGGAAAAAACCAAGAAAAATGAATTTTAAAGTTTAACAGTATGTCTTTGTTCTTTACCTAAATCCAATCAACTTAAAATTCCCCAGCACCATGTGGGACTCTCTGTTGCTTTCTTCTTGGCCTCAGTAGCAGTTTTTGAGAATTTTAAGCTTGCTTGGTTGTTTCTTAATATAAAAACTTTCCTTTCACCTTCCCATTGTTCACAAAATACAGAAATTCGTTCTTAGCTAACCTCTACACTATGCACTTTCGCAAATTTATACACAAAATTCATAAAATATCTGCTTGTTACGGCTCTACTATAGATTAACAAATAACTTAAAACCTATTAACTACATAAACAATGTCTAATATATAACTGGAACACTGAAAAAATCTGGCAAGATTATAAAATTACAGAACAGTGACTGCATTTCTCAGTTTGGAAGCAAAACTTGTCAGATTCACGGAATTTTAACTCGAATTTTGAATTCATTTCAGCAGTTAACTTACAACCTTTCTGAAGCAAAGTTCCCTGCAAGAGACCAAAATCAAAGCCAGTGAAAACGAAAAATGCATTTCAAAGCTGCAGCGACGAGGTTTAGTGAGGAACGCTCACCTGCATTAGCACATTTTAATACCCTCCTGGAGCTTTAAAAATGACTGATATTGAGAAAACTAAAGTGTGCTGATAAAGTACGAAATATAAGCATAATAAAAAATGCAAAAGATAAAAATAAAAATTTTCGGCAATTTTCACCACATTTCACCGATACATTGCCTTAAGCCTATATATTATACCTTGTCCCACTCTTAGATGACAGTATGGAGTTAAATGGGATATATCTGTCTCTATCTAGCGCATACAAGTTGTCATTAGCCTCGTTCTTTTCTACCCTCACACTGTTGCCAGGTTCCTGATAGCATGGTATAAATATTCAGTTGTTATGAATTTCAGGTTTGAATACATTATCCTACGTAGAATTTCTTTCTCTATCAGGTTATATCCTTTTTAGAGTCATTATATATTTCTATAGGCCCATATTTCTTCAGAAAACGTTTTTTTTTCCAATAGAAGTTCGATATTTGCTGTTTCTATACTCATCACGCACTAACAAACTAACTGCTAGAATGCGTCTATATTTTGTTCTTAGGTAGAGTAAACTATAGTGCTACTACCTGCCTACTTTGAATTCTCTATGTTTACTCAGTTAGGTGTTATATGTTTTTAAATTAAATGTTTTCGGAAAATTCTATATCTGTGCACTGCAAAAGTTACACAGTGTGAAACTTTTTTGTTATTGAGTTTAAATCAGGAAACCAGCAAGAGCAAATGTTGAGGAGGGTTGGAGAAAATTTTTAAAATAAACCAAAAGGCTGTAACCTCTTTCTTTTATCCACTAAGGTAGACAAAAGGTATTCATCTATTCAGTGTATTCTCGCGCCAAGGCCTGACACAGAAGATAGTATAAGGAGCAGCACTAGCATTAGTTCGAAAGAAGTCGTGTGTGTAATTGTGTGGAATCTATGAGCCATTATTGTGTTATTTGTTTAATATTTTTGTAAATATTTGTAGTTATGGAGGGGGAAGCTAGGAAGAGACGATATGTTGGTAAATTAAGAAGTAAGGAACGCCAAATAATTATGAATGTGTTAGATTATTTTTCAAGTAAAATGCGTGCAAGTAAGGCAGTAAAAGAAACAGCTAAGGCTATCGGGTGTTCAGAAGCTACTGGCCACTCTTAGTCGGTTCTTTCGTGATTTGGGGTCTGAATATGAAAGAAGGGGTAACAAGTGCATATTAATAGAATGGCGACATAAATATCTAAAAGACATAAAAAGGTTTAGGGACCAGGAGGAAATCAATTGTTTGTACAGACGAGTCATTTGTAAATTTAGGTCATACAGTGACAAAGGCGTGCAGGGATACCAAAGTTAAAAGTGCCCATCAAGCAGCAATTGAAGGACTAAGTACAGACTCCGTCCACTTTGGGGTCGCGCGCAGAGAAAGATTCCTAACTAGTATATGTTGCAACACTGCACTCCATTTAACGTGTACTGTCTTCTAAGGGTGGGATGAGATTTCCTTTGTTTTGTAAAATAAAGTTGAATGGAAAGTACTACTGTCATTATTCTGTTTGCTACTGATAACAACACACATGATTAATGTTTTGGCCTTGTGTTCAAGTTTAGTCAGCAGGAGTACTGATACAACTAATTAATCATCAGTTACCTAGTTGATTGGTTGTTGTAATTTGGTGAAGACTTCAAGATACAAAGAGAAATGCCAGTGCACAAACATGTTGTGGTTCAGACATTAATAATGTAAACACACTTCACTTGTTGTGTAGTAGTGAGGTAAGTACTGTGCAGTTAATTGGTGTATGTAACATCTACTTCATGAATAATACTGGAATACAATGATAAACTGAATCTATTGACTGTAAAGCAATATAAATCAACAAATGAGGTGCCTAGTATCAAAAACCGCTAAATCCATTCATCTAATTTTTTGAATAATTGAAAAAAACTGCCCAGAATTCTAAGTAATTTAACTTCAATGTTAAAATGTTAAATGAGTAATTTAACATGAAATTTCTTAATGTAAAGCACTTCTGGAACATAGCTTTTTAAATATTTCAGAAATAAATTTAAAGAAAATTGGATTTAATGGGATTTGATACTAAGATTGAGGTTTAATGAAATTGAAGAATGAAATGTATAAACTTAGGCTTTCACCGCCGGTGTCCTGACTATTAGATATGTTTAGTTCTTCCGGGCTTGTAGGCCGTGGTCTAGAAGGCATTGTAGATACCAACGTTTCGCCAAGTACTGCGCTTGGCATCATCAGGGTAACATGATCTGCTGTCTGCACTGGTCAGAGTTCGAATGTGGAAGCAGAGAGAGAGAGATGCGGAAGCAAAGGCCGTTAATGTCTGTTAGGGCTTTCTTTTATATGGTGGGGGTGGGCGGGGAATTGTTGCGCTGGCTATGGAGTGATTGGCTCGTATTGGTTGGCAGGCTGGTTGTGGACAGGGTTTTATTACAACTGTTGTGTGTGTCTGACAGTTTATCTAAGACCGGTATCCAAGCTCTCTGTACACAAAGTATTTGTTCCTTACAATTAAAGTTGTCTTGTGTTCGTGCCCGACTACAAAGGGAAGTCACAGAAATCTACAAACACAAAGACAACTTTAATTGCAAGGAAGAAATACTTCATGTACAGAAAGCTTGGATACCGGTCTTAGATAAACTGTCAGACACACACAACAGTTGTAATAAAACCCCACCTACAACCAACCCGCCAACCGATACGAGTCAATCACTACCATAGCCAATGCAACAATGCCCCACCCACCCCCACCATATAAAAAAAAACCCTAACGGACATTAGCGGTTTGCTTCCACATCTCTCTCTATCTCTCTCTCTGTGCTTCCACATTTGAACTCTGACCAGTGCAGACAGCAGATCATGTTACCCTGAAGATGCCAAGCACAGTACTTGGCAAAACATTGGTACCTATCTACAATTCCTTCTAGACCACGGCCTACAAGCCCGGAAGAGCTAATAGTGAAGAATGAAATATTTGAAATTATATGTAACACTAAAAGAAGTTCTATTACCAGTATAATTTAAAAATAACTTTTTCAGCTATCTAAAAAATTAGTTTTAATACCCAATAACAACAGGTATCGCTTGATTAGAACACAAATCAAGAAGCATTATTAAAAATATGACTCCTAGGTTTTTAAACCTTTTTCATTTTACGTTACATCTGTATCTATTTCTTTCTCATTAACTAATTTGTTTTCATTTGTTTCAATCTGAGATCCTAGATCTTGATTATCTAAAGCAGAATAAAGTTGAAGCAGCTCATTGTTCCTCCATTGTTCTCCAAAATGTTTTGATAGTTACTTTTATGCATCACCTCTCTCTTTAAATTTTGTGGTCTAACATGTGTCATGTTTAGATCAGTCACAGTGACAAACTTAGTCCTACAAGCTGCATTTTGATAAAAAAAAAAAAAAAAGCTTAATGTTCAATCCCAACCCTTTTTTCTTTTCTGCTGGGTTAAGTCTAAACTGCCATTGCCCGTGATTCTTAAGACTTATTCAGTTGCATTTTTCCAATTGTGACGAGGAATATCTATTACTTTAAGTACTGTTCCATGGCTTTGGATAATTTATTCATCCCCATCAAGCAGAAGGATCATGAACGTCGGCAGACTTTTTTCCAGGAGAGGGGGGGGGGGGGGGGGGGGCAAATGTTGGAATTTTGCAATCAGATAATATTAATTCATTATTTTGTTGTCAAAAGTTATAGTATTTGTTGAGGATAACCGTATTAATTTGCACTAAATAAAAAATGTTCTTTACATAAAAATTAAAATAACAGTTTAACAGTCAGCATATTAAGTTCATTCATTTCCAGGGGGGGGCCGCGGCCCCCCTTGCCACCCCTTGCCCCCCCTTTGCGACACCCACGAGAAGGATAGTATTTATATCGGTCTTTTCAATTAAACCAAACATCCAATCTTTTTCTTTCTTTCCTTTTTTTTTTTTTTTTTTGTGCCTGCCACTCCTAGCTGCAAAACATGTAACCACTGTTTTCTCCTCATACTTGGTGTTTTTTATTGTGATGACAGACACAAGAAGACATTATACTTGCAGTTTTAGGAGTCACTTTCATACCATGTGTAGCCGGCAACATTTTCACTTGCCAATCTGGGACGTCAGGGAAAGCGCTGATTGGCCGAAAGGGACTTGTCGGACTTTGAAATTACAAATGTCAATATAGGTGCTGGATTTGGCTGATATTGATCAGCCTCATATTTACTTTCTCTACTGGTAAGTAGGGGACTTAAATTAAAAATTTAATTATTTTATTGTTTAACGACGCTGTCAATTGCCAGGATCACATCAGCATCGGCAGTGTACCGGAATTTCGTCCCGCAGGAGTTCTTTTACATGCCGGTAAATCTACTGACATGGAGATGCCAGCACACTTAAAAACCATCGGTCTGGGTCAGATTTGAACCCGCAACCTTGGGATCAGTAGGCCAGCGTCTAACCAACTGAGCCACCCAGACCGACGGTAAGTAGGGGAAGTATTGTATTCCACCCAAAAATTCGATGTCGAGATTTCACTGGAAATATATGTTTTGAGACTCCCTGAATAAAAAAAAAAAGCATTTTTAGAAAAAGTTCCGTGCGCGCGTGTGTGAGTGTGAGTGTCTGTGTGTCTGTGGACAGCATAACTCAAAAATGAAAAGTTGGTTAAAAACCAAAGTTGGTATTTGAGTTAAGTCTTTCAAGGATGCGGAACGAAGATTTTGAAGAAAATAGCCCAACCCTAAACTACCCTTTCCATGGAACATTTTTCGAAAATTTTGATTTTCTTGAAAATGGCTGTAACGATTTTGATTAAAATGTCACATGATTCAGATATTTTTATGACAAATGAAATGTATATCTTGAATTTTCTGGCTATAGCCCTTGCAGTTGTATTTACTCTGGATGACTTGCATAACTGGTAAACCATTAGAGATAGACCAAATCATACTATACAAAAAATGTAGATCTTGCTAAAATACACAATTTATGTCTGAATAAATTTTCTTGTAAGGTGAACCATTTTGGAGATATTCCTTGTTATGTGTGTGAGTTTCAGAAAACTTATAACTTTGGTGAAACGGATCATCATTGTTCATTTTTTTATATGTTAAGTGTGCAAAGACAACAGAATCTCAAAGCTTTAAAACATTGGACTATCACACAAAGCCTACGTATTCTAATATTCCCCTTGTACTTTCAAGGAAATAAGCAATAAGATAATTTGTACAAATGTTTATCTCAACTAACACGAAGAAGATATAGGAATAAGAATTTGTAAGAGTGGTTAGTACAAGAGTAGAGAAAGTCATGTGAGTGCAACACATCATATTTTTTACTATGTATTTTAATAAAATGTGTTGAGTTTTGCTGTTGTATCATGACTGTTTTAAATTCCTTGAGGTAAAATCTATCAGAAGCGATGCATAACTCGATTTGATCAAAAAATGGATTTGGCGGCTTTTAATACTAGGCACCTCAAACATTAAGAAATATTTTTCAATAATAGAATAAATAAAAGTAGGATTGGATTAGATTGTATTCAATGAGTTTACTAGTAATTATAAAGACCTATGAACCTTGAACATGTCAAAATCGTATATAGAAACATTAGTTTTGAATACTGAACACAAAGAGACATATTATATACAGGCAATATGAAAACTGAGGGGGATAAATTTGTAATTATGTACAGAACAAAAAAACAAAATAAAATATTTACACTTATAAGAATAACATAATATGTATATACAAATACAATCTAGCTGTATATAAATTGCAATACTTGATTGTTTAAACTTTCACTAGGCTTTTACAGCCTGTATGTCTCACATTTGATTTGCAATGCATAGCGGCCATTGTCAGTCCTTCAGTACACATTCATTTAAAGAGCTTTGAAGCACACATCAAATACAAGTGTCAATGATGTGTCATTAAAAACAGCTAGATACTACTTACAGAGCTACATAAATCTTATCAGGATGATTTCTCATTCAGATAATCAAGGTGCCTAATTAATGCTCAAAAGCTATAATCACATAGTACATTTTAAACAAATTAAACATATATATGTGTGTGTACAGAGAGACCCAAAACATCCGAACCCCTATGCTGTGTTTTTCCACTGAGCACTCAGAAACATGACAACGTAGCTGCTGTATACAAGGTTATATGGTTGACTTGTTCTTCTGTGCTCTGAAAGTGTAGTACTGAGCTGACATGTTAACATACTTAGTCACAAAGTGTATTATGGCTCAGCATGATATGAATTCAGAATGGACAAAATGGGAAGTGAAGTAACAACAGTGAATTTCGTGCTGGAAGAAATGAAAACAGAAATGAGTCCCAGAATAGAAACAATGAAAACAGAAATGTCCAAGATGAAGAGGGAACTAATGGCGAAGATTGATTCGGTCAGCGTGAAGAAATATGCAGAATAACTCAGCTGGAAGGTGGGAGACCTCTGTCAATACATTAACATCTTGGAGGATATCAATAACATCTTAATGCACTAGAAAACAGATTTGACAGTAGTGTCAAGGAACTGAGTGCCAGAGGTGGATGGGATAGCACTGACATGAGAAGGGAGCACCTAGTGACCAATATAACTGGACACGAGTGCATCGGTGACTGTGATCCAACCTGACGTGGTAGAGGACATGCCATCAAGAAAACTAGGTTGAACCTACAAGATAGTGGTAAAATTGGGTGACATCTTGCCTACGCTGAAGGAGGCCTGCCTGGAGTTGACCTTGGGACAGATTAATTAACAATTATTTTGTTGTTTAACGATGCTGTCAATTGCCAGGATCACATCAGCGTCGCCGGTGTGCCGGAATTTCGTCCCGCAGGAGTTCTTTTACATGCCAGTAAATCTACTGACATGGAGCTGTCGTTTTTAAGCACACTTAAAAACCATCGGCCTGGGCCGGGTTTGAACCCGCGACCTTGGGATCAGTAGGCCAGCGTCTAACCAACTGAGCCACCCAGACCGAACCCTTGGGACAGAGCATTTTATGTTTGTGGGTGTACATCGTGAGGGTGCTGAGGAAGTGATTCTGGGACTGGACGCCCTCAGGGGTCAAGAGGTGATGGTTGATATCAACAAGAGGGTCCTGCAATCGGACAGAATGAGATGATGAACTGAAGCCCCAGCAAACATCTTCAGGTCTGCATAATAAACATGACAGATATTGCGGTTGGGCTTGCCAGTAGCAAAGTGACTGCGAAGGTACACCAGGAAGGTCAGCGATCATGAAACCCACTGAGTCGTCTTCATATTGCATGCAGGATGGCTCATCAACAGGCAGGTGAAGGGCAACTGGACAAAGACTAAGGGGCACTAACCAACAACAATGCCAAGGATCATGCCACGTGGAGAAGAGGTTCGATGGTGTAGTCTACCACATCCAGAGAGAAGATGCTGGTGGTACACTAGGATTGTCTGGCCAACTACAGTGGTGCTGATTAGGATGAGTAGACATGAGGAGGGAGCAGCGTAATGCCAGACACCCATCAGAGATGCTTAAGTTCAAGCTACCTCACACGACGATGTTGCTAGGTAACACCCAGCTGATAAACAAGGACAGCAATAGACAGACCAGAAGAAACTTTGATTCCAGATGGTTATAGAAACTTTTGAATGCCAGCTTGTTTAAAAAAAATTTCAAGAAAATGTGTATTTTCCAGAGAATTTACCAGTAATTCACCTGGCCTACTATATAAGGGAGTCAAGATGGCAAAAGAATCTAGCTTTCTCTGATGCAAGTTTTTTGCATGTTGAAGCATTTTCCAAGTTGAGTGTTTAGTGCATGCATCTTTGAAGCCAGTTGTGAAACAGAGAGAGTAGAAAGACAGTGAAGTGTGTGTGTCAAGGTTGCGAGAGGACAGAATAACTGTGAATTGCAAGATCACAATGGATTGTAAATTATGTTAACAATAAAAAAGATAATTGTACTTCTGTAATTCAGTTTTAGAAGAGAAAGTGACATTAAAAATAAATGGATTTGTCATTTGTCACAATTTTCTCATTAATGCCATCTATTCTACTGCTTAGAAACAATTGATAGCTACAATGACACAATGCTTTTCTAGCAGTCCATAAGGCTTCATCATGGGCATCATGATTATGAACTGTGCAGACGAGATATTTCGACATCTTATTACTTCTGTAATAAGTTACAGAAAGTGGGAAACTTATTGAGAGAGAATATTTCCTTCAAAGATGGCAAATCTTGAAAGGTCTCCATGATGCTTATGCGTAGTATTTGTTCATTGAATGGCAATAGCTATTTGTTGTCATAAATAATCCGTAGAAGGATCACCAAAACATTTGTTAGAATTTGATTGATTTCCCAAACAAGTTCTTTGCCTTCCATGCACCATGGCCCAAAGGTTTCTGCAGCAAAAGCAACAAAGATGAAGTCTTCAATAATGTTGCAATATTTATTCCTTTTTCTAAGAATGAGGAATGAGGAACTTAAAAGGATAAAAATGCACGATGTAGTAGAAAGGGCAGAAAAACTACAATGGGAATGGGGTGAACATGTACCACACATGGATCATCAGAAATGGATGCACAGCATCACAGTGTGGGACCCAAGAGAAGGACGAAGAAATGTGGGATGCCAAACGATCAGATGGGCAGACTACTTTGGAACCAAAGTAGGAAGCCAATGGTCAGAGCTGCATGCTCTTTTAGGTTTTAAACGAAGAACCCTGTTTATCCTATCTATAATTCATCTCGTGAAGATGACTTTTCACATAATTAACTGCAGTATAAATGTTGTTTCCTAATGGCAGACATTTGACAATAAAGTCGTTAGTCTTCTGTACTCCAATATTTTACTTTTTCTACTGGTAAGTAGAAGGAAGTATTGTATTCCACCCAAAAATTTTATGTTGAGATTTCACCGGAAATATATATTTTGAGACCCCCTGAATCCAAAACAATCATTTTTAGAAAAAGGTCCGTGTGTGTGTGTGTGTGTGTGTGTGTGTGTGTGTGTGTGTGTGTGTGTGTGTGTGTGTGTGTGTGTGTGTGCATGTGCATGTGTGCGTGTGTCAATTTTTCGAAAATTGAGATTATCTTGAAAATGGCCCTAACAATTTTCATTAAAATGCCATATGTTCAAGATATTTTTATGACAAATGGAATGTATATTTTGAATTTTCTGGCTATAGCCTATGTAGTCCTGCTTACTCTGGATGGCTTTTGAATAACTCATAAAGCATAAGAGATAGACAAAATTGTACTGTATAAAAAATGTAGGTCTCACTAAAACACACAATTTATATCTGAATACATTTTTTTGTAGAGTGAACCATTTCAGAGATATTCCTTATTATTTGTGTCAGTTTTGGAAAACTTAACTTTTGTGAAATGGAATATTGTTCATTTTTTATATGTTAAGCATGCAAAGGAATGGGATCTCAAAGCTTTAAAAGATTTGACTATTGCTCTAAACTGTATTCTATTATTCCCCTTGCACCTACAAGGAAATTAGCAATAAGATAATTTGAACAAATGTTTATCTCAAGTAACATGAAGAAGATATAGAAGTAAAGTTCGTAAGAATGGTTAGCACAAGAGTAGAGAAAGTCATGTGAGTGCAACACATCAGATTTTTGATAGAATGAATCATGGTCAGCCAAAGAAGTACAGAAGTACATGCTGCATATAAATATATAAGTTTATCATTGTAAGAATACCTAGTTTAATAAATAAAAGTTTACAATGTTCTCATTTGTCAGTATTTAAAATTATATCTACGAATAATATTTTTTATAGTAATAGTATCTTAAGTCATATAGCTGCTACTTCCCCATAATAGAATGCCATAAGATATTATGGTATGAAAAAAGGTGAACTTTGCGGATTTTTATGTATCTGGCACTTGGTGTTTTATTTATTACCATAACTCTATATGTCAAAGCATCATCATCATCACCATCGTTGTCATCCTTGTTATCATCAGTTACCATCATTTGCAAGGATTGAGTTTATCAGCCTGTTCTGTCCTCATAGTCCTTTCATATTGTCCTGGGTCTTCCAGGTCCAGCTATTAATTTGAGGATTTTGAATAAATTAAATTCCTCCTGAAGCATTACCAGTACATCAAAGAGTTATTTGCTAATAAAGCTGCTACCATAAGGCCAGGCTGAATTTCCATATTAATTAGTATTGGTAATTTCTGTTCAGACCTTAATTTCCATATTTAGTATTTGTTGTTGATTATCATCAGTGACAAGCGTTTCTTCTTAGGTTATTGTTTGCTGTTTGTTCCAGATCCCATGTTGCATACATTTGACAGAAGCTATGGATGTGTTTTCTAATTTTTCTGCATGGACTTTCTCATTGATTGCCATAGCTATAGCTGTGCTACTTATCTACAAATGGCATGCTGCAGCATTTAACCACTGGAAAGACAGAGGAGTGCCATTTCTTGAACCTTTACCATTATTTGGCAATTTCAAAGACTTGCTGCTTAGCAGAGTTTCTCAAGCTGAAGGCTTCAAACAGTTTTATGATACATTCAAAAGTAAAAGATTTGGAGGAATCTTTCTAATGTACCGACCACTTTTACTAGTATGTGATCCTGAGCTCATAAAACAGATTATGGTGAAAGATTTTCATTGTTTTCATGATAGGGGATTGCCATTTGATACAAAAAAGGATCCTTTGATAGCTCATCTCCTAAATCTTAGAGGTACTCAGTGGAAAAACATGCGTGTAAAGCTAACACCAGCATTCACTTCCACCAAGATTAAACGAATGTTTTCTCTAATGCTTGAGTGTGCCAATAATCTGCAACATGTGCTGGGTGATATTGCTGAATTCAGAATGGATGTTGAAGTAAAGGACCTTATGGCACGTTATACTACAGATGTAATTGCATCTTGTGGCTTTGGCTTGAAATGCAATTCAATTCAAGACCCAGAGTCAGAGTTTCGCATTATGGGCCGCAAGGTATTTGAATCCTCATTCTTAACCAATCTTCGACAAACAGTTAGGCATATTTCACCAAGATTATTTAAGTTCTTCTTCAAGAGAGTACTGCCTAAAGAGGTAACAGAATTCTTTACTAATATTGTGAAAGAGACCATACAGTATCGCTTGAGCAATTCAGTTCATAGAAATGATTTCATGGAGCTTTTGATTCAGCTCAAAACAAAAGGAAGGGTGTGTGAGGAGGATGAGAGTTCAGCACCAAGCCAAGATAACTGTGACATAGGTAAGTGTACCTCAATGCAACATTTTACTTATTACTTTATTTAAATATAGTACCTGGGTGACCAAGCTTCACTCTGCTTTTCTTTTCTTTTCCTTTTTTTTAATCATGGTTTTTTTTGGGAGAAGATACCTATTTAGATAAATGAAAAGCAAAATTTTAACTAAGTATAAATATTAATCCTAATTGTTGGAGCCATTTCCGTGATGAGACCTTTAATATCCTGGCTTGTTTGTTGAAATTGGCCCATTAACATAGACATTATGGCCAAAATAAGGTTTCAGCTAATTGTGGCTGTTACGGGTAGACTAAGATAGCTAAGTCAACTTTCTTTAAGCTTTCTGAAAGCTCTTGATGAGGCCTTTAATGTCCTGGCTTGTTTGTTGAAATTGGCCCATTAACAGAGATATTATGGCCAAAAGAAGGTTAGAGTAATTGTGACTGTTACATGTAAAATCACATTTTTTCAGGAATAACACCTATGTAGATAAACTTAACAAGCAAAACCCTGTCTGAATACAAAAGTTGATTGAAATCGTTAGAGTTGTTTCCAAGTTGTGCAGAATATATTTATACATATACAAAAATTGCTCATTTAAATATATACAATTTAACCTATAGGCATCCCGTAAGGGTAAAGGCCTCCTGTTTATACAGGGACTAGCTCATAAATAAGCTCCAAAAGTGGAAAATCCTCAGGAGATTTGCTGTGTTGCTGAACTGTCTTCCTTTTCCCAATCCTATTTTCCACTCACAAAGCCCTTCCACTTTTCCCATTCCCGACACTTCCACACTGCACTTTTCAGAACTATTGCACTCACTGTCATCTTTCTGCCCTGTTTGGTGCTTGTTGATTCCTATTTGGCTCCAGCTGTCTCCATACTTCTCTCTTTCTTCCGACTCTTGACCACTGATTTCCCACTTTGGTTTGAAAGTAGTCTGCCCATCTGGTCCTTGGGCATCCCATGTTTCTTTGTCCTTCTTGTAGGTCCCACATTGTGGTGTGGTGCTTCCATTTCTGGTGATCTATGCATGATAAGCAGAGACCGGAACTTAGGCAGAATGCCTTTTTAAATGTATCAAATCTATCTTCAATTTGAAATTGAATTATAACTTTGTGATTGAAATGCCACAGTTTTATGTTGCCTTTTTTCTACCTGTTGCCTTTCTACATGTTTCCCTCATGTATCAATTTGT
Source organism: Tenodera sinensis (assembly GCA_030765045.1). Taxonomy (NCBI): domain Eukaryota; kingdom Metazoa; phylum Arthropoda; class Insecta; order Mantodea; family Mantidae; genus Tenodera; species Tenodera sinensis. The sequence continues at coordinate 202,257,158 of CM060963.1, forward strand.
GTTTTTTTAAAGTTGATAAATCTGTAAAAGCCTTACTACAAATGTTACACTTGTATGCATATTCATGCTTGAATATGCCCAGACTCTTCCCACTCCCTTTAACTGTACAATAATTGCTGAAAGTTAACATTGCCAGTCTTAAATAAATTAGTTTTATTTTAAAAAATTTATAGAAAAATGTGACGATTATGCAATGAAATACAGTATATATCCATATGTTTGAGGTCATTTTGAGTCGCTTTTTTGCACTCACCTTCACTTAAATTGTTTTAAAAACAGGAAACATTTTCAAGACCATTCGGTCCCATCATCAGCCATTGAGTGACTGACCCTATCCTCTTGTTTCCCTTCTCTGCTACTATCGTCCTGCTGCCATCTGGTGTTAGGGGCACAGAGCTTTAACACTTCATTTAAAGCTGGGATTTTGAAGTTAGTCACTTTATTGCTGTTTTTGATCATGTAAATTTTTTTCCCAAATGTGCAGTTTTAGTGGTGAATTTAGGGATTTTAACAATTTTATATTGAGGCCAATGTTATGGTTTTCATTCCAAAAGTGGTGTGCCACAGCAGACTTTTCTGTTTGGTTTAATTTTACGTTCCTCTGATGTTCCTTTAGTCTAATATCCAAATTTCCTTTTGTTTTTCCTATATAGCTTTTTTCACAACTATTGAGTTAATTTGGTAAATTCCAGATTTTAGGTTATAAGGGATTGTATTGTTAAGCGGCTTGTTCATTAGGTTTTTTAAACTGTATTTGTTTTGTGGTGCCAGTTTTATGTTTAGCTTTTTGAAGATTCTTTCAATTTTCCTGAAGGCCCAGGGATGGTAGGTGATCCAGTTGTTATTTGTGAGTGGTGTTAACGTAGTGGTTTGCGAAATTATCTTGAGCTTTTCTGTATTTTTTGACATGTTTCAAATGGTGACTGGGTTGAATCCATTTAATACTGCTGTTTCTTGTATATTGTAGCGTTATATAAAAATATGGAATATTCGAAATTATTAAATTGTAAAATAGATGAGGATGAGTTAGCTTCAAACCAATGCGTCTTAAGGATGTGCATCACTTCCCGTCAGAGTTACTCATGTAGAAGTGGGTGTCCTGATTCATGTGTCACAAATCATAATGTCTAAGGTACAACAACCCACATAAGATCATATCCTGTACATAGGAGGTTGAGCTCATTATATAAAGCCAACACTAGTTAGGGTAGTGTGGTAGTACATTCGTGCATCTAGACCAAGATGCTGTAAATGATCGTGAAGACATTTCGACCGCACTGCAGACATGGTAGTCTGGATGCTACATCCTGGCCAGGTATTATTAAGATTTATTACTCCATACTAATTAGCATAGTTGAGCTTGCTCAATTGTAATGTACCATCATCACATAGTAATTGTTATTAAAATATTAATTGTTATTAAAATTGTAATGTTCCTAGAATAATAAAGCGCGTTGCCCCTACCTCTGTTTCCTATGCCCTCCTGTTTATGGCTATTAAACACCCCCTCAGCCTAGACCGTCACACTAAGATGTTGCTCTTTCAGAAATTCCTCTTTACTTAAAGGGACATTATATAACCAGTGAATTAAGCTTCTAAATACTGCTAGTTGGTGTGAAACTGGATTCCAACTGTTTTTCTTTATGTAATTATCTACATGCGTGGGCTTTCTATATATTCCAAATTTTATACCATCTATATCTAAAAGTGACTCAAAATGACCTCAAACATGAAGAATACTTCACTGTTAATAGTGCTTATATTTGTAATATTCATATATCCATATGTTGTTCTGAAATTCATCATCTGCATATACTGCTATGCAATTCATCATACAGATACAAATAACACTATATTAGTTTAGTTAATGTTCTCATTTTTAATTCAAAAGATGCAAATCAGGAGTATTTCAGATGTTGTATCTAAAAAAAAAATTAATACATTAAAATATGCCTTTCATTTAGATTTTACGGACAACCTACTGGCTGCACAAGCATTTATATTTTTTGTTGCTGGTTTTGAGACATCATCTACAACTTTAACCTTCTGCTTATATGAGCTTGCAATGAACGAAGGAATTCAGATGAAACTACGTAATGAAATGAGAAGAGTTCTTAAAGAGAATGGAGGAACATTAACATATCAGTGCATCCAGGACATGGAGTATTTGGACAGAATAGTAAATGGTGAGATAACATTCCTCTGCTTGTTCTTATTACTTTCTCTAACACTTATCTGTTACAGAGGCACTATATCGTTTGAACCAAAACTTTGATATTATGTTTTAAATGGAAATACACATACAGGTATACATCCTTTCTTAACGTGAATAAAGACTTGAAAGTGCTGACAGTCTGTAAATGAAACCATGCAGCAAGCTCAAACTTGGTTTAGAGACAATAGTTTCTGTATGAATGCCAGCAAATCACAAAACATTAGCTTTAATTTAAAACATGTAAATGCTGGCTGTGAGAGTGTGAAATTTCTTGGTATTGTAATTGATAAACAACTATCTTGGAAGCCACATATTGATTGGTATGTAATTATCACGTATGATATTTCTCTTAGCTAACCTAAAAAAAGCAATGCCAAAAGATTTCCTTCGAATGGCCTATATTTCATTCTTTCAATCAATATTTAGGTATGGAATAGTAATATGGGACAGTAGTGGAAGGATAACAGAAGCAATTGGAAAAAAGAAGAAGAATTATGAAGACTTCAAATAAGCACCAACACAGTAAAGCTTTATTTATAGAATTAGAAATTCCAACTGCTATTAATTTATAGTAGAATTAAACTCAATATGTGATGCCACAGAGTGCAGAGGACCTCAAAGTATTACAAGGCAGTAGGCATTTCACTTCCATCAAAAATGACTACCGAAAATGTTCAACTTTTTAAAAAAAACAGATTGTATGGCTATTAAAACATCCTCTATACAACAAACAGAAATATGATACAGAAAATAAATGTGATATGTAAACAATGTTCAATAGATATAATGTAATTTATTGGTTATAGCTTTTTAATGAAGCCTACATAATTATTGTAATTGCCAAACAGCAAATACATAAGTAAAATATCTACTAAGTAGAGTAAGTATTGTATTCTAGTAGGTGGTGCTGTGGATGAACATTTGCCTATCACCAAAACAGTCTGGGTTTGATCCCAAGGACCCACATGTGGTATTCGTGGTGGGCAAAGCGATGTCTGGATGGATTTTCTCTGGGTACTCCCGTTTCCCTGCCGCTCATTCCACCAACTGCTCCATCATCACCTTTCTAATCATCCATTTTGCCTGCATTTCATATCATTCTCTTCCTCATTCCTCACTTCACTCTGTCTGGTCCATAGGTTTGTCTGCTCCCCAACAGGTGAAAGATGTTATAGTGAAATACTGAAATGAAAATTAATGAAGTGTGTAGTGTAAACTGATGAATAAAAGTTATGAGTGAAGCTGATAAGAAAAGTTGAGAAAGAGGGAAAGGAATAGTAGTGGGAGATGAAAGAAAAACAGAAATAAAAATTTAAGGGTGGGAGCAGGATAAGATTAGTGTAAGGGTAAACATGTGCAAATTGGAGAAAGGGGAAGGGTTACCATACACAATATAACCAGGGTGTTCAAGCTGTATGGGACCCCAGGACAAATTCTAAGTACTCCAAGTAGAGGCAAGTTAACACATGTACTTAAAGGTTAAGTAACTGGTAATATTTAAGAATGAACTTTGTCTGCTCTTGATAAACCTTAAAGCTTACTGTCTATGTCACATGCTAAATTTTGAGCATTACACACCATAATATTATTTCATCTACTTCAGAGACTTTAAGGAAATATCCGCCAGGCAGCAATTTGTTGCGGATGGTGACACAGGACTGTACTCTGGCATCAACCAAAGTGCAATTAAAGCGTGGTGATATGGTGATGTTACCAGTGTATGCAGTTCATAGGGATCCAGAATATTACCCTGATCCAGATGTCTGGGATCCAGAGCGCTTCACAGAAGAAGCTAAAGCTACTCGACCACCATTCACCTTCATTCCTTTTGGTGAAGGACCTAGGCACTGCATAGGTAAGAAAGACAATGTTTCTTCACAAATAATCAATTTCTTGCAATGTTAAACATTGTTCTTGTAATGTTGGCACAGTTAAAACAAAACTATTAAAGCACTTTTGAGCTCTGCAGTGGCTTCTATCCATACAGTCAATTTCATTTTCCATATTTGAGATTGTCTTCTGATGTAGCTGTAAAAATAACTTTAGAAATGTTTTGGGTCTCATGAATGGGATATCTAAACTAATACCAGAGAGAAACAGAGAGAGTGAAGTCATTGAGAGAAGCCAGTGTTAAGCTGCTTTTCAATAGAATAGAAGAAGCTCTAAAACTCAATAGCAATTGGCATCCAGTAATCAAAACCAGGAGACATCATATAACAGAAGAAAACATAGTGGGCCAATCAGAAGCAAGCAACACCACAGATGATGCCAGGCTCAGCTCCTCCCACCAGTCGCCCTTGCTATAAAAACAGCAGTACAGACAGTAACAATTCAGATGTAATGCAACTTTCTCCAAGGAGACTTCGACCATGGCACTGAGGATGTCCACCACAGTTGCAGACGAAACATTTAAATCATCTATCTTCAGCAGACCACAACATAACAACCTGGAAATAACTTCTAGTCATAGAATGTGATGTAGCAAAACACAACTTTCTGCTGTTACACTCCAGAAGTACCTTACTTCTCACTTCTCTTGATTGATATGTGTTGCCAACAATAGCATGACAGCTACTAACTGTTACAGATTTGGCCTATCCCCTTGCCCTTTCACTTGCCACTAGTGTCCTGAGTGAACATCCATAATGCTGTCCATCATTGCCAAAATCAAGGTGGCACAGATCCATAGAATAGTACTTAGAACTAAAAGTCGCTTCCTTCAGCTTCTGTGGTTTTTTGTTGTTAGGCAAGAAATTTCATTGCAGCTTAAGAATAGTAAGCATGACTGCATTTGGAGTATACAGACAATTTAAAATACATATTTCTTCCAAATTTTAAGGTAGTGTCATGGCATGCAGGCACTACTAGCAATATTCAAGTGGGAAGCAAATGGGTACTGACACTTTTTTCAAATCCACAACTTCACAGGGAATGACTTCTAACCAAGAGTAAATCATCTAAAGTAAATGGTATGTACCATAAAACAGCTTCAATTGTTTTTGCTTCATTCTCATTAATTTTGCGATTTAACGGACTTTCAATTTTCCAGACAATTCCTGGCCTCTTTAGGTCCGCTAAACCGAGAGTTTACTGTATTTTGAATTTTCTGGCTATGGCCTATGTAGTCCTGTTTACTCTGGATGACTTTTGAATAACTCGTAAACCGTAAAAGATAGACAAAATCTTACTGTACAAAAAATGTAGATCTTGCTAAACACACAATTTATGTCTAAATATTTTTTTTTTTTTTTTTGTACAGTGAACCATTTGGGAGAGTCAGTTTCGGAAAGCTTAAATCTTTCGTGAAATGGAACATCGTTGTTCATTTTGTTATATGTTACGTGTACAAAGAGAACGGAATTTGAAAGCTTTAAAATATTTGACTATCGCTCAAGGCCTACTGTATTCTAATATTCCCCTTGCACCTACAATGAAATAAGCAATTATAATAATTTGTACAAATGTTTATCTCAACTAACATGAAGAAGATATAGGAATAAGAGTTTGTAAGAATGGTTAGTACAAGAGTAGAGAAAGTCATGTGAGTGCGACACATCAGATTTTTATTTAAGCTAAGTTGCATCCATTTAGTTTTATTTGTATTTAGTGACACATGTAAGGTTACATGGGAAATGCACTAAAACCACAATATGCAGGTTGAGCTATTTTCTCCAATGAATAATCGTTTGGTAAGCAAGGAATGAACAACACCAGATCTGTGAAGTGATTTCGTGATAACTTTGTTTCAGGAATGCGATTTGGTTACCTTACTGTCAAAGTTGGCTTGGCAGTAATTCTTTTGAACTACCAAGTTAGCACCAGCAACAAAACAGAAGTACCCTTGAAGCTGAGTAAAACCACATTCATTACAACAGCTGCTGGAGGACTCTGGTTAAAATTTTCCAAATGCTCTCCATATTAAGGTGCAGTTAATTCCTATAATTGAACTTTAGCTACATTAAGTTCCTATTCATCTGTACAGCAGTAAGTTAAAACTCAAACAGACCCCACTGCTTGAAAAGATCACTAGATGCAATGCCAGAGCATATGTACATTAACAGTAAATAACTCTCGATTATTTTGTGCAACTATGCTTATCAGTTTGTGCAATCTACAATCATGTGACTCAAAAGAATATATGTATATGTGGGTTAGTTTAATACTTCTGTTGCTTTAATGTGTAACTTTAGGAGTTGTCAGCATGACGAGTGAATACATTGAATTTGTACAGTTTTAATCTTTCACATTTTCTGGTGCTATTCTCCAACTTTAGCCTGCTGCAAAGTAATGCAAAGTCCCACACCACGCGAGTTTCACAGGGGCCACTGACAAACATTCAATGTTTGTATTCCATAAGCCTAATTATGTGCCATGATGTACTTTTTATTCATGTATTAGCATTTGACAATGCTCCATGCTTGTATTACAAGTTTTATGAGCAATAAATTTGAAAATTTGAAATTGTTTGGATGTTCTATGACCATACAAAAGCTGATGTTGCGAGTACAGAAATATATAAATCTCAACAGCAATTACATTGAAAAATAGTTGAATATGTTTGTGAAGTATTCTGTGAATTTTAATTAAATACATTTTTCAATCCTACATACATGTCGTAACCTTACTTTCTGGGTGACTCTCTTACCTATAACAGAAAGTATAATTGTGTAATGAAAATAAAAGTCATTGTTAAAACACCTGCAAACATTTAAAACATTTATTACTTTTTCCTTTCATGGAAGTTTGAAAACAGTGTTGTTGTAATTAATTTAATTTAAAAGGTGAGTTAATTAATAACACTGAAAAACACTTACAAAATATTTTTCCGGGACACGTTTCGAAGGTTAACTTTCCTCCATTATCAACCAGACAATAACTGGGTTTCCATGGTGTTTCATGGTGCGGATGGTGATGCTTCTTCTGATGTTTCTTCTGGTAACAGTTCAATGAACTTACTGAAAATGTCTCTCTGAGGAATGTCGAAATTAAATACTCGGCTTCTATTTTTTAAAATAAAGATTTGTTCCCATGTAGACAGTTCTTGTTTTCCGGTTATGTGTTTGAGAAGTTTCGGTTCTAGCTTTATGTCATGATTTTTTGTCCAAAAGTGAAATGCAACTGCTGATTTTTCTAATTGTTTACTCTTAATGTTTCTAACGTGTTCCTTGGATCTAATTTCTAAATTTCTAAATTTCTTCAGATCCAAGGAACACGTTAGAAACATTAAGAGTAAACAATTAGAAAAATCAGCAGTTGCATTTCACTTTTGGACAAAAAATCATGACATAAAGCTAGAACCGAAACTTCTCAAACACATAACCGGAAAACAAGAACTGTCTACATGGGAACAAATCTTTATTTTAAAAAATAGAAGCCAAGTATTTAATTTCGACATTCCTCAGAGAGACATTTTCAGTAAGTTCATTGAACCGTTACCAGAAGAAACATCAGAAGAAGCATCTCCATCCGCACCATGAAACACCATAGAAACCCAGTTATTGTCCAGTTGATAATGGAGGAAAGTTAACCTTCGAAACGCGTCCCGGAAAAATATTTTGTAAGTGTTGTTCAGTGTTATTAATTAACTCACCTTTTAAATTAAATTTATTACTTCACTTCAAATCAAACAGGACTAGTTTTGGCCATGGGCATCGGCAGAGGTTTTTTCAGAGGAGGGCTGCAATTTGGAACTTTGCAATCAAACAATATTAAGCATTATTCTGCTGCCAAAAACTATAAAAGATAGAGTTATAGTATTTGTTATGGATAAGTACATCAATTTGTGCTAAATAGAAATTGTTCTTTACATCAAAATTTAACAACAGTCTAACAGTAATTGACTGCACATTACGTATACGCATTAATTTCCAAGGGGGGGCCATGTCACCCCCTCCCCTCCCCTTTGCAACACCCATGGTTTTGACTGACCAGCTGAGGATGGAGAGGGTATCTCTGAAACTAGTCCTGTTTGAGTTTCAGGAAGTTGAGCAATAATACTTTTTTAAATGTAGAAAACTTTTTAACAAAGTTTTTATTAACATGCTCCACTATTTTAAACACTTGATTTGTTTTGTCCGTTTTATGTGAAATGAAAATTCACCTTGCTTTACAAGAAGTGAATAGAAGAATAGGTTTTTGTAAGAATAGTGTGAAATGTGAGTAGAGAAATTTATATGATTGCAACCTATCAGATTTTTAGTAAATAAAAAACAGCATTTTCATTGAACATACTAGTACAAAAGCCAAGTGAATTATAAAAACAGGATTTCTTTAATATTAAATTGTTGTGTTAAGGTGCATGGAAGAAGTGCAGTATCTAGTGTTAGTCCTAACATATCAGTAATAATTAAGTTTGAAAAAAGTTTGTAAAAGTGAAGCAGGGAAATAACTTGAACATTTGGAACTGATACAGAGATATTTATTAACTGAACCCAACTGGATTTTGCGTTCTCTAAAAATGCACTTAAATTTGTTGAATATTAATTGTGGATAAGTGAAATAGTTGAAGGAAAGATTCTAGAACTCAAAGACAATGGCTGGTGGTGGTGGTAGTGGTGGTGGTGGAGGCGGCGGTGGTGGCGGTGGAGGCAGTGGTGGTGGTGGAGGTCATGATGGTAGTGGTGGTGGTGGTGGTGGAGGCAGTGATTGAGGTGATGGTGGTGGAGGCCATGATGGTGATGATGGTAGTGATGGTGGTGGTGGAGGCAGTGGTGGCAGTGATTGAGGTGATGGTGGTGGAGGCCATGATGGTGATGATGGTAGTGATGGTGGTGGCGGTGGAGGCAGTGGTGGTGGTGGAGGTCATGATGGTAGTGGTGGTGGTGGTGGAGGCAGTGGTGGCAGTGATTGAGGTGATGGTGGTGGAGGCCATGATGGTGATGATGGTAGTGATGGTGGTGGTGGAGGCAGTGGTGGCAGTGATTGAGGTGATGGTGGTGGAGGCAGTGATGGTAGGGGTGGTGATGGCAGTGGTGGAGGCAGTGATGGTAGGGGTGGTGATGGTGGTGGAGGCGGTGGTGGAGGCAGTGATGATAGGGGTGGTGATTGAGGTGGTGGTGGTGGAGGCAGTGATGGTAGGGGTGGTGATGGTGGTGGAGGCGGTGGTGGAGGCAGTGGTGGTAGGGGTGGTGATGGTGGTGGAGGCGGTGGTGGAGACAGTGATGGTAGGGGTGGTGATGGCGGTGGTGGTGGAGGCAGTGATGGTAGGGGTGGTGATGGTGGTGGAAGCGGTGGTGGAGGCAGTGATGGTAGGGGTGGTGATGGTGGTGGAGGCGGTGGTGGAGGCAGTGATGGTGGTGGAGGCAGTGGTGGAGGCAGTGATGGTGGTGGTGATGGCGGTGGTGGTGGTGCCGGCAGTGATGGTGATGGTGGTGGTGGAGGCAGTGATAGTGGCGGTGGTGGTGGAGGTGGTGGTGGAGGCAGTGGTGGAGGCAGTGATGGTGATGGCGGTGGTGGTGGAGGCAGTGATGGTGGTGGTGGTGATGGCGGTGGTGGTGCCGGCAGTGATGGTGATGGTGGTGGTGGTGGAGGCAGTGATGGTGATGGTGGTGGTGGTGGAGGCAGTGATTAAGGTGGTGGTGGTGGTAGGGGTGGTGATGGTGGAGGCAGTGATGGTGGTGGTGGAGGCAGTGATGGTGGTGGTGGTGATGGCGGTGGTGGTGGAGGCAGTGATGGTGGTGGTGGTGGTGGCAGTGGTGATGGAGGCAGTGGTGGTTATGGTGATGATGAAGAAGAAGAAGAGTTTCTAGAATCCTCACCAGTGCAGACTATGGGTAGATCAACTTTATCACCTAGGATCAGTCTGGTTGATAGAGGCAAATAGGCCTTGCAACACGTTCCTGGAAATTTACAAAGTAAGTGCTGTTTAGTGTCATCAATTGACTCAGTTTTCACTATTAATGAATTCCTTTACTGATTTTAAAATGGGATATGTTTCAGAAGTATTGCTTCTATTCCCATCTGTAGACTGTGTCAGCTGTACATTGATCTTCAGATGAGGATGGAAGCAGAACTTTCCAAACTGTGCTGTCTTTTATAACGTCAGTCCAGTTTATGAAAAAATTGAGTCCGAAGTTGCAACACTTACGTCACTTCCACTTTCTATGACTTGAACCAGTTTCAAGAGTCAACTGCTCCCAACTAGCTCCTGGTGGTAGCACCAGCTCTTAAAACTGGCCAAGAAAACAGTGGAAGTGATGTAAGTGATGCAGCTTCATAAATTTAAATTCACATCACTGTTACTTGATCATTCCAGTGGCATCAGGCTGCCTTTAATAATTTTCTTAAACAGGGCATTTTATAATGAGTTCAAACATGGAAAATCGCTAAGAAGTGCTGGAGCAGATGCAGTTCACTGATGACATACTGATAATGGAAGTGTACGATGTAATCCTTTCTTGCTTAAATGTGTGAAACAAGCTTACCTCCAAGTATGTATGGTCTTAAAAGCATTCACAATCATATAGAGAAATTCATTGATCTTCTCAATAAGCCTAATTTTTGTGGTTCCTCCAAACTTTTTTGTATAGAATTTCACATTTTCACCAAGCAGTTATTCTCTCAGATTCCAGGGCAGCAATCATAGCAATTACTTCCAAGTTGTTGCCAAAAAGCCAAACAATTCTAGAATGTTAGAAAATCCTTGCCCATCTAACAGCACTTCAAAAACACCTAGTCTTCCAATGGATACCAGCTCACTGTGGACTGAGTGGTAATGACAAAGCTGATTTTCTTGCAAAAAAGGGTACTGGCAGTGTACAGAAGTCTATAGTTAATCTACCATTTTATGAAGCTAAAAGATTAGTCAATTCTGAATTCAAAAAATTTATTGCAAAATATTACTATGAAAAATCAAGAAGTAAACGATGGGAAGTACCAAACATTCAAACAGCAATTCCTGAGTATCCTCAAAAACGGCAGTTGTACCTTCAGGTTGATTACAGGACATGATTGTCTGGCAAAGCATTTGAACAGAATTGGGATATATTCTTCACCACTCTGTCCTCTATGTGATCTACAAGAGGAAATGGACCAAGACCACCTTCAAATATGCCTGGCCACTTCTAGTTCCCCTCCCCATCCATCAATGAAAAATATTGGAGAGCAAGAGGATTAATGATTTCATTGTCACAAAACCAGCATTAGCTAACAACAACAAATTGTAGTTATTATTTATTTATGCCAACAAACTTACTGTTGGTGTTTTTAAACACACAAGCCGTGTGTGGCATTGAATTTTTAAGTTCCAGTTCTACCTCTCAAACTTTGCCCACAAACGGCTTGTGTGTTTAAAAACACCAACAGTAAGTTTGTTGGCATAAATAAATAAATAATAATTACCAGCTGAAGGTTATTTAATCCTGGAATATAAAGTACTTCCATTAGTAAGTCACCACTGGGGTAATTTGTCTCTGATGTGAGACTGCCTTTGTGGTTTACCAGGAGAAATACGAACTGGTTTGAGAATTTAATGCCATTCTGGCAGTTTGTCACAATAGCTCAGTGGTAGAGCAGCCGCCCGGTAAGCGAAAGGTCTGTGGTTCAAATCCCAGCTGTGGCATTGAATTTTTAAGTTCCAGTTCTACCTCTCAAACAAATTGTAGGTTAACAAATGTAGTAATAGGGCTTTTTATTATAGTTTAAATTTTCTTGAGTAACATTATTAAAATGACTGAAGTTTTAAAAAGTACTGATGCAATAATACATGAATGCTTATAGTTCCCACCATACCCAGAAATCCATCGATTTGATGAAATCTATCATGTCTTAAGTCTGCCCTCCGATAATATGCAACGCTGCTGTTCAGTCGATGTTAGAAAGATCCCCAATCACAATATCTAAAGCACTTGTAGTGTATGATCTCTAAGTTGCTAAAACATCTATTTATGGGTGAAACAAGGTGATTGTAGTTCATAGGAAACTACCCTCTTATGTAGTCATTTCATTTACACTATATTCTTTGATAGTTGAAATCATTCTTCAAATTTCCTTATATTCTTTAAGAAGGCCCCTCACAATGATCCGGTTTTGACATTGGTCCCAGTTTAAGGGGAGATTGTACTTGAATTTTGACAAAATTTTGGATATTTTGTTTTAATTATTTTTAAATAGTTTAATATATCTATAATAAGAATATAACACTTTTTTTTAATTCGAGATTTTAAGGCCGTATTATCTATTATTTACTGTCATACTGCACGTACTGATTACGCCCCTTTTTATGCACTCATAACCCAAAATTAACATGTTCTTATCTCTGGTTCTACTGATGCTATAGTTATAACTAAATTTCTCACTTATAGCATTATAACTGATGTTTCAGTATCAGTTTATTGAGAGATTACATAGCTCTAAACCAATATTATTCTTTCATGCTTCTAACAGAGAACAGGAGAGCGAAAAAGAGATTGGTGGAGACGGAGGGATACAGGGAGAGAAATTAAGAGAGACATAAAGGGGAAGGATAGAGGGGGAGCAAGAGAGAGAGACGAATCGCAAAAATAAATGCAAATACCTAATTAAGTATGTAGAAGCTTCTAAGTCTTCATACAGGTATGAAATGGAATGTAAACTTTACTGCATTTTTCCTAGGATTGCATTTTTTAGTGACATTAGTGCACTTTTCTCAGAAACTATTAAACCTAGAAGTGTGAAATTTTTACATGACACAAACATTACTATCCTCTATACAACAGGCTTAAAAACTTGGCAAAGTAAGAAAAGAACTTAATATTAAAAAAAGTTTTGTAAGTAAATTTAATGAAAAAAATTGGAACTATGAGAAAAAATTATTTCTCAGCAACTACAAAAATCTTAATATTTTTAGCCTGCTGCATATACATATATCTGAAAAAAGACCCCTAAAAATTTCAAACTTCTATGTTATATAGTTTCTGAAATAATTGTATCTAAAAGTGATGAATTTAACATTGGTGGGATTGGCAGTACAATCCCCCCTTAAGTAATCTACGAGTAGGTATATAATGTTCTCAATACCTTCAACAAAATTGAACTGGGTAGCACAAAATTGATCCATACAGCACCTACGGTCAAAGTTGGCCATAGTCAACTGTCTCTTTAACAGTGATCATTGTTCAATGCACCAAAATGTAGCATTGAACACCATCAAATGTCAAACTGACCACACTCAAACATGCTTGAACAAGAATGGTGCATATGACCAATCCGTTTTAAGCAGCAAAGCTGTTTTTGTGGTAAATGGAAATTAGAAATCAGTCAATATTTTGGTACCTCCATTTTCTGATGCTGTATAATTTCATAAAACCTTTTTTACAAAGCAATGAGATTTTAAATGTTTATTTAGCACATGTTTTCTTGCAAATTTCTTGCCACATTCCATGCAGGTAAAAGGGCGCTCTCCTGAATGAGTCTTGATGTGGTCTTTTAGGTGACACCCTAATAAGAATCTACGTCCACACTCTGAACAGGCATATCTCTTGTCTCCCGTGTGAGTTCGTGTGTGTATATAGAGATCACTGCTGCCACCAAAGCGTTTTCCACATTCAGTGCATGCAAATGGCCTGTCTCCTGAATGTCTCGCCAGATGACGCTTGAACACACTGCTACTGGCGAATGTCTTGCCACACTCTGTGCAGCAGAAAGGACGGTCTCCTACGTGCATCACTAGATGGTCCTTCAGATGACAACCATGAACAAATGTCTTGGCACAGTAGGGGCATGTATGTGGCCTTTCTCCAGAGTGAACCTACAAAACAAAACAAAATAATTATTTCAGAACTGCACTGTTTCAAGGGACAAATCTGTGAAAATGACCAAAATCCACAGTTTTTGTCACAATGATGTGAAAATTTGTGCACCAAAGCATTATCTAGTAGGTCTACAAAATTTCACATTTTTGTGTAAGATAGTTTTTGAGAAAAAAATATATATTTATTAAGTGTTTTGCTGCAATTTTAATGTAGTATAAGAGATGGTTCATATAAAATATCATGACATTGGGTCACTCAACAATATGCGGGCAAGAGGAGGCTGGGTGACCTTGGATACGATGAGCGGTTGTGTGTGGGCATGACCATAATAATGACGGCGAGGTGTGGAGGAGGTTCGGGGCTACAGGACAACTAGCGACTGTGTGTATGCGATCGAACAGCATGATAACATTGTAGTGTCCAGCAAGCTCTAGAAGCTTCTTTGCTGAGTCATTGTACACCTGCGTATGTAAAGAACTCAAAGGAGGATATGTCAGGCTAGCTCCAGTATAAATGGGACAGACAGTGTGCAGTTCAGTCAGTTGGGTGTCAAAGTAGTTTTAGGTAGTTTAAGTCATTGTGTACAGTTAGTTTTAGTTACGAGAGCAAATTGGCCAGCCTGTCAGCGAGTATGTATATGTCGTTGAGTGACTGTATTTTAATAGTAAAGATATAAGAGACAGTGAAACTGGAGAAAGACATTGAAAGACTGAGAAAGATTATCGGAAGAACAATTTGAATTGTAATAGTAGAGAAAACTATAAACTGTTAGCAACGAGAAGGAAATTGTGCATTTGTAGTAAGATTTAGAGGAAGAAGTTAGAAAAGTAAACGGGTTTCGAATTTTGTTGTCTTTGTTACAATATTAACTGTCACAAATAAAGTAAACTGTAGATATGCATTAATTGTGTCTACAAAACCTACTATTTTTATAATTATTATTATTATTATTTTATTCAAAAACCAAACAATTATAGAATGTTGGAAAATCCTTACCCATCTAACAGCACTTCAAAAACACCTAGTCTTCCAATGGATACCAGCTCACTGTGGACTGAGTGGTAATGAGAAAGCTGATTTTCTTGCTAAAAAGGGTACCAGCAATGTGCTGAAATCTATAGTTAATCTACCATTTTATGCAGCTATAAGATTAGTCAACTCTGAATTCAAAAAAATTATTGCAAAATATTACTATGAAAAATCAAAAGATAAAAGATGGGAACTACCAAACATTCAAACAGTAATTCCTGAGTATCCTCGAAAAACGGCAGTTGCAACCTTCAGGTTGATTACAGGACATGATTGTCTGGCAAAACATTTAAACAGAATTGGGATATATTCTTCACCACTCTGTCCTCTATGTGATCTGCAAGAGGAAATGGACCGAGACCACCTTCAAATATGCCCAGCCACTTCTAGTGCCCCATCCATCAGTGAAAAATATTGGAGAGCAAGTGGACTAATGACTTCATTGCCAGAAATCCAGCATTAGCCGCCAACAACACATAATAGTGCCCTTCCCATCCATCAGTGAAAAGTATTGGAGAGCAAGAGGATTAATGACTTCATTGTCAGAAAACCAGCATTAGCTAACAAAAATAATTTTATTCAATTATAATTGTATTTTTAAAATGTTTACTTACCATCCGTGGACTAATAAAAAATTTACAAAAATTTTTAAAGAATATGGTATAACTTTAGTTCCTCAAAATAAATTTAATATACAAAATTTACTAAATTATTCTAAAAAGGATAAAATTCAAAATTATAATTCCATTTATCCATTTATCAATTTAGCTGTTTGGATTGTGATAGTGTTTATATTGGTAAAACTAAACGTCATCTAGAAACCAGAATAAAAGAGCATTTTAGAAATGTTAAATATAAACAAATTGATAAATCAGCTGTGGCGGATCATTTTTGGTCATTTAATCATGAAATAAATCCAGAAGTTAAATTATTAAAACAGTTAAATGGACCTATAGATTTAATGGTTTGGAAAAAGATATTCATTTTAAAAAACAAGAACTGCGTTATGAATTTTGAAATACCACCAATAGATTATATTTATTTTGTTTTCAGAGGTTGGTGACAAATAGATCTTTTAAGTTGAACATCAGTAACTATGGTAACTTTTTTGGATAGCTTTGAGAATAAGTTGGATGCAACTTGAAACTATAGTCAGCAGTGCAACAATTTGCAATATTAATAAGATCAGTGGAGATTTTAGTTTCTATTAATTTAGATTCTGTTGCTTCACTGTTATTAACTTCAATTTTTCCTTAATTTTCCTTGATTGTTTGAGGTTAAACACACAATGTCAACAAAAAGGTGTAGGTGCAAGGGAACTACATATGTTTCATTGTTCAAAAAGGTATTAATTGTAGTTTGTTTGTAGTGTTTAACGCCCGCTTTTACTACAACGGCACCGCAGGCGGTGACACTGATGATACATGGAATGAAGATGGAGCACCGGTGGAATGAGATGGCGGGGGAAACCGGAGCACCCGGAGAAAACCCGCCCTGACGCCGCTTCGTCCACCACGAATACCACATGCGGGTCCCTGGGATCGAACCCGGGCCACCTAGGTGGTAGGCGAGCGCACTAACCGCTCGGCCACGGCGCCGCCCCAATAATTGTAGAACTGGTTACTAGGTATAAGGGAATTACAGAGTGTAAAACACCCAATAGACTTAAATTAAAGGAGAAGAATGCAATTTAATAAATGAAGGCCGGAGTCATAATTTGTAAAATATGCTTCTGGGCTAAGAGGCCGTGGTCCACTGGGCTTACAGGAGGGAGGTACCTACCAGCATGTATAAGCCAGCTCCTCCTGCTGACAAATCAGTAGTAACAAAGAGACCGAGGAGAGCTTTATAATTCCGCTGATGATGCTTACCACAACTGCAGGCGAAGATCTGAGAGTGGAATGAAGAAGCCTAGTGGACCACAGCCTCTTGGTCTGGAAGTATGCAACATGGTGGAAAAATTATGAAGAATTTAATTACAATGCATGCATTTCTTCCAGATCCAGTTACCAATTATGGCAATGTTGTGCTAACACAACAGGCAATACCAAAAATGACAGGTATGAAGAGTCCACAGTCGATAGTTTTGCAAACAGTCTAGGAATGTATAAACTTAAGCTTTCATGGCCAGTGTCCTGACTATTAGCTAGTTTTATCTCTTTTGGGCTTGTAGGCCCTGGTCTAGAAAGCATTGAAGATACCAACGTTTCACCAAGTACTACGCTTGGCATCTTCAGGGTAAGATAATCCTTCATTTGTGCTAGTCAGTGTTTGGTGTAGAAGCAACGACCATTGGCACTCTTATGTAGTGGGGGTGGATGGGGCTTTGTTGTGCTGACTAAGATGGTGATTAGTTCGCATCGATTGGCGGGCCAGGTGTAGGGGTTTTATTACAGCTGTTATGTGTGTCTGAAAGGTTATCTAAGACTGGTATCCATGCTTTCTGTACACGGAGCACTTCTTCCTTTTGATTGAAATTGTCTCTGTGTTTGTAGATTTCTATGGCTTCCCTTTGTAGTCAGGCATAGCAGTTAACTGTACACACACAACAACTGTAATAAAACCCTGCCTGCACCTGGCCTGCAAACCAATGTGAGCCAATCACCACCTTAGTCAGCATAACAATGCCCTGCCCACCCCCACTATATAAGAGTGCCAACGGTCATTGCTTCTGCATTCGAACTCTGACCAGCGCAGACGATGGATCATCTTACCCTGAAGATGCCAAGCGCAGTTCTTGGCAAAATGTCTGTATCTTCAATGCCCTCTAGGCCACGGTCTACAAGCCCAAAAGATATAAAACTAGCTAATAGTCAGTCTAGGAATGCTTTATTCTGCCGCAGTCATTGTCCTTGTTCTGACTGCTCTATTGTCTTTGGCCATGTACTTATAAGCAGTGGTGTGAGGTAGCTAACACAAGCTTCTTTGAGGTGTGAGGCCACCAAGTGGAGTGAGGTAGCTTGACGTAGGCAGCCGGTCAGCATCACAATATTCTATCTGCTAAACCATGCTCCTAACCTCAAAATGCTTGGTTTAATAGTGTCGTTCTATTCTACAATTTTCAGCACATTGTTTGCCACATCTATATATGAACTGCATATATACCATAATGATATCCACAGTGTTCATTTTTATTGTGCCTTTGATGGTTGCATATGACATCAGCGCTGCTGACGAGCCTTTAGTTACGACAAGTTGAAGAATGACTACATAGAGAGCGCTCAAGTCGAATGTTACAGGGGTGCTTAGTTCGTCGAAGCCTACACTTGGTGTTTACAAAGTAAAGAGAAGTAAAGGGCACAAGTGTACATATTAAGGCAGTGGCTTAGTCAACGTTAAACTTTTAAAAATATTTAGTGTTACAAAGTTTGGAGGGATTTCAATTAATATGCATTACATAGAACATTAGATTTCCTTAGGTAAAACAGAACCATACATGAAAAAATATTAAAAACATTGCATAGTTTACAATGACATATTTTAAATTAAGCATTTAATCTTCTTCCACCTTGAGGCATATTTTGAAAACCAAGAATGAACTTGTTTTTGGTTAGGCATCTCAAAGATATGAAATACCTGTATCATTTACATAGCCATGCCAAATAAAGTACCATAAAATAATCATGGTTACTGTTTAACATTTATCTTAGAATTCTGTGAGGTGTCTTTTGGAATTCTTCATAACTGTCCAGAAAATCAAGTCATTACATTAATTTAAACCAGTGGTAGATCTTGGTATTTGGAACACCTTTTGTATCTTACATTGTCTCTGACCATTTCCTACGGAGATATTTTAGTTTTGTCGAAAACAAGGTGGCAACACTGCAGATTGTGTGAGTGGCACATTCCCTAGCTCAGTACATAAACAAACACGCTTCCCAACTGCTACCGGCGTCTCATGGACGTAAATGAATAACCTGCTGTCTCCGTCTATGTTTACTGTGCGAGTGTAGGCCAATCACAAGCGTTAGCTCCCAAAATATTACACAAAAGCGAAAGCGTCTGACCTGTTTACATTCACAAACCAAGTCACTTTGACTACCTCACATCTGAAAGAACAGCTCGGGATATTCCTTCATGTCTTTTAAGTGATTAATTATTTTGAAACCCTGTGTGATATCTCATAATAACTATCGAAGTTATGTCCGAAATAAATTACTCTACGCATCTTAAAAGTAACAGCACTTATATATAACAAACTATTATCTTCGTATATTCTTGTGGAATTACATATCCAACTTGGATAAAAAACTATTTTTTCGAAATCGGTTGATCAAAGAACAAAATGCCATTAGACTTTTTTGTTTGTAATGCTTCTATGAAGCACATATTAGAAGGAATATAATGACTTCCCTTCCATCCTGTATATTGAACGACCTCATAACATTGATATTCCCCTTCAGTCAGCAATCCTGTTCAAAAATGCCATTGCAACATGTACACACACTGTGGTATTGCTAGCTTCATATCGCTGTCTATTAATGATGATATCTGCATCATAGTCAAAGCTCTGAAGATCTGTTTCCGTATCATGCCCTCGTGGTACAGTCATGTTAATTCTGCAGAGAGTCACTAGGGGGCAACTCCAGGTGAAAAATACTCCAAAAAGGGCACCTGATACCAGCCACTGATTCAGCTGCCGAGGTTGATAGAAATATCACAACTATACATCTTTAGATAGAGCAAAGCAGAAGGGCATTTCTGGGTAACCAAGACTTGCTTCAAAGAGTGACATCATTAATTGGAAAGCAATGGCACAAATAACAATGAACACCACGTATAATGAAGGTTCATTATATATGACATTCAATGGAAATTTATACAGTAATATCAATGGAGTAGCATGGTGTATGGACTTTGAACTTGTGTTAAGGTGAAATTTCAAAATTCTACAATTATTAGCAGATTTTGTTTAAATCCATATCAGAATAATGTACATACAAATTTTCATTGCAATATCTTTAACACTTTTAAATTTTGTTTAGCTATTTTCAGCATTGTGCCTGAATTGCTCCACACAGTGGAGATTTCAAAATTTTGATAATTTAAATATTATTCTGTAGATAAGTACTCTCAAAGGAATGTTGGGAGCAGAAAATTTTCTAATGCCTTAGTTTTTTAAATAAAAATTATTAACTTAGAAAAAATATTTTTTCACAATTTTTATAAGTTTCATAGAACTTTATAATTCACCTATTGCTAAATATGAAAATTACAGAAAAATCACCTCCATTATTTATTTCTGCATTCTCAGTTTATTGATTACAAGCAACTCGGATTCCATATTCAGGACAGTAGATTTCCAGGACAGACAGTGTTCTCTCTACAACACATGTTTTCCTCTTAGTGAACCACGTGAATGCACATGAGCAGTGTGCATACCCTGATTTCGGTTTCCTGGTGTATTTTTCTCTTACACGTACACACAAATTACTATTCAAAATGCTTCTGATACATACAGAAGAAGTTAAAAACATGAAATTAACCTTCACTGCCAAACAATATACTGAAAAACTTACCTTTAAACCTCATTAACATTAACAAGGGAAAGCGCTTCTCTGCGTCACATCCAGTGCATGCACACGCCGTTTGACATGGCTGGCGTAAAGCAAGCAGAAGCACCGGCCACTCTGTTGCAATAACTCAACGGATGTGATAAGCTAACAATACTAATTCATAGCAGCTTGTTCAAAACATATTCCTCAGCAAGAATAATGCCAATTGGATTAATATAGATAATAGGAAAAGTTAACTAAGGAAAACTAGCAGGGTATGCAACACATCACCCACATCCCTAAGCAAGCTACTTATAGATATGCATTGCAGGCACACCTTAAGATGAACTCTGAGATGGCTGCTCCTTGCAAAGTGTTTACCACATTCTTCACACAGGAAAGGTCGCTCGCCAGTATGAGTACGGACATGGTCCTGCAATGTACTGCGTCGCCCAAATGACTTGTCACACTTATTGCAAGAAAAAGGTCGCTCTCCAGTATGGGTGCGCGTATGAGCTATGAGATTGCTCTTCTGTGGAAAAGCTTTACCACAGTCCTGACAAATATACTGTTTCTTGCTATCACTTTTAACACCAGTTTCACAGCCTACGTCCTCACTCAACTCATCCCTGCTCAACTTCTGACACAGTTCACCATTGATGTTCTCATAACTGTCATCTTTAGCAACATCTGGCACTTCTGTGGAGAGTATCTTCTCTTCCATCTCTGGTCTGCAATGTATTTCTGGTTCAGATAATACATCTGTCCAATGTGTATTGGTTTGAGCCACAGAATCACAGAATTGTGAAGGCAGCCTGCAACAGAATGTATTGACAAAGGTGATTTGCTGCAAGGTTGAAATAAATAATTAGGCAGGCAATATATCTTGTTTTTATGACACAAATAAGCTAATACCATGTTTTGAAGCTTTCCTGGTGGCAATATGAAAATAACTCTTCTTGGGCTATCAGCCAGGTGAATTCTGGAAGTGATTCCAAGCTTTCAAGAGCTAACATCGCTCTCATCTTCAGGGAATGACATGGAGACTGCAGTTCGGTTTATTCTTATAGTCAACCCGGAGAAAGGGGCGGGCCAGAGGCCACCGTGAGATTGGCCCGTGTCTGGCATGCAGGGTGTGCCTCTGCTGAGCAGAAGCTCTGTGATTGGCCTGTTGCGAGAGGTATGCCAGCAACAAAACCAGTGCTGGTTTCTGGCCGTCTGGTATAGTGCTCAAGAATGAACCCAACAATATCAACAGGGACAACAGCTTACAGTTAAATAACATCTGGAGTACAGTACTCAAAAAAATTTAGAAAACTATACCAGACGGCCAAAAACCAGCACTGGTTTTGTTGCTGTCATACCTCTCACAACAGGCCAATCACAGAGCTTCTGCTCAGCAGAGGCATGCCCTGTACGCCAGAAATGGGCCAATCTCGCAGCGGCCTCTGGCCTGCCCATTCCACCAGATTGACTATAAGAAAAAACCGAACTGCAGTCTCCACATCATTCCCTGAAGATGAGAGCAATGTTAGGTCTTGAAAGTTTGGAATCACTTCCAGAATTCACCTGACTGATAGCCTGAGAAGAGTTATTTTCAAATAAGCTAATAATTCTCACACTAAGTTATGTGGGAACGGTTACTGACAGTGTAACTATTTAACACAATTGAAATTGTCAGTGGATTGATAGCACTTACATTACTAAGTTTTTGGTTAGGATTAGTTTTTCATTGTTTAGTTATTTATTAACATAGTGTAAAATCTTATTATGCTGTTATATTAGAGTAGCCATCAGGAACGATGGCGGTAAATGACATATAACGCACATGTAGGGGAAGTGCTGCATTGCAACTGTTTAGTATCTTTCTCTGGAAGTATTTGTAACATTATACAGCAGTTCTCTGGCATGACTGTAGCTTAACTGCAGAGTTTTTTATATCAGAATTTTATCCTTGACTCAGTGCTTGTTAATTGTAGGTGTAACAGTACGTCGTTTCATTATTTACTATCTTGACAATGCAATCTTACTGATGTGATTAAGGGATCAGTACCTGGGCAACCAAGCTTCGCTCAGCATTTATGCAAAAGAAAAGGAAGTAGAGAAAACCATGTGAATGTAATACGTTGTGTGGTAAAATGGATTGCACAAAAGCTTTCTCAGTGAAAAAACACTTAGATGTGCCAATTTTCATGGCAACAACTGGTTTTGAAGTTTACTCACTCTTCAACATACAATATGTATAGGTGTTGGTGTGTATGAAGTTGATAAAAAATAGAGAATAACATATGAATTGTTATGTAAAACAAAAGTGAGAAGAGAAAATAGTTTGAATGTAATACGTTGTATTACGGGACGAGTTGTAACACATAAACTAATAAAGCTAGTTCAGCTTTCTTACTGTATTCTGATAGCCCTGGAAGAGGACCTTGAAATGTTAACTTGTTTACTGAGATCGATTAACAGAGAAATTATGGCCGAAATAAGGTTTAGGCTAATTGTGACTGTTACATGTAGACTAAGATAGCTAAGTCAACTTTCTTTAGGTTTTCTGAAAGCTCTTGACGAAGCATTTAATATCCTGGCTTGTTTGTTGAAATATTGGCCCATTAACAGAGAAATTATAGCCAAAATAAGGTTTAGAATAATTGTGATTGTTATGCGTAAAATCGTGTTTTTTCAGGAATTACACCTGCATATACAGATACATTTAATAAGCAAAACCCTATTTGAAAACAAAATTTGATCGAAATCATTAGATCCATTTCCAAGTTGCGGGGAATATATATACAAGAATTGCTTGTTTAAATATATAAGATATGCAGTTGTTTAACGACACTGTCAATTGCCGGGATCACATGAGCATCACCAGTGTGCCAGAATTTCATGCCACAGAAGTCCTTTTAAATGCCAGTAAATCTACTAGCATGGAGCTGTCGTTTTTAAGCACAGTTAAAAACCATCAGTCTGGGCCAGATTTGAACCCATGACCTTGGGATCAGTAAACCAGCATCTGACTGAGCCACCCAAACCAATGGATCATATACACTTACTTTTAATGCTGTATATAAGATTGATCATGTCAGAAATATATCAATCTATTGACTATGAATAACACGTTTTCTTGCTTCTGCCATTGTCGACACTCTGAAACAGAGTACACCTGATGGGCTAGAAAACATGTGACTGTGACAACATTAAATATTTGTCTTCTGTGCAACTGTCTTCATTCGTGACGGTGACTATAACTGCATGGCACATAATTTGATAAACTGTAAAGAATTAACACTAATGAGGCACAAAGTGTGGGAGAAAAATTGGAAAAAGTTGTATTATAAAATTATAACCCTAGGATATTTATTATCTGAACATATTAGAAATATGCAAGCACTTAAGACCGAAAAAAAATTAAGAAATATGATAAATATGACCTAAAATGTTTTTTGGTGCATTTTTGAAATCTTCAAAAATGTAATACTGTTTAAATTAACATTATATTGCACCAAAGCTACTCAGGTTCGATCCCAGGCAACCGCATGTGGGATTTGTGGTGGACGAAGCAGCACTGAGACCGCATCCGTAGCACAGCTGGAAGTGCACTTGCATCTGGTGCGGAAGACCTGGGTTCAATTCCCGGTAACATCATGGGGATTTTTTCCCCACTGGGAGGTCTGGCATGGGACGCACTCAGCCTCGTTAGGTCCCAGGGGAACCAATTGAGAAGTTACTTGACTGAGAAGTAACGGCCCCAGGTTGCGAAGGCTACATAACTGACCGGGAGGGCTCGGGACACTGACCTCATCCCACCCTCCAGTACTACATCCCACCAATGATACCTGTGGGTAGAGGTGGGGGATGTAGCTAGGTGGCAAGCCAAGGCCCTTCCTGAGCTGTAGCACTAGGGGTTTAGTTTTTTTTTAGAAGCAGCGCTGGGGTGGGTTTCCTCCGGGTTCTCCGGTTTCCCCTGCCATCTCATTCCACCGGTGCTCCACCTTCATTCCATGTATCATCAGCGTCACCACCATCTAAGTCTCTTTTTATCTTGATGATCCTGGTCAGGATATTAGGACAAGATTATAATATTATTGTATTGTCATTGATCCTTGACATGTATGCACATTTGCATATCAATCAGACGAATGTAAGTTGGTGAAAATTACGTCGAAAGATTCCATTACATTGATAATTTAGCTAATTAATTTTGTCCATCCTGATGATCCTGGTCAAGATCTTAGGAGAAAATTATGATATTATTGTATTATCATCGATGCTTGACATGTGTTCAAAATTTCAACGCCATCAGACGAATGTAAGTTGGTGAAAATTATGTTGAAAGATTCCATTTCATTGATAAATTTAGCTAATTAATTTTGTTGTTTTCTGATGACCCTAGTAAGGACCTTAGGATAAAATTATGATATTATTGTATTGTCATTGGTCCTTGACATGTGTGCAAATTTTTAAATCAGACAGCTGTAAGTTAGTGAAAATTACATCGAAAGATTCTGTTACATTGATAAATTTAGCTAATTAACTTTGCTTATCCTAATGATCCTTGTAGGATAAAATTATGATATTGCATTATCATTGATGCTTGACATGTGTGCAAAGTTTTAAGTCAATCAGACGACTCTTAAGTGGGTGAAAATTATGTTGAAAGATTCTGTTACATTGATGAATTTAGCTAAATAATTTTTTTTATCCTGATGATCCTGGTCAGCATCTTAGGATAAAGTTATGATATTATTGTGTTGTCATCGGTGCTTCACATGTGTGCAAAATTTCAAGTCAATCAGATGACTCTAAGTGGGTGAAAATTACGTCGAAAGATTCTGTTACATATATACATACATATATATGAAGCTAACATTGTTGTTGTTAGCTAATGCTGGATTTCTGACAATGAAGTCATTAATCCTCTTGCTCTTCAATATTTTTCACTGATGGATGGGACATTAGAAGTGGCCGGGCATATTTGAAGGTGGTCTCGGTCCATTTCCTCTTGCAGATCACATAGAGGACAGAGTGGTGAAGAATATATCCCAATTCTGTTTAAATGTTTTGCCAGAGAATCATATGAAGCTAACATAAAGTGTGTAAAATACTCGATGTCTGTGGTTTGATGATTTATCACTACAACATTTAGACTTAGGTTGTACTCCAATAGTCTTGTGTTTATACTAGATACAATATTAACCGGGCTTCTGGGCCGTGGTCTATTGGGTTCCTTCTTCTTCCCAAACGTTTCGTCTGCGACTACGGCAGACATCTTCAGTGGCCGCCGACATAAATACCGCACCTCTGGTGGTGACCAGCGCAGTCGGTGCTGAGATCTCCACTAGGAAACTTCGACCTCGCCGCCACTGAAGATGTCTGCCGTAGTCGCAGACGAAACGTTTGGGAAGAAGAAGGAACCCAATAGACCACGGCCCACAAGCCCGGTTAATATTGCATCTAGTATTGACACCAGCCGTGAAAGCCTTAGAACTTTGATGAGTCTTGTGTTTCTTTTACTAACTGAAATACACGGCATTGTCTGTGGTTTGACAATATATTCCCACAACTTTTAGACCTCGATTGCATTTCTCTAATAGCCTTATGTTTCTTCAGTAATAGCTGAAATGCCCGGCGTTCCTCAAGATTTGAAAACTTATACCTTCAACTTTTAGACTTAGGTTGCATCTGTCCAATAGCCTTGTGCTTCTTTGTTACTTGCTGAAATACTGGTAACAAACTAGCTTGTGGTTTGCCAATTTATACCAATTTCTACACTTTAGTTGCACCTGCCCAATAGCCTTGTGTTTCTTTAGACATTTCAAAAATATTACTTAATATGCTTGAACAAAGTTAATTAAAACTCTTAGGATACTATAAAGAACAAAAAGTAAACAAAATAAATAAGTAGATAAATAAATAAAAACACCAGAAAGACACGATGCAAGTAAACAGCTGAGTAACGCCATAATGACTATTGTTAGAACAGGAAACAATCTATTAAAAACAGAGAATTATGCTCCCACTCACATTTTCTCTTCCTCCTTCATAACTGCTCTATTCCAGTTTCTGGTGCTGCTCTCCACAGGAGAACCACAGTCAGCATGCTCTACCTGAAGTTCCTAACAATAAAACACATATCTGTATTTATTCTCTTACAGCATCATAACTTTAAAAACTAATTAATTATTTGCAATCAGGAAGAAATTGATCAGTATGCTTAGATGGAATTCAAGATATAGTTGTTCATACAATTGGTAACTGAGTTGAGCTTCTAACTGAAGCCCACCATGAACATTGCAAAATATACCTTTAAGTATAGAATTTAAATCATAAACAATTTAAAATATCCCAGTTTTAAACATAAATTTGATATGAGACAAGAAAAAAGCAGTAAAAAATAAGAATTGCTGTACAAATATTGAAAGTGACTAAACTTACTGAAAATAAGGAATCAAAATACGTAGAAATAAAATATAAGTACCTCTCTACCAACAACGTATTGTCGAAGTGTTGTGTCTGAATTTTCACACTGCAGAACGAATCTGTATGAGACATCCACCTGCTGGACGCAACCTTGGCAGACCTGAGCTGGTAGGCCATCGTCAACATGCATCTGAATTGTGATACAGTAGCACATTTTTAGTTATGTTTTGTTCCATTATTTGGATGGGGGAAAATAAAGTCCTATCTTATTAACATATAGCTAATAAATAATATCCTACATTAAATTTAAAAAGGTTCTTCCAACTTTTTTTAATTCCAAACATTACTAAACTGATTTTTAAGATGAAATGCTCTGACAAGTCTAGTCGCTCTTAAATATATATCCACTGCACATAAGAATGCTGAAAATAGTGAGTAATGTGTAAAGGAAAAAACAGTTTTAATTAAAAATAAAATTGCGAATGTGAACTAACCTTTAGCTTTGGGGACAGCGACATAATTTTTCCCTGTAACTGTGTCTCGTTGCTGAAAAGCGGCATCATTACTGCATTTTGTAGCATGCAGAGTCGGCATATGCTATGAAAATCTGGTGTCATTTTCTTTATTCAAAATACTTACTCACTACTAAATGAGGTTATGTAAATATGTAAATAAACAAATCCGTGTGACACACAGGCTGCCCAACCCACCAAAGGGGTAAGCATTTTAGATCAGAGAGTAGAGTCTTTGCACTATTCTATACTCTCTATATAGAATACGTATTACTACCCAAACTTTGGATTACTATATCGGAAACAAAAGTAGGAATTGTAAAACGACTTCAGAAGTTTGAAGGCAGCGAGTTCACTATGTTAAATAGACAACTAAAAATGTACTACTTATTGTAGTCTAAACACATTTTGATACAAACAACAATTAACAAACCCGTAACACCAAATTTACATATTAATTAAAATTGCAAGCAAATAATTATGATTTTCCACATAAACGAATAGTTCCCTTAAGTAGAAACCCCACATTGCTTTCCGCGCAATAACATGGAAAATAACATCACAATGACGTTTGTTGCGTTGCATTAGGCCAGTTGAATCCCAACAAATTATGTGTAGTTAATGCTGAAATGTAACGAAACGTACAACTTCACATTCTGTGGTTTAATAACAACATTGGGCAATTATAAACAGGTGCGAGTCTCTAGTGCGAACTGGTAGTTAATGGCAAAGTGATTGCCATGCACAATCATTGCGACGAAAGCTATTTTAATAATATTTTCGCTGTTATCCATTGGCTAGAAATATCATAGGGCTTTCATTCACAAAAAGGAAAATTTATAAAGGTTCATCTCTTTCGTTGTATCCTAACTACTTTCAGCTCAACGAGAAAGTAGAAGGCATGGGTGGAGATTTGGTCAACAATGGCAAATAATAGTCTTCGCCACGAAATAATTGTAACCTTGCCTTGCTACAAAGCTGTGACTGAAACAATGCACAGTCTCTCCTGTATATACACTCTGTGTACATACAGCAGGATGTATGCATAAAGGTAGTGTGGCAGCCTTGACATTTTCGACTACAGCGACACCGGAAGACAGTGTTAAAGCTTCAACACCATTCAACTTCCTCATCATTGAAAGTGTGTTGTAAACGGAGCGCTAAAAATGGTGTGTAAAATAAAATAATGATTGTGAATAATCTGTAAAATCCTATGTATATTTCGAAATATTTTTGTGTTACAGCAGATTATTGCCTAATTGCTAAATGCCTTTGGACCCCTGAATCAATTCTGGAAGTATTATATATGGTTTTTCGAGGTTATGGTGTTTTTTCAAACGTGTGTTATTACTCTGTATTGGTGTTTTAGGGGAAGGTGAAATGTTCCGAGCTGAGGACGAAGGACAAAAAGGAGCTCCTCAAACAACTAGATGAACTCAAAACGGAGCTGACAAACTTGAGAGTAGCGAAAGTGACCGGTGGAGCTGCCTCAAAATTGTCCAAAATGTAAGTACTTTGAAGTAAAGCGTGTAAACATTTAGCTATTGGACACATACTTAACACCTCAGGTGTTTGCTTTGTTAATGTGAATTAGCATGGGTTGGTGTATAAAATGCCTTCTCTGCACTTCCACAATATGGGTCTTGTGAGCCTGGAAACTGCTGCTTAATTAAGTAAACTTACCAAACTATTAGAGAATTCGATCTAACTTGCCCTGGGATAATCAAGCGCTTCTCTATCCCCACTAATTCCGTTGTTTATACTGCTTGCTCATGTCATAAATATCACAGCTGCCAACATGGCAGCAATAAACACTGCTGTTCCCACAGCTGAGCTGCCAGCATGAAGCGAATAAATTTCGCCATCTTTACATGAATAAGAGTGATTTAGAGTC
Source organism: Tenodera sinensis (assembly GCA_030765045.1). Classification (NCBI taxonomy): domain Eukaryota; kingdom Metazoa; phylum Arthropoda; class Insecta; order Mantodea; family Mantidae; genus Tenodera; species Tenodera sinensis. Next base: position 202,286,452 of record CM060963.1, read on the forward strand.
CAAATAGAAAACTTAGCTGAAGAATTAAGGATCGTAACCCATGAAGCTCAGGCATGTTTTTTATAATAAAAAGAGCAAAACGGTTGTTGAGTGATGACATTGTAGCTAAACCTCAAACGATCCAGGATAGGGAGAGAAAAAAGGTTAAATGAAATACAAAAAAAACTTAAAAAACTGATTAAATCCTGTTATGTATGAATAGTACATAGTCATGATATGCATATACATACATGATGGTTACTGTAAAGCGGTGACATGCAGATTTTGAAGTCTTAACACTAGATCAAATACTTGGGATAAACTAGTTTACCTGCATCAATTTGTTAAAATGGTTAAATAGCTTAAATTTTGATTGCACGGGACCCAGTCATCCCATTCATATATGCACACTAACCTAACACAGGTTCACTTTTGATACAGGTTCGTGTTATTCCTTCATATACATACTAGGCATCGTAGGACATGTAATATGGTCATCTGGGAATTTGATGCAGATATATAATAATTTAGGGCAATCTTCCGCAGACCAACCCCATAGGGAAAACAAAATCCCAGAATATCTGTTAGGGATGTATAAATATGTACCAAAAATTCTGGCATCCAGAAATGCCTCAAACCACCAAAAAAAAGTTCCAAAGTTCTGCAAAAAACTGAAAATTTTAGATAACGCTTACAAAAAACATTGAAATGCAGTTTCTGTTCACTTTGCCTCTTCTCTCCTCCTCTACACTCTCCTTGTCCCTCCCTTTCTCGATTTGATCCCCGAACGTTAAAAACTAAGCTACACCTAACCAAAGCTAAGCTAACATGGCGCTCCCAAACATTATCAGCCGTAACATAATCTTCTACTACAGGTGACCAAAGTCGACATAAATATCTTTCTCTGATGATGTATAGGGGAGCTTTTTGACTATGGGGAACACTCTAAGAGTAACTTTTATACCATTTCAATGCCATTGTATTAATTTTTTACGGGGTTGGTCTGCGGAAGTTTGGCCAGTAATTTATTCAGTACTTAGAATATTGAAACAATTCAAGGTAATTATTTATAAAATCAGCCCCTTGAGAAAATGAATGAAATATAGTGCAATGCATAGTTTTTATTCCTGATTACAAGTTTAAAGTTTTATTTGGCAGTCATGCTTTGTTTTTGATTAATGAAGAAATTCTGTATGTATGACACAGTGGTTTTATTTTGCTTATGTGACAGATATATAACAAATATTTTTACCTCCGGTGGTTTAGCTTGTCTCTAGTATATAGCACTGATATATGCCACAACTGGTTTGAGAATTTAATGCCATTCTGGCAGTTTGTCACAATAGCTCAGTGGTAGAGCAGCCGCCCAGTAAGCGGAAGGTCTGTGGTTCAAATCCCAGTTGTGGCATTGAATTTTTAAGTTCCAATTCTACCTCTCAAACTTTGCCCACACACGGCTTGTGTGTTTAAAAACACCAACAGTAAGTTTGTTGGCATAAATAAATAATAATTACCATGTGAAGGTTATTTAATCCTGGGATATAAAGTACTTACAATAGTAAGTCACCAATGGGGTAATTTGTCTCTGATGTGAGACTGCCTTTGTGGTTTACCAGGAGAAATACGAACTGGTTTGAGAATTTAATGCCATTCTGGCAGATTGTCACAGTAGCTCAGTGGTAGAGCAGCCGCCTGGTAAGCGGAAGGTCTGTGGTTCAAATCCCAGTTGTGGCATTGAATTTTTGAGTTCCAGGTCTACCTCTTAAACATACTTTTTGTTAACTTCTTTTTATTCACGTTAGAAGTATTGCTTATTTGTATTAGAACAAATATTTATCAATATTAGTTAAAGTATTGTTTGCAAAATGCTAACTTTACACGTAAATGTTTTGATTATAATGTGCATGAAAGCATACGTTATCTAAATTATATTGTTGATGAAATTAACCTTCTGAAATCTTAAATATCCACCAAATAGCATTTTACATTCCTAATTAACAGTATTAATGCATTAGATTACGTCTGAGCAATTTTTAACCTCTATAGATGATTTTAATATATACTACATAGTAAAACTTTAATTGCATTTTTCTCAAAACTAGCTTTTGGTGCATACACCTTTGCTCTAAGGGCCTCATATGATACCTTTCTAATTCTAACTTGAATGTCAATGTGTCACACTCAAATTTGTTAGCTTATCGATAAAAGTACTAAGAAATAAACAAATGCACATTCATGTATATATTGTACCATTTGATATAACATGTTGTTTCTGTAGTATTTACTAATGTTGCATATCTTGCTTTTCAGCCGTGTTGTTCGAAAGGCCATTGCCCGTGTGTACATTGTTATGCATCAGAAGCAGAAGGAGAACCTGAGAAAACTGTTCAAGGTGAGCATTATGCAGCCTTATCTCTCTCCCTCATCTTTCCCTGTTTTTAACTTGTTTTGCTTTGTATTTAGAAATGTGGTCAAATTATTTAATTATGTATTCTTATTTGCCTAATTGGGAACATGCGCGGGGTGCTAAGTTTGTTTAACCCTTTGCTGCACGTACAGTATTAATATCGGTGCCAACCAAGAATGGGATAGACAGTTTGCAGTGAGGGAGAAGCGGCATTGCCACACGTCGACAACATGGAGAGCACACATGATTAGGTGTAAGAAGAAGATTGGATTGTGCCTGGAATGTTGGGTGCATATTATTTATATTCGTATGCAAAGACAACAGTAAAATATTGAACCTACTTTCAAAGAATAGACTATGCAATTATATATCAGTCTAAATATTTGCATTAGCAAAAGAAACATGCCTGTGAAATATTGATGCTTATTCTAATGGAAAAAAGCTGTTGATATCTAAATCACTTGCATCGCTGTTGTTTTTTATGCTGCTACTCGCTTGATAGACAGTGTTGCCTTATTTTACCAACATAGTTTTATTCGGTTCACAAGAAAGTTTAATTTTTCTTTTGGCAGCTCTATCTTTGTCAGTATTTTCGACATTGTTAAATACACATTAAAAACATTGGCACAATTACAAAAGCTCGTAACATACGCACAGGTACACAGACACACGTAAACACAAGGCAAATAACCGTCTATAGAATAATGCAAACTAACTTCTCAATACACTGGCAATCTCTTCACCGGTGCAAGCATTGCATTGCAAGCTCGGGGTGTAGCACTATTTGTTTATATGCAGCGATAGCAGAACATAACAAAAGCAGTTTATGTTACTGCTGAGTTCATCAGCCACATACTAATCATGTGTTACATATTGGCAACAGGGTCCTTGTGTGTACTGTTTCTATGGAAACGCCTTAGCTCTAATTGATCCTTCTTTTCTTGTTATGACAACTGCTAAGATGCATTCATCCACTCCCATTCATTTATGCTTTTCCGCCATGTGCTTAACATCTGTCAATCCCCTTCTTAATTGGTGCTGAGTATAGCAAGTTGTTCTCCAAACAGACTTGTGTCCCTTTAAACTCTGAAGTGCTACTGCAGATATTAAACTAAAAGTGACCTATATACTGGATAATTACAGTATCTTTTACTGGCTGAATTAATGTGTTTAATAACTTGGAATTGGTTTGCAGTAGATAAGATATGTTTTATTTCAACTGTTTATAGCTGAAATCATCAACCCCATTGAAGGGAAACATGTGTACCCTTTTATAACACATTTTTAATATTCCACAATATTAAGGGAATTCAATTTTACCACTTTAGAATATTAAAAACCAGATTAAAATACCCTAAGGTTAGCTAAGATAAAATTAAAATAATTTCAGCAAAATTTTATGGTACTCACCCTTAAAATGGTTATATCCCTGCTATTATTACACTGAAGATGTTGAGGCTGGTCCATAAAATGTTGTTTGCTAATGGTGGATTTCTGACAATGAAGTCATTAGTCCTCTTGCTCTCCAATATTTTTCACTGATGGATGGGGCGCTAGAAGTGGCTGGGCATATTTGAAGGTGGTCTCGATCCATTTCCTCTTGCAGATCACATAGAGGACAGAGTGGTGAAGAATATATCCCAATTCTATATTGAATTCTGATGTTTGATCTTCTATTAATATAATGTTTTGGTTCTTGAGAAGTAGTCCCTGTCCAGAGATCTGAATGGGAGTCTAATTTAACTCCAGAATACACTACCCCTTGGGTCCTATTTCATAATTTAATATTGGAGAGAATTGGCAGTAAAAGTAACTGCTTTTTAGAGAGCACCAAATTTTTATGTTTTGGCAGTCACATCACTCTCTCACAACCCCCAGAATGTCTGGAGGAACACAACTGTCGCCGGTTTACGGGTCTCATCAACCATATTTTCTGATTACCAATCAGAGGACGTATTACATGCCATGACAGGTCAGCATGTTAGGGGTTAAGAGGTTATAGAGAAATGGAAAGGTTGAAAAAATAGACTCCCTAGCCCTCGGGTACCCTAATAACATCCGGGTCTTAAGAGAACAAGAGATGACCAAGGTAAGGTTAGATAGAAAAGATACAGTGAGGAGCAACACACCAGTAAGTGGAAGTAATGTTCTGCTCAGCTTGGGTACCTTGTCGCCATCCATATATCCCCATGTCGAATAAATGTTCTATATACACTTATGCTTATTAATGGTTTGGTATGTATGCTCCATGTTAGTTTGAATTTCCACCGCCCTTACTTGATGATAATTGAAACGATGAACATGGTTACTATGTTCTAAAGTAAGAACAAATTAGAAACTAAAAACTTCACTTATCTTAGTCATGTTGCATGTTCTTTTTGGTTACTATGTTCTACTACTCCGTGCGCGGCAGGTCATTTATCATTTCATTACACTATGCATCGCAAAGGGTTAACAAAGAGTTCATCCTCAAATTAACAGGAAATTATATTGCAATATGATGTTGAGACAAGGAAAAAGAAAGTTGCAGTTGGTTTTGGGGTATTCCGGTAAGCTGTTTCCTCTTTTCTGAGTTAACTGAAAGTATACATATTAGTCTATCTCTAATGTTTCAATTGTGTACATGCTACACTGAAAGTGTTCCATTTGTTCAGGGCAAGTTATTCATGAAGGAATTTTAAAAGTGACACATTTATCTAGTTTTTGACATTAGCATGTTAGGAACTAGCACCTGGATGACCAAGCTTCACTCGTCACCCCGCACCCTTTTTTTGGGGGGGGGGGGGGTGGAATCTTGTTCTTTGGGAGAATATATTTAGATAAACTTGAAAAGCAAGACGTTAACTAAATAACATTTTTTAAGTCAATTGTTAAGTCATTTCTGAGATATAGAGATACATATAAATATTTCATAAACACCATAATTTGAGCCAAGAACGTCTAGTGCTGAATGCAGGCCTCCCCCATAGATATCCACCTAGTTTGAGGTTTTCATTGAGCGTTTGTTCCATTATGGAGTTCAGTTCTTTGGTGCTGCAGTCAACTATCTTCCAGGGCATTAACACGTTGGCCAAGGTCCTTCATCTTTCCATTGAATTCTTCCATGTCTTCCTTAACCCTGGCCAGTCGCTCGTTAGTATTCTCCGATAGCTCATCTTCATATTGCACATTCCTGTCTTCATCTTTGCCAATCCAGAGTTCGCATTTTTCAATTTGGCTTCCATCTCCGTTTCTGTTTTGTCCATTTCTGTTTCCATATTTTCCATTCTGTAGCTTACACTGTTCAATTCGGCTTTCATATTTGTTTCATCAACTGTTTCATATGGTTTTCATCGCACTCCTGACACCAAATGTGACAACTTTACTTTTTAACTACTTCTTTACTTTCCAATAAAACATCGGAACAACACTAAGCAAAAGCATTGTTGAGCAATAACAAAGACTACAGGAAGAAAAGTTAGTTGATAAAGCTGTGTGAATGTAATAAGCGTTTCTGTTTCAATCATATAAAAAGTTGTATGAATTGTTCATCGAAGAGGGAGTAGTAAAAGAAATGTTATTGTGTTTAGTAAAAGAAGAAAGTAGAAAACCAGTGTGAATGTTAAACATTGCACTTATATTTTAAATATATGGGAAAATGTATGGATTGTTTGTAAAAGAGGGCATAGTGTGTTATATAAGAGAAAAGGGAGTTGACATAACCATGTGAATGTAATATGTTGCATGGTAAAATCGATTGCATAAAAACGTTGCATGAAAAACACTCAGATGTGCCAATTTTCATGGCAATCGGTTAACTGGTTTTGCAGTTTATTCACTCTTTAACATACAATATATATAGGCGTTGGTGTGTATGAAGTTGATGAACCATAGAGAATAACATGTGAATTGTTACGTAAAGCAAAAGTGAGTAGAGAAAATAGCATAAAAGTAATACACTGTATTTCTATTTCAAGCATATAGACAGGACGAGCTGTAACACATTAACTAATATAGCTAGGTCAACTTTCTTACTGTATTCTGATGGCCCTAGAAGAGGACTTTAAAACGCTAGCTCATTTGCTGAAATCGATTAACGAAATTATTGCCAAAAAAAAAGGTTTAGAATAATTGTGACTGTTACACATAGACTAAGATAACTAAGTCAAGTTTCTTTAGGTTTTCTGAAAGCTCTTGACGAGACCTTTAATATCCTGGCTTGTTTGTTGAAATTGGTCCATTAACAGAGAAATTATGGCCAAAATAAGGTTTAGAGTAATTGTGGCTTTTATGCATAAAATGTTTTTTTCAGGAATTACATCTATATAGATAAACTTAAAAAGCAAAACCCTGTCTGGATAAAAAACTTGATTGAAATTGTTAGTGCCATTTCCAAGTTGCGCGGAATATATTTATATATATATAAGAATTGCTCATTTAAATATATAAGATTACACATGAACTCAAGATGCTCAGAACGTCCTCTTGTATCTAGACACACCTGCATACTCACAAAATGACTATCCTTGTTGGCAAGCCCTCTGTGTCCATGAGTACCCAGTGCAGCTTCCCCTGTATCTTACCATCCGCAATATTGTCCTCTGTCTGTTGTTCCAAGGCACACAGCATCACTCAATGTGCCCCCTGTCATGCCACAAGGGAATCTCACATCAGAGATAAGTACCTCAAGGGCAAAGGGCGACTTACAATCGTAAGTGCCTTATGTCCCAGGTTTAAGTAACCTTTATATGGTAATTGGGATATTCTTTAGAAAGAGTTTCGTGAGAATTTCGTCTAAGTTCCACTCGGCAGTGTGAGCGAATTCTTACGAAAGTTGCCAAAGTTGCAGTGTTAATTCAGTGTTGCCAACAGCACTATTTCTCCATTAATTTGTTGCCAATCTTAAATTTGAATGTGCAGTACCCAGCAGTATGGTAGTGAACTTGTTAGAAGCAAGTTGTGAGGGTGCAATGAATCATTAGCATAGTAGATTTAGCACCTTTGTGTTATAATGAGGAAGAATGTATACAATTCCTCTACGACGAGGGCCTGCTGAGAACCTGAATGCTATGCAGGGAATGTGATGCCGTGCTACACCCCATAACAAAAATTAATTAGTGTTAATTCAGCACTTCCAGTGGAGGTTTTTTTTTATTTTATTTTATTTTAAATTTTTTTATTATTATTATTATTATTATTATTATTATTATTATTATTATTATTATTATTATTATTATTATTATTTTATATATATATATATATATATAACGTTTAGTGGGTAGTGCCCTAGGGCGAAGCTTACAGTCCCCCATCTGTGCCATCCCAGCGCATGGGGCTCCATAAATGGATGTCAGTTGTACAACCCCCACCCTATTGTACAACGTATCCAGGATGCCCTCCATGTTTAACACGCTTCTGGCATTGACGTGGTGTGTGCATGGATTCCTGGTCACGTAGGTTTGCCGGGGAATGAAATGGCAGATTTAGCAGCAACGACGGCAACTACAGAACCCAGTATTACCATCTCACGTGTTACTTCGGAAGACTTTAGGCTTGAAGCGCGGAGAGCGGTGCTGTCGTCCTGGCACGACGAGTGGTCAGCTCTCCGCGGTAATAAGCTTAGAGAAGTGAAAGAACTTCTGATAAACTGGGTAACTTCCTGTCGCACATCTCGTCGCGAGGAGGTTAGTTTGGCTCGATTAAGAATAGAGCACTGCAATTTTTCGCATGGTTAACTATTTAAAAGGGACCCTGTGCCTCTATGTCCGCTGTGTGACAACCTTTTGTCAGTTCGCCACGTGCTGCTAGTGTTGCTCTCTAGCGCACCTTCGGGATTCTCTGCAGCTGCCTGCCAGACTTGCAGAGATCCTGGCGGACGACAAAACAGCGGTCGATAGAGTTTTTTATTTTTTAGCGGAGTGCAATATTAATTTGATTTAAATTATCTGTTTCTGCTTTTTGACGTATGTATCACCTTGTTTGATATGTGGCTATTGCCACTGTTTTTTTTAACTTTGTATATTTTCTTGTTGCTAGTATTTTTATTTTTTGAGTGAAATTTATATCTGGCTATTGCCATGAATCTTTTAAGGGCGCTGATGACCTTGAAGTTGAGCGCCCTTAAACCAAACTAAACCAAACTCCATAAATGGATTTTTTCTCCACTCAAAAATAAAATAAAAAATAAATAAAACGAGCCAACATTTCGTGGACCCAGTCACAAGGCAATGACGGAGTTATATAAGTGCTAAGGTTTTCACAGCCGGCATTATCAACTATGTTAAGTTGATTTTCCGGGCTTGTGGGCCGTGGTCGAGTTGTATTACCTTCCTCCGACGTTTTGCTGGAAAATGACGTTCCATTACGACCCATCGTTAGTACTGTTGGATCACCCACATATAACATTTCCAAGTATCTGGCTACTCTATTGGAGGAACACATTGGCAACACCCCATCCTACATAAAAAAACTCCAGGCACTTTGTAGAGAAACTGAAGACCATACAACTGGGGGCAGAGGACCGCCTTGTCAGTTTCGATGTCATTTCTTTATTCACCAAGGTTCCGATTACAGAGGCACTACAACACATTGCCGAACTTTTTCCGCCCGACATCACCAGTCTTTTTCGTCACTGCCTAACCACAAGCTACTTCCAGTGGAACAACACTTTCTATGAACAGATAGACGGCATTGCCATGGGCAGCCCTTTAAGCCTGGTAGTTGCAAATTTTTTCATGGAGAAGTTTGAGGAAGAAGCGCTACATATAAACCAAAAACCTGGCTTAGGTATGTGGACGACACCTTCATTATCTGGAGCCATGGGAAGGAAAAACTAGAAGCCTTTTTTCATCATCTAAATAGCCAAAACCGTGCCATACAGTTCACCATGGAAAAGGAAACAGACAACAGTCTTCCTTTCCTGGATGTCCTAGTGAAAGAGAAGCTGATTCACGTCTGGGTCACACAGTTTATCGCAAACCTACTCATACTGATAGGTACCTCCATAAAACCTCGAACCATCATCCAAGACAAAAATTGGGCATAATCAAAACCCTTTCCGAACGGGCCAAGATGATTTGTGAGCCACAAAAGCTGAATAAAGAAATCCGACATCTAAACAAGGCCCTCATCAGCAACAGTTATACACACAAGGAAATTACAAGAGCTCTCCATCCGAGGCACCCGTCAGTCCAAAAAGACCGGAGGAAGCAAACCCTGAGTACCATCTATTTACCATACATCCATAAGGTAACAGACCGAATAGGAAGACTGCTGCAACAGTACAACATTAGGACTATTTATAGGCCAACAAAGAAAGTCAAAGATTTATTTAACTCCGTTAAGGATAAAAGACATCCCCACTGCACAGCCGGTGTACCATGTAGCTGTGGACAAGTATATATAGGCACCACCATGTGGAGTATCAGCACTCGACTAAAAGAACATGAAAGACATAGCCGGTTGGGGCAGACGGACAAGTCAGCGGTGGCAGAACAGTCTATTGTTCGGCCACGACGTGAATTACAAAGACACGGAGGTACTCTCACTACCAGGCTCGCTTGACTCAGGAAGCGATAGAGATTTTTATGCATAAAAACTTCTACAATCGAAAAGAAGAGAGACAGCAGATAAGCAAAACTTGGCCCCCGGCTCTAATAAGAGGGAGAAGAAAACCCGAGACACGGGAAGCTTTCTCTTTTATACCAGGATCAGAGACGTCCCATTTGCCGGCATTTGAAAATATAATTTGAGATCAATTTATTAAGAAAAGATTTGTTAGCGATAATCTCATGTTGGTATTCATGAGAACGAGCGATCGTGAAAATTTATGTTACCAAGGACACTAATAAGAAACAAAGATGAATATGAAAGTTTGCAGTGAACTTTAGTTTATGTGCAGCCGCTAATTTAGACCAAAATAACAGAGGTTGACCCTGAAGATGCTGGACGCAGTTTTCAGCGAAACGTCAGAGGAAGGTAATCCAACTCGACCACGGCCCACAAGCCCGAAAAATCTACTTAACATAGTTAATGATGGAGTTACTCAATAATGCAGACAACAATAGTATGGAGTTGTGCTAGCGATATATCTGTATGGGCAATAACGATAATGTACACAATAATTGTATGGCGTTGCGCTGGCGGTGTAGATTAGCCGACGCGCGTGCGAGTGTTTAGTGTGTTGGCAACAAAAACTAGTGTGGTTGAAAAAAGCAATGTTGGCAAATTTGAAAATCGTCTGCTAGTGACACTGCGCAACCTAGTGTCGATTCTGCTAATGACTCAGCGCATGCGCAGTAAGTAGCTTCAGACTTAGAATTTGGCCGCCAAGTGCTACGGGACTCTTTCTAAAGAAGAGCCGGTTGTTATTTATTTATGCCAACAAACTAACTGCTGATGTTTTTAAATGCACAAGCTGTGTGTGGGCAATGTTTAAGGTCTACTGGGGAATTTAATGTCATACTAGCAAGTTGACCATGGTAGCTTAGTGGTTAGAGCAGCCATGCTTGAAGCACAAGATCCATGATTCAAATCCTGCCTGTGGCGTTGTATTTTCCAGTCCTGATTCCACCTCTTAAACATTGCCCAGACACGGCTTGAGTGTTTAAACATACCAGCAGTAAGTGAAACGGTGAAAGAGATTATTCTTCCGCACTTTTATCCTGTAAAGATTTTTTAACAAGGTTTTAGAATTCTGTCCAAATCAGCTTGTCTAAAGTATGTTACATTAGAGTGATTGACAACTAGCTAGCCGCTAGTTCAGTCAGAGTTCTGTTTATAAGGACCTGATCGGAAAAGTTAAATTAGGATTGGTACTTCGTAAGACTAACCACTGCATATCATTTTATGAGCTAAGTTGATGTGTCACTGGTTTTTAATATGTTATTTGTATAACTGTGTTTCAGAATAAGAAATTCAAGCCTTTGGACCTGAGACCAAAGAAGACGCGTGCTATTCGTCGGGCCCTTACCAGAAGTGAGAGAAACCGCAAAACAGCAAAGACACTAAGAAAACTGCGTGCTCATCCTGCAAGAAAGTTTGCTGTTAAGGCTTGAACATAATGTTATTTTGTAAACGCAATTCCCAATTAAAAAATATGAAACCTTTCTGGTGGTGTTATTTAACGTCAAAACTTGTCTACATTCATGAGACTTTCTATATCCACTATACTGTTGTTTGCTTTTCCATCTGTTTCATGTTAATGGAGATAAAAATTTGCAGAAATGGTTTCGTGGCACATTGCAAGATAGTTGGGACAATAGCTTTGAACATGCCTGGTCAGACGTGCTGATTCCTTGCTTTATGTCCTTATGCACAATGCAAATGTGAGCAATTATGTATCTGGTATAATGATATACATGGGTTGATTTTTTAATAGTGGTAACTATTTTTTATTTAGATACACGGCATACTATGTTTTAAGTTTTACAGGTCTGACTTAATCTTCCCTGTTGTGTATCAATCATTCCCAGAGATTTGGTACCCGCCTCTGTAGCATGGTGGTATCATGTCTGCCTAACATCTAAGAGGTTGCTGGTTTGAATCTCGCTTAGGGTGAGTTATCCAGATAAGGTTTTTTTTACCAAGATTTTCCCTTATCCTGAGAAGAAAGCTCTGTACCTCAGGCTCATTTGAGCACCATTTCACCCATTTCATTCATTCACCATCCGATATGACACTACGTTGGAAGACGTTAAAAAGCCGGAAATTTGCAACCTGTTGGATGCTGGTGGCACTGCCTAATCTCCAGATGTTGTGAAGGGAGCAGTCGTTTGCCTGAACATCATTAACTGTGCAGAAGTGGTTCTTTCATTGTAGGGAAGAGATTATAGTTGCAGGGGCTTAGGTCTGGAGATTAAGGGGGATGGTAAAACACTTAGCAGCCCCAACAATTGAACAAATGAGTCATAGCCACTCCTGCATACGTCACAGCAGTCATGCAGAATGATGGGTGGGTTATTCATGAAGTGTTATCGTTTTCTTCTAAGAGCTGCTTAGAGATTATTTTGTAAAAATGTACAATAATATAGTGGTGCTGTTTTTTATGTATTACGAATGTGATGGTGATGAGCTTTTGACTCTTTCGTTATCTTGGGTCGTGGTACTGGATGGAATGAACATACACTCGGGGTTAACTTTAGTGAAATATTTTATTTGCACCTTCTTGTTCTCAGTATTTAAATTGTATCACAGTAGAAAGTCTTTTATTTCAGTGGATCGACTTCCCTAGCATCGCCGAGATTTAATGTCTGAAGATTTAGCGATATTTCGCTAAAAGTGTTTTCTATCACTTTACACTTCGTCTATTTTACGTCCTTTTATTTACTCGCGCCCTTCGTATTAACTAACCTATTAAAGTTAGCTAATGTCTTACTTATTTTACACAAATTAACAGTCTTTAAACACTTAGTAAATTTACTTTCACTATTTTATGATGGGCACACATAAAAATACGTCCATCTACACCAAACACATAGATGCTAATCCTAATTCTTTTAGTTGCGAGTCTAGCATTCCGACTGCCACGTGTACATCCGCATATGCGTTCATAAAATAGTTCCCGCATTGTTAGGGAAGCGATCCTTAGCCATTCTCCCTTCGCTTTCAATATTGAACACATAATTCTTTTATTTATACATATATATTAAAATTAAATACGGAAATATTTATGACGTCTTTAAACAAACTTAATTGTTTGTAACAATGAACATTAGTAACACGTTTTCATCATTTAACCAATTCATACCAACATCAAAAACAAATTACACTCTTAACAAATATTCACATAAACGATTTTCTTTTGGGGTCTTTTAATATTCTGTCTCAATAGGGCAGTGCTGTGGCCGAGCAGTTAGAGCATTTGCCTACCACCTAGGTGGCTTGGGTTCGATCCCAGGGACCTGCATGTGGTATTTGTGGTGGACGAAGCAGTGTCAGGGCTGATTTTCTGCAGTTCTCCCACCATCAATTGCTTCATTATCACGTTTCCAATCATTGATTTCGCCTGCATTTCATATCATCTTTCTCACTCTCATACTGACCACCTGCTTCCAGGTCTTCACTGCCCAGTCCTAGGGGTGTAAGTCTTATATAAGGGGAGGGTAATCAGGTAAAGCAAAAGTACATTAATACATTAGAGAAGTGCAGCAGCAGTACTGGTATGTCTTTGGCAAACAGTATGCTTTATGATAACAGCATCACAGCTGTAGGCATGTTCACATTGGTTGCGGTCTGCCAAATTGTTACTTTTTGGTGTGATCCGTATGATGTCTCTCATTTGATTGACATTTAAGCTGTGGTTCATAAGTTCATCCGCCTTACAGTCTTGACCTGGCACCCAGCAACTTTGTCTTGTCTGGTGCTTGTTTAACGACGTTACTGCCAGCCTTAAAGGTGGCGACTGCGTCAACCATGACGGTCTCGTGTGGTGAGAGGGTGGGGGTCTAAATAGAGGTGGCAACGTGTGAACTAGCGCGGGTTTAAAGTTTCATGCACATGCGTGTGATAAAACGAAACAAAGCTTTACATATTATGGCAGAAAAAGGTAGAAGGTAATTGAAAGGGTCCAGTATGATATACCCGATACAATACCCTAAGAAAATCTAAGGTAGCTGCGTGGTGCCTGGAACATGCAGAAAAAAGATGGTTAATATCCCCTATTTGGCCACATTCACAAGCATTTGAATCACATAGATTGATTCGGTATAAATAGGCTGGTGTCAATGCCACATTGAGTAACACCCTATGGCTTTGGCGGCGGCATCGACTGTGTTGTCAGATATTCCGACATGACTGGGTATCCACATGAGCGTAAGAGAAACATGACTTGGTATTTGGTGTAGTAGATTCAATATCAAAATCTCATAGATTTGGTGGTGAGAATGGCTGTATGTACACGTGAGCGCCTGCAGGAGGCTGAAACAATCTGAAAAGATAAATACACGGGAGGGCGCATGTTGTTGCACTAGCTTTATCGCCTTATAAAGGGCAATAGCCTCGGCGGTGTAAAATGATGTCTCGTCAAATAAGCGCCACGAGTGTATGGCCTTTGTGTTCCGTATATACATGCCGGAACTAACTCCATCGGGAGTTTTCGAGCCGTCCGGAAAAATAATTTGTACTGAATGTTTATATGAGGAAAGGAACGGGGCGATATATTCTCGCCAGGCGAGGGAATAATCAATTTTAGGTGCACAAAAATGATGACAGTCTATCACAATATGTGGCGGAAGCGTATAAACATTCATATCTATTAAGTAATTCGGGCGTGTGGGTGTCCGGTAGATGTGTTCATATGACAGAAACCGCCCCAAGCATCGTACCAGTGGTAATGGCGGTTGTTCCCCCTCCGGCAATTGGCGGCGGTAAAGCTCGTAAAGACGTCAATTTCGGTAGCAGGATATTGTGTGAATGTGGCAACAAGTGTGAGCCCAGTATGAGCATGCGACCCGCTACGTCATAAGACGGAAAGTAAAATTTGTGTTGGTTCTTCGCTGGTCGTCCGGGTATATGGAATATTATGTTGTAGAGTTGGTAAAAGAACGATTCTAGTTTATTCCGCACACCTTGCGTATGGGTAGGTGCTAATAATAAGCCATATTCCAGGCGTGAGAATATCAAAGGCGGAAACAGGCTTAGTAAGACCCGGGGGTCTGTGCCCCAGTGTCGCGCGGTCATAACCTTGAACAGTGATTTTAATGTGTTAAGCGTAGCTAATACACGTTCAATATGTAGTGTGTAACTTAGAGATTGTGTAAAAGTACCCCTAAAAATTTGACTAAGAGTCGGCTGAAGGACATAATTTCGGAGGCGCAGGGAAAGGCGTGATAAACGGGTAGATTTAAAATATCTTGGCTATCCGGGTAGATTTATTAAAATGTACAAACTGGGTCTTACTCAGGGTAACTGGTAGGCCGAGTCCTTCGAGGTACGCGATTATCTTCTGACAGTCTGTCGAAAAATTGTCCAAGCCCATACGGGAACGGGTGGTGATTGTTTGATTAATAATATCGGCAGCGTATTGCAGGATTCTGACGGCTACTGTTACCGCTGAGATGATGTCACCGACATATATGGCATATAACAATGGACTAAGTGCCAATCCCTGAACTGGACCTTGCGATGTCTGTCTTATGTAGGCGTTTTGTCGGAACGGTGCAAGTGTGCAATGTTTATCGACATGAAGCGCCGATATGAGTTGGCGAATATGCGTCGGGACCCCGACCGCCTGTAGCCGTTTCAGTAAAACTGGGATCGATACCTGTTCGTATGCAGAGTTATGTCTAGAAAAAGAGCCAAGACTTGGGTATTTGTACGGAAAGCTATATTAGCATCGGTTAAAATGGTATACAATGGGAAGGTGGTCCCATAGCCTCTCCGGAATCCGTATTGTGTACTGGGCCACCGACTATTTCGTTCTAAATAAAAACTGAGGCGGTCCTGGAGGATATCAAATACTTTTCTTAAAGTGGTTAATAAGCCTATCGGGCGATAATCCGAAGGGGCGTGTCCCGTACATCCTGGTTTTAGGATGGGATGGATTATAATGGTTCGCCATGCGGTTGGTATAGATCCCCCGCGAAGTAGTTTGGTATACGCTGATGCTATTAAAGCGTACCATGCCTCCGGAAGAGATTGCAAAAAGTTAGAAGCGATCCCGTCGACTCCCGGGACCGATCGCCCGGTTTTATTCATTATTGTTCTGCGTACTTCAGTTGCAGTAAAAGGTGTTAATAGTGAGTTCGACGTATCTATTGCCGTTGCCGCAATCTTCATGTTTTCGGGCACCGAAGTCGGGGCCACCCGACATAAAAATTGTTCCTGAAATTCGACCTGCCTGTTCATTGGTGAGGGTGGTAAAGCTGGAAGTGATTTCTTGAACCAGGCCAACTGTTTCCATATTTGTGCGGTTGTAGTATCCGACGTGGTGGAGTTACAATATCGTAACCGTGATTGCCGTTTCATGCGGCGGAGCCGACGTCTCACGCAGGCCTCCGCTCTCCTGGCTGCGGAGTAGGCCTCCTCGGTCCTAAGGTAATTGTATCGAGAGTAAGCCAACCGTTTTTCCGCGACAAACTGGACACACTCGTTCCACCATGGAGGTTTTCGGACCTTCGGCGACTTTATTTCCGTCCAGGGGTGATACTGGTCTTGGTACTGGTGTAGTATATCCTCGATCTGTTCGCATGTCACGTCGGTTTCCGAGAACTGGTTGGTCGCTTGGTTAAGGTATGAACGTAAATGTTCGCGGCGCACCTCTCCCCGCCTACGACAACGATATATCGTGCGTCCGCCCCTCTGTCGAGGTACGTATTGAATAAGAAAGGGAAAATGATCACTCCCCAGGGTCCGGGGGTCTTTCAACAAAGTCACATTGGGGTTTATGTCTGCTGTCACAAACATTAGGTCTGGCGACGAGTCCTGTTGTCCCGGAGTACCCATTTTGGTGGTATGGGGTTCAGATATTAATGTCCACGCATGTTGTTCCGCCAGCTGGAAGAGGGGATGACGTTGGCGTTGTTGCGAAGAAAGCGCCCGGAAATCTGTGATATTAAAATCACCGCAAATAACTTGTTGCTGTGATTGGGGAGTCAGTAATTGCTCCCATTCCACCAAGGTGAAACGGCGGCCGGTCGCATAAACACCAACAATCGAGAGGTCCCCTAGAGTTATCCGTACAGCTTCCAAGTGGGGTGGGAACCGGATATCGGTATCCCAGTCCCGGACATACAGATTACTGGCGACGCCGATGGCTACTCCTCCACCTTGCGTCGCCCGGTCGTTACGGAATATTTGATACCCCTGGAGGCGAAATGGCTGGTGTAAATGTATCCATGTTTCCACCAGTATTATGACATGGGGGTTAAACCTAGTCAAGTACCAATGCAGGTCTGCTAATTTATTATTAATGCTGCGCGCATTCCAATTAGCCATTCTTAATTCCGGCATAGTTAAAATGAGAATATCACAGGTGTAGTTGTTTCAAGGATGTCAGTGTACGTAGGAGATATTCAGGTGCTTCGGCCAATGATGTATCAAATGTACGTTGAATTTCCCGGAGGTCCCGTCCCCGAGACCCCGGGGGCCACTTTAGGAGTAATCCCGTAACTGTATCCTCCCTCGGGACGTTTCTATCCAGCGAGTTTTTGTCTTTGAACGATGTTCTTTGCTCGATTGAGCCAATGTGCGATTCCCGGGTAGGAAGCGGTTGTGGTACTCCTAGGGGGCCATTCTCCGTTGGTGTAGATGGAATGACGGAGGGGGTTCCCTCTGGCCAGCGGCCATGGGGTGCCTACCGTTCCCGTAACCAATCCTGAGCAGGAGGTGCCTGTTGTGATTGACATTTACGTTTAGCCGAATAGTTCGATGTACCCCACCCGGTCCTATATGAGTTAGGTTTCGATATTGTGGATCGGATTCGATCCTCTGGTAGGTTAGGAAATTCTTCCCTTCCCTGGCGCGAAACATCCTTGGGAATAGCTGTTTTAGTGAGGTCCGCGTATGAGGTGGTTGCCGTAAGCATCTGACGACCCTCGTGTCTGGAAATAGGTAATTCACCTATCCGGGCCACAATCTGCGATTCGAGCTTATAAGCTGGACATTTATCCGTCTCCGTTGCCAAGTGTCCCTGCTTGCAATTGATGCAACACACGCGATCTACTGGACAGTCGCTCTGCCCCTCCAGGTGAACCTGTCCACACTTTAAACATCGCTTGGTGTTCCTACAGAATTTTGCTCTATGATGGAATTTACCACAGTTTTCACAAATTAGAACTCTTGTTGTATACGTCCCCACTGCAAAGCGTTGATAATAGACATACACGTACGCTGACAGTCGTTGCGCCCTGAAGGTAACCTTCACCGTACGTGTCGGCTGATAAGTCGTGTCCCCATTCGATGTAACTCTGCGATTGAAACGATGAAAATTATGTATAGGTAGCTGGCCTGTTATTTGTAGATGGGTACCCAGTTCTTCCATGCTAAATATCTATATCTATACCCCTCACCACGCCTGTTACAAAGATATTATTAAAGAAGATATATGATCGTGTGTCATGGATCGCATCAAAATCCGAGTCTAGAAATTTATTAGCTCCCATGTAGGTAGAAAAGTGTACTTCCAGTTGGTTAAAGCCACTTTTATGGCTGTACCTCACCCCCTCGGCGTGTAAAAAAAAAAAAGCCATTTTCCAATTTTAAGAGCGTGGAAGTCCCGAATATTCCGACTGTTACATCGGACTATCACGAAAAATGGACCTAAATCCGTGGCTTGGTACCGTAAAGGGAGTTTAGTTGGCTCGCTACTCATCGCTGTCCCAGGCGCCACATTTGCCTCATTAGACTGCTCGGCAGCCGGAACCTCTGTCGGATTCAATTCGACTCGGCATTTTCTTATGTAATTACCTCCGTATGTTCAGCCACTGGTATGTCTGTTTCCATGACCACCGGGGCTAGTAGAGTTTTATCATCCATAATTAGTGCCGGCTAAACGATTGCCGGCAACCCCCCCCCCCCCCCGGAGGGGTGGAAACGCCTCTAAGATCCACCAAAATTAAGTATGAAATGCATATTCTTATCTCGTTACTCCACCAAGATAGTCAAATACAAAATTAATCACACAACAAAAAAAGACAAACTATGCCAAAACACAAACACGTGTGCTCTGGTAACACAAAGACTGCTTCAGCAAACAGCCCGATCTACCCCGCCACCACGCGTCCACCAAGCAACTAGCAGCAAGCGTATGCGAAGAGCGATGCGCCTGCCACCATTGATCACGGTGGAATGACCCAGCGACTTTCATCTTTTCCCTGAACTAAAGACGTTGCTAGGAGGGCAACACTTTCAAACCAGACGAAGATCTTCAAAACAACGTCAATGCTCATTTGAAATCATTGGCGGCAACATTTTTTGAAGAAGGTATTGCAGAGCTTGTCCAAAGGTACGATAAATGTGTCAATCTTTTCGGTGATTATGTTGAAAAGTTACCATAAGTGTACAAAACTTCTGGTAGTAAAATAATTGTTTTCTATTAACTTGTCTTTTATTTATAGCCTATCGGAGGTTGAAAAAATAACTTCCCTCGTAGATGGTAATTGTCTTTTTATAACAACCAACGTACTGCTGGTGTTTTTAAACACACAAGCCGTGTGTGGACAAGTTGAGGGAAAGTCTTGGATTATGCTGTTATTTGCATAGTGTATCATGTTTTGCATTTAGTATAAGCAACACACATCTAAGGAAGGCTTAAAACAATAGAGAGTGATAATGGGAGCAAATAATTGTTTTGCCTTAACTGTTATTAGATTGAAGTGCCATTGCTTCGAGAGAATTCAGGTAAGTTCAATCCTGCTGGTGCATGATAGAGTGGATGCTGGAACAATGTGGTTCAAATGGTCAGGAAATTGGGTGAAGGTTTCTGTCAGTATGAGTAGGCATGGCCAATGAGATAGCACGAACTTGTGGCTGACAAAAAAGACAGGCTACTGCGCAAACTCGAGGCTAACGAAAAAAACGAACTGCACTGACATAATTCTCCTAATCAAGGAATGGCCCAATGAAGTAAAACCACATTTACGTAATACATTCATTCTCTAAGCCAAAAAATACTTGGATTCATACAAAATATTATTTTATCATGATGGTATACAATGTTAGCCATGCATAGGTCGTGAGGTGAGACATGAACAATTCCCTAGATGCGCAGTGGTACTCTTCACCTGAAAGGCTAATGGTGGGAGAAGTTGCGCAATCATGTATGTGCAGAAGTCATGACGTTTCTGTCCACAACGGAGAGAAGTTCGCCAACATAGCTTTAGTGTATATTGCTAATGACATACGAGGCGTATTTTTAAAGTAAGTACCGATAATTTTTGCAAAACAACATTACTTTCCGAATACTTTATTATCATTCACAACCTTTCACTGCTTCTACACTTAGTTACCGCCCTTATTTAGCCATTTATCATAACGGGAAAGCAGTTTTTATGAGCCCTTGTCAAGCAATGATGCCGCCTGTGATAAAAGCCAAGTCGGCACTTCTTTTTTAACATCATCTTCGTTGAAATGTTTTTCAGCAAGGAATTTCTTCAGATGAAGAAACAGATAAAAAGCACCTTGTTGCCAAATCGGACTAAGGAAGATGGTCATATTTTTCCCAAAGAAATTTTGCTATCAGATCTTGGTTCTACGGGATTACGCTGTGTGTGGCCGGGCGTTATCACTCATTGTTTCTCCACAAACTTCACACAATTCGGGATGAATGTTTACTATAACGTTTCTCGTATATATATATATATATAAAATAATAATAACAAAAAAAAAAAACAAAAAAAAAACTAATCACTGATTTAACTTCACAGTCGGAGGGTGGTTCCACTGTTTTGAACATTTCAAAATGCTCAGACAATAGGAAAAGCAAAGTGACGGTCGCTCACAGCTGTGTCTGGCTTCCTAATGAATGAAGGAAGAGATAACGCACGCTAAAAATCTCGACTGTAGCGGCAGAATATTTGAACGGTACATGTAGAACATTATTTAGAATACAGTAATAACATTTAGTAATTATATTTTTGTCGTCTATTCATTATTATATTCAAGGTAATATTTCATGTCAACAAACACACAAATAGTTACTCGCAACTGCTGAATGCTAAAGTATTCAAGCTTGATGACCCGGTCACGACGGTGGCTAGATCAGAGAGCCTTTCCTCTGGCGGAACCGGGTAGAACTGGACCCACAAGAGGCGGCTTACAGAAGGCTACCACTTGGCAGGGCCGAGGAACTTTCCAGCGAGCATTGGCGCCATCGATCCCTCACTGCACAGCCCCTATACGCACCTAAAACACGAAATGGAAAGTAAAATGGTAAGAAATTAGGGAAAGGAACTTCGTGGTAGAAGAGTAACCACCACAACATTCGTCTTGTCGTCCAGGGAGGAGCACTAAAAACCAATGGCCAGGGCTTGCTTTTTTTTAAATACACATTATGTTTGTTGGTTGTTAGCTCGTTCGGTCCTATGATAACATACGGGTATTAATTTTTGACAAATGTATTTTCTATTCAGCTCTTAAGCACTCATTAGTTTGTTGAAGCAATTGACGAGTCACCATTTTACCAGCTTAATCCGATTTTATGTAAGTGTAAATATGACAAGTTGAAAATAATTATAAACGTCAGCTCTCATGTGTAAAAGTTTTGTTGTTCTTGGGATCTATAACTATTCTTTGACGTGTGATGTAATGTAACGTAAGTGGCGGCGAATAGAGTTAGGAAGTGCGGTTTTGATACAGTGAGTCATCAGCTATTACGGAAAGTACGAAAGATAAGATATTTAATCGTATTTAATAAGGAAATGGCGAAAAACACATCAAGTTCGGCGTTTAGAAAAATTGATGTCGATCAATATAATGAAGACAATTACAGAGAAGAACAGGATGCTGAATTACAGTCAACTCCAATAGGGCCAAATGAGGCAGAAGTGACAGCGCTTTTAAATCAGTATCCTTTAAAGTTAAAAGCAAGCTTCCTTTAATAGTATTGCTGTATGGAGACTTTATAGGAGAATACTAGATAATATTCACTCTCTATAAGACGACTTGATGCTGAGTGGAAACTTTAACCTAACTAATGTGGAAACCATGCTGTCAAAATATTTCGTTTTAAGTGCTTTGGATTCCATTTGTATAGGTTATTCTCATTCCTTTCATTTGTTGTCGCAGTTCAAATCTTGCAGGGAACACATTATGCAATGCGTATCCATATCATTTACAGCAATAAAGTACATTAACACTGCATAACCACTCTACCACCAAATGATAAAGGAATATAACGTGTGCTTTGTACCGATAATAAACTTGCATTAAAACCGTAAAAAAGGAGGTTAACTCATCACGTAAAAATAACTTCGTTTCCGAAATATGAGTGCTCTGAAACTTAAAAGCTGTACATTTTGTATTGTAAGATCCATTAATTATTCTCTAGAGTAGAAAGCAGAAGGGTAACTGTTATCTATGCAGTAATACAACTATGTTGTATATTTTGCGTTTGCTTTCATTTTGGGAAGCTGCTAAAGAGCTATTCCTTGTGATTGAACAGAAGGTTTTAGCCCACTTATTAATATAATTTGGGCCATGTAGATTTCCTTCATGAGAATTGAAAAGAAGCCCTAATGGCTACTTACAACTTCTAAGTACTAAGTCCTGGGCTTCATAGTTAAACCAACTATAAGATCAGTCATTAGGGTATGTTTTCTCATATGAATTTGAGGTCTCCTTGTGGTTTACCATGAAAAATGTGAATCAGTTGGAGAATTTAATGCTGTGCTAGCATGTTATCATGCTAGGTTAGAGCAACTGGGTGGAGACTGGTTCAAATGCCAGCTATGGAATTGAATTTTTCAGTCACAGCCTTCATAGTTATTGCCAAAGGTTGCTGACCTTATTAAAACACATACTTGTGTGCAGGGTATTCATGGTTCAGATCCAGACAGGACTGTCATCTGTGACATACACCCTAAGACAAAAAAAAATGAGCACATCTGGAAGCGTATATTTGTCTAAGTCCAACCACTCGGCTGTCCGCTCACATTGAATAGTTGAGACTCAGTATGAGAAATGACAACAGAACGATGCTAAAGACATGCATTCCGTGACACCATTGTAAACCAGCTGCGGAAACGAAATGGACTTAGACAAATATACACTTCCAGAGTCTGCTCATTTTTTTGTCTTAGGCTTTCCTCAGCCCTCATGATTGGCAAATATTGGAGAGGTACCTTAAACTTAGGCCTGGAACGTTTCCTTCTCCAATCATTTCATTTCATGTATCATCAATCAGTGGTGAGTTTTGCCCCAGGATGTTATGGCTAATTTCACAAGATGTGCAGATATTTCAGCTCACAGATTTTCCATAACATAAGCAACTTCCACACAACTTTTTAAAAATCTTTAATAAGCTCCCAAGATTGGGTCCCATCTTGACCCCACCGCCCCCCCCCCCCAAAAAAAAAAAAAAAAAAACTAGAATATGAATAATATTTACCACAAAACCTTGGTAGTTGCTTTTAGAGTTGATGTGAGCACTTTTTGAGCCTGGCATCCATGCATCACCCCTTTTACAGTGCTTCATTTTCTTTATTAGGAAAATTATGGGCCAAACTTCTGCAGACCAACCCCGTCAAAAATAAAATGGCATTGAAACAGTATAAAAGTTACTCTAGAGTGTTCCCCATAGTCGAAAAGCTCCCCAATTTTGCATCAGAGAAAGATATTTATTGTCGACTTTGATCTCCTGTTGTAGAAGATTGTTTACTTTACGTTACGGCTGGTAATGTTTGGGAGCGTCATGTTGTTTTATCATCTAGTATATAGCTTATGTACAGTTTGTAGCTTAGCTTTGGTTAGATTAGGTATAGCTTAGTTTTAGTTAGGTGTAGCTTAGCTTTGGTTAGATTAGGTGTAGCTTAGTTTTAGTTAGGTGTAGCTTAGCTTTGGTTAGATTAGGTGTAGCTTAGTTTTAGTTAGGTGTAGCTTAGCTTTGGTTAGATTAGGTGTAGCTTAGTTTTAGTTAGGTGTAGCTTAGCTTTGGTTAGATTAGGTGTAGCTTAGTTTTAGTTAGGTGTAGCTTAGCTTTGGTTAGATTAGGTGTAGCTTAGTTTTAGTTAGGTGTAGCTTTGCTTTGGTTAGATTGATATGCCGAATGTATATATGGTTGTATGGTTGATATATCGAAAAACAAAGAGCATCATGGGATTGAATGTGTTGAGAAAATCTGGAGTGCATGAAGAAGGAAGGAGAAGATTAGGGTAAATACTAATAGATGGTGATGGCGTTGTGTGCAATAATAGGCAATTTGGGGATCAAATTGAGAAAGGTGAGGGACAAGGAGAGTGTAGAGGAGGAGAGAAGAAGTGAAGTGTGCAGAAACTGCATTTCACTGTCTTTTCCTCAGTGTCATCTCTAAACTTTTTCAGTTTATTGTGGAACTTTGGTTTTTTTTTTTTTTTTTTTTTTTTTTGGGTGTGTGTGTGGTTTGAGGCATTTTTAGAAGCTAGAATTTTGGGTACATATTTATATGTGCCTAATGGATATTTGGGGATAATTTTTTTTTTGTCTGTGGAAGTTTGCCCCACATGTCAAGCAAGTGTGTTCCTGTAGTTAATGTAATGCCCAAATAGCAGGTAATATTCTACCACTGCTGATTTCTCCGTCTGACCTAAACGTGGCTGTGTTCATGTTTTTTGAGGTGCATATTAATCCTCCACATGATGGTGCCTCTGTTTACTTGACCATAACTACATGGTATTCTGTAGATGCTGCACAGTGTGCTAACATTTGTGCTTCACAGAGTTTAGCAGGTCCTTTATTATCCTTGTTGGTCTATAAATTATCCTTATGTGATGTAAGTCTATAACAGCTTATCAATTTAACCCATTATTTTGTTAATGTTTTGCAAATGTATGGTGGCTATCATTTGTTCCTTGCTTTCTTTATGGGCTGACGGGTACCTCGGATGATAGTCTCTTGTAATTTCTTTGCAAGTGAAGCCATTGCTGGATGATAGGTAATAAACAACCAGGCTTTCCAACAGGCCACACCCACCCTCCTTGGAGCAATAAATAGAGTGCCAACAGACACAGTGCTCCAGTTTGGCTTGTATGAACTCTGGAACCACTAATTTAGCTTTGACCTCCCTGAGGATGCTGGACGCAGTTTTTGGCGAAACGTTGGAGAAGGAAACGAATAGACCGTATCCTGCAAGCCCAGAAAATATCTGTATGTTAAAAATCCTACTGTAGCATGATTCATGCACTGCTATGTTGGAGTCGTAATACAGCTTTTCTAAAATATACAGAATGGAAGACTATGTTTTAGAATTTTACTAGACAAATTAGTACCAATTTAAATCAAAAAGGTGAGACGATTAATGTCACTACACAACACTTACTTATAATTTTGCAGAACATGTTTTGGGGGCTGACTTTCCTTCATTATCAACTGCACATTGACTGGTTCTCCCTAGTATGGATGGTGATGTTTCCTCTGAGGTCTCCCCTGGTGGTGGTTCAAGGAAGTTGCTGAAAATATCTTTCTCGGGGATGTCGAAATTGAATACTCTGTTTCTATTTTTCAAAATGAAGATTTGTTCCCACGTGGACAGCTCTTGTTTTCCCATTAATAGAATAAACTTCGGCATTCACAGAAAACCAACACAGACAGACAATTACATAAAAGCTCATAGTTACAATACAAGAAGTCACAAACAGGCAATCCTTAATGGCTTAACACATAGATTGGTGAACATCCCCCTTCCAACAGAAGAATACAAAGCAGAATATTGCAAAATAATTGAAATAGCACAAAAATGGCTTCCCCAAATCATTAGTACACAAAAAACTGAAAAGATCAGAAACAAAAAAGTTACTAAAAGAAACTACAACACTCACAACAGTAGAAACAAAAATGACATTAAAAAAATTCACATTCCATCCTTGGGCCTTC
Organism: Tenodera sinensis; assembly: GCA_030765045.1. NCBI lineage: Eukaryota > Metazoa > Arthropoda > Insecta > Mantodea > Mantidae > Tenodera > Tenodera sinensis. The sequence continues at coordinate 202,312,319 of CM060963.1, forward strand.
AAAAAATTCAAAAAAGCTTTCAAAGAACAGAACATTCAGCTAGCACCAGTGAACCACTACTCCATAAAAAATCTACTGAACTCAAACATCAAAGATGCCATTCCACCCAATGAAAAATCTGGCTTTTACCAAATTGTATGCAGTGACTGTATAGGAAAAACCAAAAGAAATTTAGAAATAAGATCCAAGGAACACTTTAGAAATGTAAAAAACAAACAGTTGGAAAAATCAGCAGTTGTCAACCACTTTTGGACAGAAAACCACAACAATTAGCCAGAACTGAAGCTCCTAGAACACGTAAGAGGAAAACAAAAGCTGTCCTTGTGGGAACAAATCTTCATTTTGAAGAATAGAAACAGAGTATTCAATTTCGAAAGATATCTTCAGCAAGTTCCTTGAACTACCACCAGAGGAGACCTCAGAGGAAACATCACCATCCACTCCAGGGAGAACCAGTTGATGTCCGGTTGATAATGGAGGAAAATCAGCCTCCGAAACATGTTTCAGGAAATTATAAGTGTTGTGTAGTGTTATTAATCGACTTACCTTTTTGTTTAAATTGATCATTACAACACTGTTTTCAAACTTCCAAGAAAGAAGATAAATTAGTACCAACTTGAAAATGCCATGTATACATAGTTATATTCATTATTGTTGCAATTTCAGTTTTACCTGTGTCTTTAGAAACAACTTCCTTTTCATATGTTGTCAGTAATGAAAATGGCATCATAATAATATCATTTTGTATCACTGATCCACAATTTAGCTTATGCTTTAATATACAAAGTTCTTTTTCAGGCCTACATTTTATTTAATCTACAGGTAATTTTGTTTGTAATGATGCTAGATGCTGAAGAATTAATTATTTTGTTGAAAATAAATTAATTTTCTCCTTAACAATGATCAGAGGCAGACACATTGAAGCTCTAAAGATGGTCCTCCAAAATGCACCATTGGGTTCAAAAAATCAGCAGGTGAAGGTGAGCTTTCTTTTTTTTAAATTTGATATTGCAACATGTCATATACAGGATGGAAATCAATGTGGACATCTCATTCCTTACCATTTGTTGGGTACCTTATTATGTCATGCTTTTATTTTCTTGGCTGATGCTGTCACCGTATCATGCCTAGTGTTCTGTATTAAACCAGTAGAGCATACCTGTGCTGGTGTTGTCAACTCATTGGCTAATTACGAATAGGTATAGTCACCTCCCTCAACTGGAAGGGAGTGGTGGTAACGTGTCCCCTTTCAAACTGGTGGAGACTGATATCAGAAGACACGCTCTATAAATGCCCCTACAGACCATCAGAAATAATTCTATGTATATTACTGTTTGTGCTCTGTGTACATGGGGTCGCGAGTTTGCATCTCGCTTAGGGTAAGTTATCTGGAGAAGGTTGTTTTCCAAGGTTTTCCGTTATCCTGAGAAGACGAATGTTGGGTAACTTAAAGCTCTATGGACACTCAGGCTCATTTGAGCATCATTTCAGTCATTCACTGTCCAATATGACATTACGTTGGAGGACATTAACAAGAAAAAAAAAAGTCTGTGCACATGGGATTTAATATGAAAAACCAGTTTTTCTCTAATACTCTCTCCCTGTTAATTTCAAAGAACAATTTTACAAGTCTATTGTAATAACAAACTACCGCAATATATATGGGCTATTGAATTCTAACAAATTAAAAAAGGTTTTATTTAATTTCTTGATGGACTGTAGCTAGGGGCACTCTTTTTTCGCATTAACGATAAAGGTGACAAACATTATTAAAGGGATTTTCCATTATGTTTCCAAATTATGTGATGTTGATCAATAAATCAATATTTTAGTGAATTTTGGCAATGAGTGCAGACTGAAGGAAATTGCCTTTGTGAAAATATGCGAAATTTCAGTGATTTTGAATATAAAAATCTGGTGTGTTGCACTCACATGACTTTTTCTACTCTTGTACTTTTGCTTTATTTTCTTCGTGTTAGTTGAGATAAATGTTTGCAGGAAATTATTGTATTGCTTACTTGCTTTGCTTATTTCCTTGTAGATACAAGGGGAATATTGCTTTGAGCAATAATCAAATCTTTTAAAGCTTTGAGATTCTGTGCTCTTTGCACGATTAACATATAAAAAAATGAATAATGATGTTCCATTTGACAGAAGTATAAATTCTTCAAAATTCACCCCAATAACAAGACATATCTCAGAAATGATTCACTCTACGAAAAAATTTATTTGTACATAAATTGTATATTTTAGCAAGATCAGCAGTTTTTTCTATAGTAAGATTTGGTCTATCTCTTACTGTTGACCAGTTATGCAAAAGTTATCCAGAGTAAATACGACTACAGGGGCTATAGCCAGAAAATTCAAAATATACATTTCATTTGTCATAAAGATATCTCAAACATGTATTTTAATCAAAATCGTTCAAGCTATTTTCAAGAAAATCAACATTTGTGAAAAATTTTCCATTTAAAGGTAGGGTAGAGAAATTTTTTTCAAAATCTTGTGTCGCATCTCTGAAGACGTTATACTTAAATACCAACTTTGGTTTTTAACCAACTTTTCTTTTGAGTTATGCTGTCCATAGACTGTCAGACAGACACACTTGATAGATACGCATACACACACGGACCTTTTTCTAAAAATGCTTTTTTTCCCCTTTGATTCAGGGGTCTCAAAACATGCATTTCCAGTGAAATCTCGACATCAAATTTTTGGGTGGAATACAATACTTCCTCTACTTACCAGTAAAGAAAGTAATAACGACGTTCCATTTGACAGAAATATAATTTCTCCAGAACTCACACAAATAAAAAGGCATATCCCCGAAATGGTTCACTCTACAAAAAATGTATATAGACTAATTGTGTGTTTAAGCAATATCTACATTTTTTGTATAGTAAGATTTGCTCTACTGTTATGGTTTACCAGCTATGCAAAAGTTGTTCAGAGTAAATAGGACTCCACAGGCTATAGCCGGGAAATTCAAGATATACATGTCATTTGTCATAAAAATATGCTAAACATTTGGCATTTTAATTAAAATCGTTAGAGCCATTTTCACACACACACACACGCACACGCACACGCCCCGCCCTCGCCCACGCCCTCGCTCTCGCTCTCACACTCACACTTTCTCACTCACTCTCACACTCACACACAAATTTTCTAAAAATCCTTTTTTTGGATTCAGGGGGCCTCAAAAATAGGTGGAATACAATACTTCCTCTACTGTACTATACGTAATAGAGAAAGTAAAAGCCCGCCTCGGTAGCGTGCTGGTTAGCGTGTTTGCCTCATGTTCAAGAGGTCGCGAGTTCGAATCTCGCTTAGGGTAAGTTATCCGGGTAAGGTTTTTTTCCGAGGTTTTCCCTACCCTGAGAAGACGAATGTCAGGTAACTTAAAGCTCCATGGACCTCAGGCTCATTTGAGCATCATTTCACCCATTTCATTTCATTCATTCGTCCGATATTACACAATGTTGGAGGATGTTAATTCAAAAAAAAAGAGAAAGTAAAAAGCAAATATCATACAAGTTATTTTTGCATAAACTTGGCATTTGATCAGAAAATAATAATTTGTTGTAAGATTCATATTTGTGTTCATTTTGTTATTTTAAACTTGCAGGAGAACAAGAAATGGAGTGGTTTCAGAACCATTGTCTACGATTTTGAGGATTATTTATTCCTTTACATTTAACTCGCATGTTTGCTTTTCTTTGATTCAGGTTTATTTTGCTGATCCTTGTCAAAATTGACATACTATTTTCTAAACTTCAATTTAGACTACTTTAAACAATATAGTTTCACTGCAGTTGGAATACTCAGAAGTTACAAAGGTAATTTTAGATATTTTGCTGCTAATGCTCTTAGCTAAGTCTTTTTTTTAAAAGAAGATACATCTCAAATGCCAGCTTCTCCACAGGGAGAGCTGCAGTGTTGTCAATAAGCAAATAGCGATAATCCTCAATACTTGAGACATAAACAAACGTTCGAGTTTATCTCATGGCTTAAAAAACATGGATATGTAATCTCTAGTAGCCTACTATCAAAACACCAATCACTGCCCCATGCCCCAACTCTTGCTTGCATAACTACACGTTTTAATATAAAAGTGTTAATGAAGTAGGCTAACAACACACTATGCAACTGAACATCCAAACAAGTTCTGTTTCCCGCAATAGCTTAGCGATAACTGACCTGAGCAGTAAACTGTTTATCAGTGCGGCTAATGTGGAAACCTTTGTTTACATTTCCATAGCAACGACCTTCCCCTCTTACCCTTAATGCCCCTTGCTTGACTGCTGCTATGTATCTTCTTTTAAAAATCAGACTCTAGCTGTGGCAATAGGAAATAATTTTGATGCTGAATTATACGAGCACAGATTTACTAGAAAATCTTGATCCTAAACGCATAATACCTCAATATTGATGATAGTTTCTCGGGCTAACAGCCAGGTCAGATTAGGGTAACTACCCAAGTTTTCAGCGACTAACTCTGCCGCCATCCTCAGGGGAACTGAATCTAGGCTACTGATGTTGCGATATTTATACCTAGAGCGCGGCCGATAAGAACCGCCCACTTTTTTACCATTGGCCGAGCTCCGGCCGATGGAGGCACGTGCGGAACCAATCAGGTGATTGCCGATGCTTCTCTGCACTGTGGAGGAGAGATATGCTGAATGACTGGTGTCCATGCTTTGCTGATTTGAAGGCCTTCATCCCTGTTGAAGTTGTTTTTATTCGCTTTAATGTATAGAGCTTCTTTAATCACCCTATCGTAGTACCTAGAGGACTTTTCAAGAATTTTTGTAGAGGCAAATTTGATTTTATGATCTGTATTATATGTGTGCTCAGCCACTGCAGATTTTTCTGGGTATCCTAGTCTAATACAACGTTGATGTTCTTTGATGCGATCTTCTACAGTTCTACCTGTTTGTCCTATGTAAACTTTGCCGCAACTGCATGGGATTTCATAAATGCCTGGTGCACGAAGACCTAAATTATCTTTAGCAGAGCCTAAAAACTGTTTTATTTTGGTTGGAGGTTTGAATACGGTTTTTATTTGATATTTCATGAGCAATCTTCCAATTTTCCCCGACAGGGCGCCACAATAAGGGATGACTGCTAAGCCTGCATGTTCTTTCTTTGTATTAGGTTCACGGTTACGTTTGGAGTGGATTTTCTTAAAAGTACTGTTTATTTCCTGGTTGGTGTATTGATTCTGTCTGAAAACTGTACGCAGGTGTTGTATTTCTTGAGGTAGATTTTCAAGATCAGAGATAGCAATCGCTCGATGTATGAGTGTTGAGAGGACTGTCCGCTTTTGTGCCGGGTGATGACAGCTGGTGCTATTAAGGTATAGATAGGTGTGAGTTGGTTTCCTATACACCTTATGCCCCAGTTGACCATCGTTTTTTCTATAAATAAGTAAATCCAAGAAAGGTAAGCCGTCCTGGTGTTCAGTTTCCATGGTAAACTTAATGTTGGGATGGATGCTGTTGAGAAATTCATGGAAAGCTGTGCGTACTAAGTAAGGTAAGCCATAGCCTTCTGTCATTACATCTCGAACTTTCTTCAAAATTCAATCCACGTGATTGGCATTGGTTTCAACAATCCGTTGCAGCACAGATATACATCCATTCGCGCAAAACCACAGACAGACAGGTGAGCAAATTCACGAGACTATCTTACGTCCCTGAGGGACCCATTACTCCTCTGGATGAAAAACGCTTGGTCATCAACCTATCAGATACAGTGCTGAGCAAGGATATGGTCTCCATTTTGTCAAAAGGGCTCAACTTCGCCCCAACTCCCAAGTCGGTTCCATATAAAGACATAATCAGTGGAGTAGAGTGTGCTATGTTTAACATCCCGAAAGAAGAGATTAGACAGGAAATAGGCAATACATTAAAAAAGGCAACTCTTCCAAAACAAAACATCACTAGAGCTGAACGACAAGCGCTACGTGACATTAAGATGAACAAAGAGCTTTTGGTACTTTTCGCAGACAAGGGGAACACAGCTGTTGTGATATCAAGAACCCAATATCAGTCGAAACTATTGGATTTGCTTTCTGATAAAGCCTACAAAGAGATTCCTAAAGATCCTACCAACAAAGTGGAAAGAAAAACGGCCACTCTATTAAAATCCTCTGGTCTTTCTCTAGAAGTCATCAAAAAGATAACGCCGCATCACTCGACTCCTCCCAGACTTTATGGCCTGCCAAAAATACACAAACCAAACATCCCGTTCAGGCCCATTGTTGACGCTATAGGCTCTCCGACATACGCTCTGGCTAAATATCTAACTGAGCTAATGCAACCATTGATTGGAAATTGCAGTCACCATGTGAAAAATTCTTCAGAATTTACCAAAGTCATACAGGAAATCCAGGTAACTACCTCAGACATGCTGGTTAGTTTCGATGTAGAATCTCTTTTCACTAAAGTGCCCCTCCAAGAGACATTAGAACTGTTGAAACCCCACTTTGATGACAAGATGATCAGCTTATTCCACCATGCTTTAACTTCAACGTACTTCCTGTTTAATGGCACCTATTACGAACAAGTGGATGGTGTTGCTATGGGTTCTCCTTTATCTCCGGCTATAGCCAATTTCTACATGCAGGAATTTGAACATGTGGCACTCAAAACTGCACCCCTTGCTCCTACTCATTTCTTCCGTTATGTAGACGATACTTTTGTGATATGGCCACACGGAAAAGATGCCCTGACAGCTTTCTATGAATTTCTCAACAGCATCCATCCCAACATTAAGTTTACCATGGAAACTGAACACCAGGACGGCTTACCTTTCTTGGATTTACTTATTTATAGAAAAAACGATGGTCAACTGGGGTATAAGGTGTATAGGAAACCAACTCACATCTATCTATACCTTAATAGCACCAGCTGTCATCACCCGGCACAAAAGCGGACAGTCCTCTCAACACTCATACATCGAGCGATTGCTATCTCTGATCTTGAAAATCTACCTCAAGAAATACAACACCTGCGTACAGTTTTCAGACAGAATCAATACACCAACCAGGAAATAAACAGTACTTTTAAGAAAATCCACTCCAAACGAAACCGTGAACCTAATACAAAGAAAGAACATGCAGGCTTGGCAGTCATCCCTTATTGTGGCGCCCTGTCGGGGAAAATTGGAAGATTGCTCCTGAAATATCAAAAAAAAAACCGTATTCAAACCTCCAACCAAAATAAAACAGTTTTTAGGCTCTGCTAAAGATAATTTAGGTCTTCGTGCACCAGGCATTTATGAAATCCCATGCAGTTGCGGCAAAGTTTACATAGGACAAACAGGTAGAACTGTAGAAGATCGCATCAAAGAACATGAACGTTGTATTAGACTAGGATACCCAGAAAAATCCGCAGTGGCTGAGCACACATATAATACAGATCATAAAATCAAATTTGCCTCTACAAAAATTCTTGAAAAGTCCTCTAGGTACTACGATAGGGTGATTAAAGAAGCTCTATACATTAAAGCGAATAAAAACAACTTCAACAGGGATGAAGGCCTTCAAATCAGCAAAGCATGGACACCAGTCATTCAGCATATCTCTCCTCCACAGTGCAGAGAAGCATCGGCAATCACCTGATTGGTTCCGCACGTGCCTCCATCGGCCGGAGCTCGGCCAATGGTAAAAAAGTGGGCGGTTCTTATCGGCCGCGCTCTAGGTATAAATATCGCAACATCAGTAGCCTAGATTCAGTTCCCCTGAGGATGGCGGCAGAGTTAGTCGCTGAAAGCTTGGGTAGTTACCCTAATCTGACCTGGCTGTTAGCCCGAGAAACTATCATCAATAATCAACGCCGGGAAAGCTTCAAGTCATTAATTACCTCAATATTATTACCATTTATAAAATTTTCTGCTCTTTCTGACCTTTTCTGCACAAAACCGTAAGAATTGAAGCAGTTTGCAAGTTCTTTCAATGCTTTTTCAGAAAGTGTTACTGAATCAGTTTTCTTGTTTTTCGGCATCTTTCCTTTCAGCAATAAAGCTTATAAAGTTTTCTTGTGATTAGAAAACCTGGGCTCTTGTTTCTTCATTGATAAAAGATTTTCTATTTTGTTGCAAGAACCTGTAAATAATAGATGAATTCTATTCAGTAATTGTTTTTTATTGAATCAGCAAAGGATGTTAAAGCCCAGAGCCAATAGTAAAAAACAAAACTGTTGATAGTATGCACATATACAGGGTTCTTCATTTAGAACCTAATGGGTGCACAGTATTTCACCTGTGTACGATTGGGTGTGCCACAGCCGGCTTTGCTCCTACATAAACTCTGCAAGTAAAGTATGTATAACACTATAGAACTGTTGGAAATGTCGTCCACCCTTGGCTAAACAAGTTTATCTGGAGAACACAGTCTGATTAAGTTGGGCCACTGGAATGTTTCCGATTTCATGTCTACTATTTTGTTTTAGTTCTTCCAATGTATGTGGATTTGCGTCATAAAGTTTGTCTTTCAGGTTACCCCACAAGTAAAAATTACAAACTCTTAGATCGGGACAGCAAGAGGGCCATACCCTGGCACTAATCACTACCTTTAAACACTTCCCTAATTTTGTTCATGGACTCCTCTGCAGTATGGACAGTAGCAGAATCTTGTTGAAACCATCCATATGATTTCTCTGCTTCTGTCAGTTCACAATGAAATGGAGTCAAAATGCCATTTCGATACCTCTCTAAATTTTCAGTGTGCTTGTAGAATATTGGACTATTATGCATCTAGCACTAACGACACACTAAACTCCAACTCTCCGATCATAATGAGGGATTTCTTAAACACAATGTGGATTTTCAGAGACCCAGTACTGACTAGCCTAGCACACAACAGCAGCCAGTAGTGGGGGAATCCAGCAAGGTTGTGGGAGAGGTGAAACGCTGTGTGCTCCGTTAGGTTTTAAATGAAGAACCCTATAGAATTATTCCATTACCCTCCAAAATATGTTTTGTTTTAAACTGCAGAAGTTCCTGTGTCAAAGTAAATGCATCGTCAATTCAATCTGATCATTGATGGTGAAAAATAGGAAGATGAGACAATGCATCAAAAATAAACAAGACATTTAGTTTGCTATTCATCTTACTCAGATGAAGTTTGGTGGAACTGACCATTAGACATTAAGGCAATGTATCGGTGAAAATTAAAAAAATCCAGTTTTCTTCTGATTGCTTTGAATTTTTTTTTCCACAAACTCAGAACATAAAGTAGATAGTGTACACAAAACTTTGATGTCATATGTCAAACCATTTTTAAATTATTAATATATTTATTAATAATAAATCACTTTTAGATATATTCATATGAAATGACCCTTGGACCCTACAGTTTATTGTATCCTTCCTAAATTTGTAATTTGTGTTCAGTATACAAATACAAAGAAATTGTCATACCAAAATTGCTTAGATTTAATTAGTTTAAGAGAAAAAAATGTTTTGTATACTATTTATCAATATCAATTTTTACAGTATGAGTTATAAAAAATATTTAATTTTAGTTCAATTATTTAATATTTTTAACTAGCACATGACCTATTTTAATATGTTAATCTCTGAAGGCTCCTGAAAATTTCAAGCTAATAAGTTATAAACTAGGGTCCAAGGAGCATTTTGAATAGTGAAAAATGCTGAAAAAAAAAAAAAAAAGAAGTGAGAAAAATTAACTTTAAAGTTTAAGTTGCTCTTTACCTAAATCCAATCAACTTAAAATTCCCCAATACCATATTTGGGACTCTCTGTTGCTTTCTTCTCAGCCTCAGTAGCATTTTTTGAGAATTTTAAGTTTGTTTGTTTGTTTCTTAATATGAAAGCTTTCCTTTCACCTTCGCATTGTTCACAAAATTTAGAAATTTGTTGTGCTTAGCTAACCTCTACACAATGCACTTTCACAAATTTGTATATAAAATTCATAAAATATTTGCTTGTTACGGCTCTACTATAGACTAACAAATAACTTCAAACCTATTAACTACCTAAACAATGTCTAATATATAACTGGAACACTGAAATAACCTGGCAAGATTACAGAATTACAGAACACTGACTGCATTTCTCTGTTTGGCAGCAAAACATGTCAGATTCATGGCATTTCAGCCCGAATATCGAATTTATGTCAGCACAACCAACTTAGGTACCTTTCTGAAGCAAAATTCCCTGCAAGAGTCCAAAATCAGAGCCAGTGAAAACGAAAAATGCATTTTAAAGTTGTAGCGATGAGATGTAGTGAGGTCGCTCACTCGCACATTTGAATACCCTCCTGGAGCTTTAAAAATGGCTGATATTGAGAAAACTAAAGTGTGCCGTTAAGTACAAAGTATAAGCATAATAAAAAATGCAAAAAGTAAAAATCAAAATTTTTGGCAGTTTTCACCAAATTTCAGCGATATGTTGTCTTAAAGAAACTTGACGTGTTTAAATGCTAGTTGTTTGTGAATCACTTGCACTATCTTCTATACATTATTTTTATTTTCAGGATAATGCACTGAACCTAACACTAAGAGTGCTGCTGTCTATCAAGTCATCACAAATTGAGGAAGCTGTCGCTGCCTTAGACAAAGATTTGGTGGACGTCCTCATGAAATATGTGTACAGAGGTTTTGAAACACCATCTGAAGGAAGCAGTGGCCACCTTCTGCTATGGCATGAGAAGGCTTATCTTGTAGGAGGTGTCGGAAGCATTATGAGGGTGCTGTCAGATACAAAAAGAGCATAATTATATAAAGAATTTAATCACAAAATTGGCATTTCTTCATTTTCAGTACGTCATTCCAAAAGTGTCATCTTTAAACTAGAATCAGAATCAAACATTTTAAAAGATTGGTGTACAGAAAGAATGGTAGACCTATTTCTGAAAAAAAAAATGAAAATAAAACTGGTCATGGTCTGTTCATATAAAATAAGCATAGATTATGTAAGTGGTACAGTCAATAGAAGTAAACATTACATATTTTACTGTAATGTTAAATAATTTCTTGCAGTAACTAATTGAAGCCTGTAAACAGAGCATAATATGCACAATAGTTTGAAATTGTAAATATTTATCAAGTCTTTTTTCTGCATGCGATGAAATCAATTCAGTTTTATTTCATGAAATGAGATATGGATTGCAATATTGTATCAATAATTGCAATCTTTTCCCTACATAATAGTTTGGTGCTTGAATGTAAATGAATATTTAAATGGAGTGAATGAATGAAGATAACTAATTGTTGTATCACTATAGGACATCAAATGAATGATGTTCTTTATACTGTGGACCACTGCGTAAGGTAAATCCTTATGGCTTTTCAAACTGTTGAACTTTATTTGAATGGTTTACTAGCCAGCCAGTGTACAGTTGTGGACAGAACATAGCAGCTTGAAATGACCTTCTAACTCCTTTCATAAGTTCTAGAACACCAGGCCAAACACTGCCAGACAAGCACAGTTGTCAGATCTAGCATTTTCTCACTTCTCAGTTCCTACTTGTATGCTTTTATGTGCAGAGTTGTTGACAGAAGTGAGTATGTATTTTAAATTTTTACCATGATGGATGGCAAAATATCCACAGAACATCAAACTGCTAGGCCCTCATTGCAAAGGACTCCTACATATGGTTAATTCATTAAAAACTAGTATATTTAAATAATCTATTCAGAAAAAATATGCATATCAGTTTCCGTTATCTAAGAGTAATTAACAGGGAGTGAACCTTCTTACAGGGAATGAAAGGTTGCAGAATATGAACTCTAGGAAGTGGGAGGGGTCAGACTGTCACATGATCACTGCACACAGAAGACCAGGTACAGTCAGCGCTTGAACATTGTATATACTTATGAAAAACTGAACTTCACACTCTGAGAAATGTTAAAAATACATCATATTTTTGTCCTTATGTTTTGTAGTTACTGGTTATTACTTAGGTGTTATATGTAGGAATCAGACTAAACACACTCAACAGTATATAGAAACATGGGTTTTGATAGCTTTCTATTACGAGTATTCTTGGGTTTGTTACATTGTTTTTTATTGTGTAAAAATGTAAAGAGAAACGAGTGTCTCTCTTCTTGTTACATCCCGTAGCTTGTCAAAATAGAGGCAAAAATACTGAGCGATGTCGTTAGGATCCACTGCAAAGTTGAGGCTAGAAGCTGATGTAAATGGATATGTTAGTGGAGCTGGAGTTACATTGTCGCCTATTTGCAGTTGCACCCATTGTCTTGCTGCGCTTAGATCCACAGAATTACTTGAATCACAATCACTTTCAGTTAATGCTTCTGAACTGTAGCTGCTAGATTCCTCAAGGGAAATACTATCATTTCAAATTGTATTTAATTTTGGATTTGGATGCATTGCAGGATCGTAATCTTCATTGGTGGAGAAATGTAAACATTTCTTCAATGTAGTCAACATACTGATTCTAGATATTACGGAGCATGAAGATAGTCATTCCATCTAGCTGTGTGCACTCAATTAAATGGTTCTGAAAGAGGATAGTCGTAATAAAACCACATAGAACTAAGATTGAAATGTATACAAGATAATTCTGGTTAGAAATTTTTTGACCATTTCTTAATTATGACTTATGAGTATTCTCAGGATAATAGGTGAAGTGGTTAACAGTGAAGCAATACAATTCTCTAGAGACCAGTATAAACAAGATTTGCACTGAGGATACATTTAATTTAATGTGAAACTACATAGTCTGCATTTATTTTCAAGAACTTTCAACAGATATTAAGATATGTAAAGCTTATAGTGTCTAAGATTTGTTATAACCTTTAGAGTTGTTGCATAACCTTCATACAAGGAACGAGGGATTGCAGAGTATGGACTCTAGGAAGTGAGTGGGGTCAGTCTGTTTCATGATGATCACTGCAGTTAGTAGGCCAGGTACAGTCTATGCTTAAACGTTGTAGATAACATTGCATAACTTATACATTCAATGCTGTCACCATTTGCAGTAAAATATTCATTCCCAAATTCTTGTACAGCCATGGAAAAAACGATTGAGTGCTGTAAATTTTCTAAGTATCACTTCGGTCTCATGGAAGTGCATGAAGTAACCAGAGCATGGTTCACACATGGGGGTGCACTATGCTCCAAAGCAGGCTTGTACAGTCCATTACTTTATAACATAAAATAGCAACCAGGGTACAATCAAAAGAACCTGTTGAGTTCTCTGGCTATTCATTTACTTTTAATACAAACTCACATTTTATGGTTTTAACGTAGTTGTTTATTTATAGTTACCTTTTTCACACAAAAATGATAATAACAAATAAAACTTACATTGTTTACAAAACTAGAAAATGCAATACTAGCAACTGTTGCAGTATTTAACTGAACACTGCTTAGTTCCTACAAACCGTTCTGTGCCAACATGCACAGAAATACTCACGAAATGTGTAAGCCAAACCCTGAGGGTTGAACTGTCTATTAGTTCTTTATACATGAGAAGAGGTTGTCCGTGGTAGAAATGGCTCAGTGGCAACATTTTGCACTTGAAATTCAGTGTGCTGGGTGGTAAGGAGACTTGAATCTCCGGACTCAGGCGTTTTTTTATTTCTTTTTTATTTTCCTTTCATATTAACACCTTTTATATCAATGTAGATTATGTTCTGTAAACCAGTATTGACTACTGTATATGAAATCTTTATCACCTGTTCTTGCTTTTAAATGTGTCATTGATGCTGAATGGAACTATACATAAGTGTGTGACTGACACAGAAAAAAACACAATGCTACAAGAATTGAGCTTCTCACTAGCAGTTGAAAGAGTTGGCTATCACATAGATTCCTACATACATATGTCTAATGCTCAATTCTTAACTAATATTACATAAAATCTATATTACTTTAAATTAAAAATATGAAGTGGAACATGAAAATAGAAGAAACAAAATAAAGGTAGGAAGAAAGTATATTCTGTCACCGAGGTTTGAACGTAAGTTCTTCAGTCCTCAAGTTCTCAAAGAGCTTGTGTTACCTCTGAGCTGAATTCACTTGAGGCTCGAAACATCTACTGGCACATCCATATATATGCTCTAATACCGGCCATGTTTTTTATGGTAACATGACTAATTTATCATATTCAGGGCACTTTATGTCTTATGAAACATGTCATTGGTTGTTTCGGTTGATTGGATATTGGTGCTCCTATATGTAGAACTACCAATGCGCATAGCATCAGGCAGAAACACGTTTGGGTTTGTTAACCAATTGGCTAATTAAGAATGAGAAGTACAGCGGTAGTTCTTGCACCACCCCTCTTTCCTTATCAGGAACCAATACAAATGCAGGCACATTTCAAGAGATAGCCTATATATGTGTTCAACAGATGGTAACATATGCCACTGAGTCTGTTAGCTTGGTTTAACTGCATATTGCAAATACCGACCAGTGTAAACTGTGCTGTGATACAAAGTGGGCTTAGAAATTTTCTGGGTATCTAAGAAACGTAGAAAAGTGAACCTTGCGTCCAGACCTGGTAAACGTCTGTCCAGTTGCATCATCATGGCTTTCCTGTTGGTATTAGCAAGTGAAATGTCTCAGTAGAAAAGCTGGTTTCAGGTTATTGAGATGTGCTTATCAACCCTCCAATATTTACGTCAAAGAACTTGTTGGTCACACTTTAGCGAAGGTAAAAAAGATTAATCAGGTCACGAGTTCAAATCATCTGATCACCACTAAAGTGCTAATGAAATACTACTCTCTTTATTGTAATTCTTTCTTACAGTCTTAAAAACAACAAGGAAAATAAAAGCTCTTCTTTTTAATATTAGTTTATACTGGAAGTTGACAGTGTTGTTGGAATCACATTAAAACAGAAAATGAGTTGATTAATATCACAAAACAATTCACTCTTTTAAATTTCCTGGAACATGTTTCAGAGGCTAGTTTCCTCCATTATCAACTGGACATTGACTGTGTGGTTGATAATGGAGGAAATTAGCCTGTGAAACATATTCTGGGAAATTTAAAAGGTGAGTTGTCTAGTGTTCTTAAGCGACTCAGTTTCTATTTTAATGCACCTTTTTTTTTTGTCCCATTGTGGTACCAACATGAAAAAGTAAAACAGATTACAGTCAGTGTGCATTCTATTATTATGTTTGTTTCTTCATGTAATATTTATAGGTTAAATTATACAGCAACAAAAATAATAAGAATAAGAACAGAAACCTCATACAAATGCAATTTAAGCTTATAGTTGGACTGGGTATATATGATGGTTTGTTATGTGCTCGTAGCATCAAATTTTGTTACGTTGGCCACTAGGTTCATACTCTGGTACCTAAGCTGTGATAACACTAGTGATTACTGTACAAGAATTATTTTAAAATGTGAAGACTTGAGTTAACGAGAGCTAGATAACACTGAATTTGAAATTTAACTTGTGGTGAACACTTGCATAATAATTGCTTATCTTTGTGAGTTAAGTTTTGTTCTCTCACAGGGAGTATGTTAATCTTTCCTTTGTCTCTACATCTCTTTAACATTACTAAGATGCTTCAAAAATATATTTTATTTACAACAATTGCATCTTCTCTGCATCAGCAGAACTAGTGTTCCCATAATCTTTTTCACTCCCTATTTACATCCTGGCAACAAATATCATTTGTTTGCCCTTTCAGTGCTCAATATATTATATGCAAATTATATGAGTAAAAGTTTATTGCAACATAAACAATTCCTGAATTATTTACATCTTAGAAATTTAAAAAATAAATTGTAATTAACACTGTTAAGTAAAGTAATAATCAGAAAATTTTACAATTTGAGTCAACTGAGACTTCTGCATACATAACTATTTTCCTTTAATGCATTTCACCTTCAGTTGAAAGCATTATCAAGAATTATTAGGTTTGTTCCAACACGATCCAGAATCTGAGCATGCGCCATACCTAAGTAGGTTTGCCCATGGAGTTAAAATGTATGGTGGGCCAAAGAATAAAATTAGCAACTCACAAGGTAGGCAAATATTATAAAATTGAAAGTAAGGGTATTGTAGATCTGTTTTTGATGTATTTCTTTTTTTGTAAGTTGGTTTAATTATATTGTTTTGAGCATAAAAAAAAAGTAGCGTGTTCTATTGCACATTTGTGTAAGAAAATGTTAATATTAGTTGGAATGCGTTCAGAACGGCATGTTGGAACAGATCTTTTGTGTGTGTGCATATGTGTGTAATAAAATCATTCTCCTTCTTGCTTCCCAGTATTTTAAAATCAGAGTTTCAAAAGCCATAAGGGATTTACAATTAAGAATTTGTTGACTTTCTGGAACACTGCTGGTCACGTGAATTATTTATGTTCAGAGAGGAGACATCTGGCGGAGATACAATGAGATTGAGTGATGAGTTTTCTTCCAAAGGAAGTTTGAAATTCATTAGATGAATACCTTCTCCCAGATATTTAATTCTTATTACATTTCGACCAGTTTTGGATACATATCCAAAAAAATATGTATTTACGAAAAGTTTGAAATCCATCTAATGAATTTTGACCTTCCTTAAGAAGAAAACTTGTCACTCAGTCTCTTGTATCTCCACTAGATGTCTCCTCTCCAAAGATAAAAATCCACTTGAGCAGCAGTATTCTAGCCGGTCGAAAGATTCTTGATAATGCTTTCAAGTGAAAGTGAAACGCATTGAAGGAAAATAAAAGTATGTGAAGTGTCAATTGACTCAAATTTTTTTTATTATCTTAGAAGTTTCTTGTTAATATTACAGTAGAATCCCGGTAACTCGACCTAATGTGGACTAAGAGGCTGTCAAGTTTTACGAAATAAGGGACCTATTATTCACAACTCATAACGTGATACTTAAGTGCATGTTCTAGCACAATAAAGGAAGCAAAAGTATAACATATTCTAAAATGTAATGTGTATTAGTATGTTCTCCTTTTTCCAGTCTCTTTAACACATCCAATTTAATTTCCATTGTCATGTTAATTTGTCTTTTCTTCTCGTTCGACATTTTCACTGGCACAAACACAACTCAACACAACACTAAGCCTGAAATCTTGGAAGCTGCACTGTAATCAGAAATCTGTAACTTAAAGTTTAGCTTACCATGTACAGACACTGCTGATAATGTAAGATGGCACTGTACTTACACCCTGGTAGAAATAACCTGGCACTTAACGTTATGGCTGCCTGCCGACCGCTCTGTTGCAGTGTTGCCGCTTATTCACTCGCTATCCATGGCCAGTGGTTCTACCATAAGAGGTCCACCATTTTTCTTTTCTTTTTCAAAGTATTCTCTTACGGCACATGCTATCTCCCAGGCCTGACCTTTTAGGGTATTCGTGTACCCAATACATGCTTTTTGGCTTTACCAGGACTATAAACCATTTTTAAACAAAACGCAGCATAACCAAGTCCACCAAAATCTGTTACGAATGCAACGAAACACTGAAATATGCAGCAAGTAAACTATATAAAATATATGAAATAATAAAACTACAATCCCCCCCCCCCCCCCCCCAGATACACTGTTGTATGTAATTCATTCATAAGTCATCTTTCACTCTGCACTTGTTAAACAATCATACAACATATTGTTGCAAGCGGCAGACCACACGGAAGGCAGAAGGCAGGAATACATGCACATATTGCAACATGGGCGAGTACACACCTCTGGTCATGTGATAGTCACGTGGTGTATTCATAGCATGATTGGATGTGATAAGCCGAGCTCCTCTAAGAGCCACATGAGCAACGAGGCTGTCAGGTGCCAGGTTATTTCTCCCAGGGTATAGTCACGTACAGTCCATGATATTTATGCACTACATGGAAGTCGGAAAGATAACCCAACCCCCTATGGTCTTATAAATACAAAAATGAACTTTATCATAAACCACTGTGCAATTCGTCACATCTAAAAAAATACTGTTGTACTAAGTAAAGCAATAAACCTTCAAACTTCCTAACAAGTGTTTGTGCTATATATCTATTGTATCAGAGACAAGCTTTTGATTTTGTGACAATGGTCCTCCGGCTGCATATGTTCTGAGTAATATCAAAGGTCAATACATAGCCCTTTCGTCACTGTGAGGGAAAATGCATTAGGTTGTATACATATACTAATCAAAATTTAACTATTCTGTTCATACCATATAGTAAAAAATAATAGAAATTATTACAGTCAAATTAAACTATAAAAAGTAAAAATAAAATAAAAATAAAAAAGTTTGTGGTCTTACACTGAATGTCGAGTTATGGAAATTCTACTATATTATGATTCTATGTAATGCCATCTGTGTTCCACTGTAAGTCGAACTTCAAGCTTTTTTACATTCTAGTTTTATTTTTTTGTTTTAGAACCTTATGTAAATGTAACTATCACAAAGTGTTTCTATTGCAGTGGCATTCTTTTAATATTTATATTTTAAATTTATTTAAAGTGACTTAGGAAATTGTTTGCAGTTCAATTCTCACTACATAGTTGAACATTGTTTGTTTATCCATCGCCAAAAATGATCACATCATCAAAATCACTTTCTTATTATATAATACCGCTTTAACTCTATAATAAATACAAATGTGTTATATTAACCAAAAGTGTGAAAAAATTTGCAAAAGCAGTTGGAGCAGCTGAGAGCAAACCAAGACATGGCAACTCTGTTAAAACACACATTATGATCGTTGATGTGGGACCAGCATGATGGGGCATGGGTGGGTTACTGAGAAGTCCACTATGTTCTGTCCATAAGTAGGTTAGAAGTTGAAGATGTAAACCAGGCAGTCTCAACTCAAGGAAAAACTGGCAGCTGGCACATGCGACATCATGGTACAGTTGCTTCTTCGAGTGCAGCAGTGGCAGATACATGCAATTAGTGTGCAACGTTGGCTTATGAATTATAGGAATGGCAATTTCTCAAAGTGTGTGTAATTTGTCTATCCCGCCATTATCCCGACATATTTCTCTCTCTGTTTGGGAAGAACGGTATCTGTTTATAGACGTAATTGGTTCAACAAAATATTTACGGTGCGTCAAGGATGTTTAAAGGAAAAAAAAATATATATATATAATTTATGACACTTCACCACTCATAGCTGTGAGTACTATAGTTATAAAGGAGTGGTACATGATATAATGATAGAGAAGCTCAGACACAATAACTACTGAAAATAAGTTTCAATTGGACTTATTGACCTGCAATATGATTGAGAAATTAAGTCCTTTCCTCACAAAACAAGTTTGACTGATTGAGAGGTAGAATTGGAACTGAAAAATTAAATCCCACAGCCGGGATTTGTTTTCAGTTCCGATTCCACCTCTCAAACATTGCTCACACATTGCTTGTGGGTTTAAAAAACACCAGCAGTAAGTTTGTTGCCATAAATAAATAATGTTTGATATTTACTTAAAATTTCCTTGGTCCAAAATTCCATGAGTACACAGACACTGCTTACATATTATAAGCATGTTTGGATCTACTTACCCGTGTAAGTAGTTTTTTTTTCATTAATGAAACGCCGTAAACATGGTCACAAGCCAATTATGTCCTCCTCTGTAGTATGTCTGCTTCACGCTCAAGAGGTTGGGAGTTCAAATCTTGCTTAGGGTGAGTTATTTGGATAAGTTTTTTCCGAGGTTGTCCCTTAACCTGAGAAGATGAATGTCGGGTAGCTTAAAGCTCTATGGACCTCGGGCTCATTTGAGCATCATTTCACCCATTTCATTCATTCACCGTCTGCTATTATACTAAGTTGAAGGATGTTAACACATAAAAAAAGAAGCCAATTACCTGACAATTTAAAAAGTAATCCTTGCCTTTGTATAACAAAGACAATTACTACAAATATTGCAAAGATAATTAGAGGGAAAAGGGTGCAAAAAAGCTCCATGTATGTATCATAGTTGAATACAATTGTAAATATTAAATGCAAAACTGTTATATATTACCTGGGACATTTAGCAAGATACCTCACGCTAGAGACACTGTTTAGACCTTTCTGTTGACGACCACAAAGGAACAGCATGCCACAAAAATACATGCACTATTGGAAGCAGAAAATATGCAACGCTAAGGAGCAGAACAAAATTTGAGTTACTTCATTCTGAAGTGAACATGTATATCCACCTCACTTGCTGTATCTGTAGAGTTTCCATCTGTGTCACTGTCATCTAAAGGATGGATATCACCTGCTGTATCTGTAGAACTGCCGTTGTCATATCAAGAATCCACAAAATTGACCGAAGTATTTGCTTCTTCTTCATCACTGCTATCCAAACCCACATTGATTACTATTCTCTCTATATCTTCATTAAGGCGTCTCGACGCCAGTATTTTTATTCTAAAGATTCCACTTTGATGCACACGTTTTTCCAGTCCTCTTCAGTGGTATCAATTAAACACTGTCTTGATAGTCCTCTAAGTGCGCTTAAAGTAATGGAACACACATTTTTTTCTGCTATTTTTTGCTTCATTATATTCCATATTAATTCAATAGGGTTTAGGTCACAGCTGCAATCTGAGGACTTCAAACCCATGGTCTTTCAAAGGTTTATCTGCAGTATACACTGGAGGTGGTTTGTTTACTTTGACAATTTCCAACATCTCCCTCTTGTTTAAATATTCTTCGAAGTCCAAACCAAAATCCTTCAACCATGCAACAATCTGTTCTTTCTGTGATGCCATTTTTCTTTTCCTTCGTGGAGAACTGGAAAACATTGTAAATATTTCTGCTTTGAGAGTTTAAAACTCTCTGCGTGATTTTTTTTGAGCTTCCATGTTTAAAAACGGCTATTTCAGACACCCACTTTGTGATATGACGCTACACTGAACTAAATTAACAACTTAACATGCAGCTTGTAGCCATAACTTGCAACGCGTCTAGTTCCTGTTATCACCATGCGTAAACAAGTATCTTGCTAAATGTCCTGGGTAATACTTGCAAATGACAGAAGAGCTACAAAATGGAATGTTCATATGCTCTATTAATCACCCAGTTGAATGTAATATGAAAGATTAGATTGTGTTCAGCCATTTCACAAGTAGCCATAAAGGCCAGTGAACATTGAACAGGTCAATGGAAATGTTGTTAGCTAATGCTGGATTTCTGACAATGAAGTCATTAATCCTCTTGCTCTCCAATATTTTTCACTGATGGATGGGGCATTAGAAATGTTCAGTATAGCATTAACACTTTTATATAGGCAGCAAAACAACAAAGCAGAGATAATTCAGAAACACAAGCAAAACTTCCCTGTACAATCACAAACACAAATTTAACTTTGTTTTGAACTTTCACTAACTTTTCCTGCCATGTTAATTTTCTGTTATTTACGAGGGTTGTTCAACATATAATGACCCATATTTTTTTTTTCTCTGAACATATTTATTGTTAAGAGTCATAATAATTTGGTGACAATATACCTCAATATGTCTTGTCCATGTGCTATTTTTCAACGTAGTCTCCATCACATTCTATGGCCTTATGCCAACATTGTGGGAGAGCATGTATTCCCTGCGGGAAACAGTTCTTGTCCTGTAGGCGTAGCCATGTTGTCACTGCGTGAATGACTCATCATTTTCATAGTGTGTCCCCCGTAGAGAATCTTTGAGTGGCCCAAAGAGATGAAAGTCCGAGGATGCCACGTCTTGGCCTGTAGGGTGAATGAGGCAATGATGTCCTACCCAATTTGGCGATGTGTTCCCGGGTTCTCTGACTTCTGTGTGGGCGTGCATTATTGTGTTGGAGTAAGATTTCTGCTGGATTCTTGTCGGATCGAACATGTCGGAAACGTTTCTTGAGTTTATTCAGAGTCTTCATATATGCCTCTGAATTAATGGTTGACCCTCTTTGCATCACATCCACGAGAATGATGCCATCACAATTCCAGAAGATTGTCGCCATGACTTTTCCAGCAGAGGGGGTTGTCTTGAATTTCTTTTTTTGTGGTGAATGAGGAAGACGCCATTCCATGGACTGCCTTTTTGTTTCCGGCGCAAAGTGATGCACCCAACTTTCGTCCCCCGTAACGATCCGAGACAGAAAGGCCTCTCTATCGGTCTCAAAATGCTCCAACAATTCAGATGAAATGGCCTTTCTTTGAATCTTGTGGTCTGCTGTGAGCATTCATGGAATCCATCGTGAGCATGTCTTCAAATATCCGAGAGCCTCGATCATTGCAGATGCACTTCCAATGCTGAGCGACAACTGTAGAGCTGATTGTTGAGTTGTGATGCATCTGTCAGCACGAATGGTATCCACATGATTCAGCATGTCTGAAGCAGTGGCTGATCATGGAGCTCTGTTTCGGCATTTCTTAAGGCTTTACTTTCTTTACCCATTGGCCAACAGTACTCTATCAACTGCAGCATTGCCATACACTGCACACACACATTTATGGATGTTCACCACGGTTTCTTTTTCTGCACACAAGAATTCAATAACAGCATGATGCTTGTAACTTGAGTCGTTTAGATGCTATTTTGATTATGTACTACGGCTCTGCCATCTGCCAGAACGGTTCAAAACTCAACCAGCACACAGAAGAGACAAAATGTGAAACACCTACAAGGACATTTGTCTATATTAATGGATTTTTAAACAAATGTGGGGCATTATATATTGAACAATCCTTGTAATCAGCAATGCATAGCATCTAATGTCAGTTGTTCAATACATATAAATTTAAGTAGTTTTCGAGCAGGCATCCAGTGTAATTGATAATGATTTTGTCACTAAAGCAGCTAGACCTAGGAGAGTTATACATCGTCGCAGCTGCAAGTGAAACATCTGGGAGAGGAATGGAGGAGCCCATTGGATCATGGCCTCCTGGCCCGGAAGCATATTTTACTAATTGAGGAAATATTATTTCTGCTTCACCTTGTATATACAGTCAATAAAAGTGCAAGCCGTCAGATATTGCAAATTGTAGAGTTTGTGCCACCACTGCCTTCCTTACACCTGTGTCAACCTTCCAGTTGTATGGGCACTGCGCTAGAGTATCCCATTACAGTGCATTGAGTTGGGGCTGCCTGATGTAAACTGTGCTCAGATTGGTCATTGCAGAATATTTAATGTAAGAGAATGGATTGTTTGATGTCCAGGATATGCAACACTAGAAGTACTGCAGTAGGAAAATACTTTATTATTTTAAGCAATATATTTACAGAACTGTAATAAAGAATACAGAGGCATACAAATTGAGAGTATGTCACAATTCTTAAGTTCAAATAGGAAGTGCATTTTCCACTTACACCAATCTATAGAAGACATGAAGCATTTTTGTAACACCAGGCAAGAGAGTTAATTAAAAGAAAATCGTTCCTCTAGTGTGAAAATAAATTTTAAACATTTTGAAACTGAAGTCTACAGAGATACAATGTCAGTCCTCCGTTTAAGGAATGCTTCAGTAAAAAAATGAAAAAAATTTTTTTGTGCATTTTATCATAGTATCTTTATGGGCTTTTAATATAGTTATTTTAAAGCTGCAAATGCCTGTTTAGTGGATAATTTATCATTTAGCTAAAGTGCTGTATTAAACTTCAAACTCCTATTTTTCTCAATTCTTAATTCCATCTTTTCAGTGTTTTTTGCTATTCAGAATTCTCCAAGGACCACAATTTATAACTTATTAACTTGGCATTTTCAGGATAGTTTCAGGAATTATGGATGTAAACATTTATTGTGCACTAGTTAAAATATATTAAACATTTCAGTTTAAATTATTTTCTATGTTAAAAGGGAAAAAGTCAACAACATTGACATTATTATTTATTTATGGCAACAAACTTACTGTTGGTGTTTTTAAACACACAAGCCGTGTGTGGGCCAAGTTTGAGAGGTAGAACTGGAACTTAATTCAATGTCACAGCTGGTTAGAGCAGCCGCCTGGTAAGCGGAAGGTCTGTGGTTCAAGTCCCAGCTGTGGCATTGAATTTTTAAGTTCCAGTTCTACCTCTAAACATTGACATTGTTGCTTAAACCAATTAAAATTAAGAAATGCTTGCACAGGAATGTCAGTTATAGTTGGTGATTGAAGTTTGCTGGCCACGTGCTAATGTCCTCTGAAAAGTGAAGCAGGGAGGAAGGTGGGGGTTAATACATTACTCTGGTCTCATAACAACCAATGATGGCAGCAGTTAGAGACAAGCTATTTCCAAACCTTTTCCTTGGCAATAAAACCTGTATTAATTATTTATGCCAACAAACTTACTGCAGGTGTTTTTAAACACACAAGCCGTGCATGAGCAATGTCTGAAAGGTAGAATTGGAACTGCAAAATTCAATGCCACAGCCGGGATTTGAACCACAGACCCTTTGGCATCTTGGCATTGAATTTTTTAGTTCCGATTCTACCTCTTAAACATTGCCCACACACAGCTTGTGTGTTTAAAAATACCAGCAGTAAGTTTGTTGGCATAAATAATTAATAATTACCATCTAAAAGTTATTTAATCCTGGGACATAAAGTACTTATGATTGTAAGTCGCCCTTGGGATGTGTATCTCTGATGTGAGATTCCCTTTGTCATCTACTGGGAAAAATACTAATCGATTGGAGAATTCAGTGTCATACTGGCAAGTAACTTAATGGTTAGAGCAGCCTCGCGTAACGTGGAGGGTCTGTAGTTCAAATCTTGGCTGTGGCATTGAAGTTTTCAGTTCCAATTATACCTCTCAAACAACACATTTGTCAAAAAATAAATCAGAGTTTTCTGAAAAAATGAACAAAAGTGTTTTCAGAAGAGGTATTCCAATAACATCGAATTGCAGGTGTGGCTCCTTTATTTGATATGCTGTAATTAAAATAGCTTCACATTCATCCAGTTTAGCTCTTGTATTTTGTTACAGTCAAGTGAACAAGAATATAAGTTTACTTAAGGCAATGTATCTATGAAAATGAAAAATTCCACAGTTTTCTTCCGATTGGCTTTAATTTTTTTTCCACGCACTCAAAACATAAAATGTATAGTATACACAAGATTTCAATGTCCTATTTCAAACAGTTTTTAAATTACTTATATATTTATTAACAACAAATCACTTTTTGATATGCTAATATGAAATAACAGTGGACCCCATAGTTTATTGTATCTCCTAAATTTTTAATTTGAGCTCAGTATATAAAGAAGTTGTACAGCCATTGTTTAGATTTAATTACTTTAAGAGCAAAAATGTGTTGTATACAATTTATTGATATTTTCAGTGTTTTCAGTATGAGTTATGAAAAATATTTAAATTCAGTTCAATTATTTAATATTTATTAACTAGTCCATGACAAACTTTAATACTTTAATCTCTGAAGCTCTCTGGAAAATTTCAAGCTAATAAGTTAGAAACTAGGGTCTAAGGATCATTTTGAATAGTGAAAATGCTGAAACAAAAATAACATTGAGAAAAATGGATTTAAAGTTTAACAATATATTTTTGTACTTCACCTAAATTTCATCAATTTAAAATTCTCCAGCACCATATGTGGGACCCTTTGTTGCTTTCTTCTTGCCCTCAGAATTTTAAGTTTGCTTGGTCATTTCTTAATATGAAACCTTTCTTTTTGCCTTTTCATTGTTTACAAAATTATAATGTATTGTTCTTAGCCAACCTTTACATTATACACTTTCACTAATTTGTATGCCAAACTCTCAAAATACCTGCTTATTACAGTTTACTATAAACTAATACACAACTTAAAACCTATTAAATGCCTATAGCTTATAACTGGAACACTGAAATAACTTGGCAAAACTATAAAATTACAGAATGCTGACTGCACTTCTGTTGCTTACAAACAAAACACTCTAAGATTCGCTGCATTTCAGCCTGATATATCTCATTCATTTCAGAACAGCCAACTCACAACCTCTCTGAAGCAAAATTCCTTGTTAGAAAAATGCCCACTAAATTCAAAGTCAGTGAAAATGAAAATTACATTTGAAAGATGCAGTGACAAAGTTTAGCAAGGAATGCCCACCTGTACTGAGACATTTAAATGCCCTCCTGGAGTTTTAAAAATGGCCACTATTGTGTGCCATTAAAGTACAAAGTATAAGCATAATAAAAAATGCATAAAGTAAAAATCTGATGTGTTGCACTCACATGACTTTCTCTACTCTTGTACTAACCATTCTTACAATCTTTTATTCCTATATCTTTGTGTTAGTTGTGATAAACATTTGCAGAAATTATCTTATTGCTTACTTCCTTTGCTTATTTCCTTGTAGGAGCAAGGGGAATATGAGAATACAGTAGGCTTTGAGCAATAGTCAAATCTTTTAAAGCTTTGAGATTCCGTTCTCTTTGCATGGTTAACATATAAAAAAAAGAATAGCGATGTTCCCTTTGACAGAAGTATAAGTTCTCCAAAACTCACGCAAATAACAAGGCATAACCCCGAAATTGTTCACTCCACAAAAAAAATTTATTTGGACATAAATTGTGTATTTTAGCAAGATCTACATTTTTTCTATAGTAAGATCTGGTCTATCTTTTATGGTTTACCCTTTATGCAAAAGTCATCCAGAATAAATACCACTACAGGGGCTATAGCCAGAAAATTCAAGGTAAACATTTTATTTGTCATAAAGATATTTCATACATGTGGCATTTTAATCAAAATCATTAGAGCCATTTTCAAGAAAATCGAAGTTTTTGAAAAATTTTCCATGTAAAGGGTAGCTTAGTGTGGAGCTATTTTCTTCAAAATGTTCGTGTCGCATCCTTAAAAGACATTAAACTTAAATACCAACTTTAGTTTTTAACCACTTTGTTTTTAAGTTATGCTGTCCACAGACTGACTAGACATATACAGACAGACCTTTTTCTAAAAATGCTTTTTTTTTTTATTCAGGGGGTCTCAAAACATATTTCTGGTGAAATCTTGACATCAAATTTTTGGGTGGAATACAATACTTCCTGTACTTTACTAAACGTAGTAGAGAAAGTAAAAATCAAAATGTTTGGCAATTTTCACCAAATTTCATTGATTATATTACCTTAATGACTTGTAATATTGCACTATGGAGACAGTTATTGCTTATTTTATAATAAATGCTGATACAAGTATTGAATAAACTATGACGATCAGTGTGCCTAAACATTTAGAATGGAATCTTAATTCTCCTTTTGTATTAACTGTTGCCATAATCTGCTATGATCCGTTACTGTGTGCAGTCATTATTAATTCCTGTGCGGCTGTTATTTGTGTTTTTGTTATGCATTCAGTCATCATGTGGATCAAATAAAAAGGTAGTAAAAAAGTGAGTAGTATCTGCTGTCTGAAACGTGAATCACCAGCTAAATATGTGCAGACTTCAGTATACCAAAATCAAATTAAAAATTTGGGAGCAACATTACAAATAGTAAGGCCCCAGGAGCTTTTCACATTAGCATATAAAAAATTGATCAGTTTTGAAATTAGTAAGTTAAACAATGGCTTGACATAGCTTGTTTTAAAGTTTGTGTGCATTATATGTTTATGTTCAGAATAAATAGTGAAAGAGTCAAAGAAATTGGAAGAAAATTGTAGATTTTTGGATTTTCACAGTTGCATTGCCTTAAACTAGTGGTTCTTTTCCAAGTCATACAGGCCAGTAATGACAATAGGTTCAGGTCTTTATACAAGAATTTTCTTTGTATTAGATGGCAACATGTATACTCCCATTAGCCTTAATTGGGAACCTGATGGAAACAAAAATAATTGAACTAATAGTTCAGTTAATTTTGTTTTATGTTATTCAAGAGTTTCTGTTAAAAAGCATTGCTAGAAAATTAAATTTTATAGGCTGGTTGATAACCACCCATAACAGTATCCAGAACTGCAAAGGCAAGCAAGAGAGCTTTTAAATTGTTGGTTCTGGCAACAAGAACGGCAAGGCATGTTGTTATCATGACACAGCTGCTGTGAATACTTTCTACAGTGAAAGCTCTAATACGCACAATATGAATCTAACTTGCCATGCCCAGGAATGGGAACAAGAAACTTAAAACCTGGCCACATTTTTCCCATTCCCGGGGCCCTGGAGAGCTTCCCATTGGTTGTGAACACTCCCATTTGAATACATGTATTACAAGTTTTTCATTCTATCATTACCATTGGTTGTGAATCAGCTTTAATTCATACTGCATTTAAAAACTAAGTTTTTATTTAGTTAAAAAACATATATATGTAATTAATAAAAACTTAATGAATGGTGATGCAAGATCTAATACTAAAATATATTTGGTCAGTCCTGTTACATTCAGAGGCGCTCACTTGTTTTCAGGCAGTTTATAACACTGTGGTTAAGGTTAATTATTTTGAGTAGTTAAAAAGTATATGTGAAACATCCCAAAGGGAAATTTTTGAAAGTAGTGAAAAAACTATTGTATTGAGTGTGTTCATAAAGTTTTGTGAGAAGTAACCAGATTTAGCCATTAAAGGCATTAGTTTAACTTCCAAGTTTACTAGTCTTTTTGTAAAAATTGTCAAATTCATTTGCATGGAAAAACACAAAACCTGGAAAACTGTCAAATAAAAGGAAAGGTGAAAAAAATGTACTTGACACAAAATGTGACGATTTGTAAGAAAAGTTATGCATCATAAAGAGCATCAGTTTTATTTGGACAATGAACTGCAAACTATTGGAAAAATGCCAGCAGTTAATAGTGATACAACCATACCTGACCTCAAAGAAATAAGTTTTAGTATCCTACTGAAGGAAAATGGGTTTATGTAAACAACTGTCTAGGAATAAACACTGCCAATGTGGATTTATGTCGGTCAAGTGGTTCAGATCAGAAGCATGTGTCTTCAGATACTACTTAGGCTCTGCTGATGGTGTAATTACACAATTTGCAGATAGTGCACTGTTTTGTTTATATAGTGGTGCGGGTGAACGGGCAATTTTAATATGACTGTAATGTAATCTGAGCTGAGTGTTATATACATGTAAACATGATCATCTGGAAGCTAAAACTTTTCCATTTATTATTTAGTAATAGCAATCATTTCTGGAAGATAACGTCCAGTTATCTGCATACCTCTGCATACACATTCCTGCAGTCGTGAACGCAAGTTTGATGAAATTCTCTACAACATCTCAATGTTGTCAAGAATCCTAGCTTTTAGTTCATTTGCTTTTAGGACGATTAGCTGTACTTTAGCTTTTTAAAAATCCCGTAGGAAATAATTGCACATTGAAAGATAGGCAACCGGACGGGCCAATTGATGTTGCCATTCTTCAAGAAGAGGCACTCTCCAAAGAGATGTTGCAATGCAACGATGGATATTCTTGCTGTGTGAGCTTGTTGATTTGAACTTTTCAACCCATGTCTTCATAGCATAGACTGAAGGAACAGTACCATGATGCCCAAGTTGAAAATGATCCCAAAATTCTCGCTGTGCAGCTTAATAAGAATCACTGTTTTTATAATGAGCATTTACTGTGAAAGCACGATGCTCTGCGCCTTGGCAACTGAAATGGCAATGTGTAAGGATTAAAACAAAGGCATAACAGTCATACCAACTTCAAATATGATTTAGTGCTAATCAATTTAAAATTGCCCATTCGCATGTGCCACCTGTATTAGGTTCCCTTCTAAGGTCGGTGGGATTATAGTTTGAAATTTATTTTACAAACAGAGAAAAAATCCAGAAAGTCACATTTTTCCCTTGGATTTTGTAGTTTACTTACTACTGTAAATTTGCCGTGATCACAGTTATAAATTTGTGAACACATTGGAATCATTCTAAGTAACAAAGAAAATCCAACGGAGTAAAGAAGCACTTTAACTAGCATTTAAATGTCTGTAATTATTATTTACTTATGCCAACAAACTTACTGTTGGTGTTTTTAAACACACAAGCCGTGTGTTACAATAGTAAGTCACCATTGGGGTAATTTGTCTCTGATGTGAGACTGCCTTTGTGGTTTACCAGGAGAAATACGAACTGGTTTGAGAATTTAATGCCATTCTGGCAGTTTGTCACAATAGCTCAGTGGTTAGAGCAGCCGCCCGGTAAG
Source organism: Tenodera sinensis (assembly GCA_030765045.1). Taxonomy (NCBI): domain Eukaryota; kingdom Metazoa; phylum Arthropoda; class Insecta; order Mantodea; family Mantidae; genus Tenodera; species Tenodera sinensis. The sequence goes on from CM060963.1 coordinate 202,342,287, forward strand.
CGGAAGGTCTGTGGTTCAAATCCCAATTGTGGCATTGAATTTTTAAGTTCCAGTTCTACCTCTCAAATTTAAATGTCTGTTTTACTTCTTTATAGATGCACAGGTATTTGCTGTAGCCTTGATCAGTAAGTTGGTTTATTGGGCTATGTGACTATGTTTATGCAAAAATGTACAGTACCAGAATGAAATATTTGTAATTTTGAACTGGTGAAGAAGTTTGAAGTTCTGTGTAAGATTTGCAGTAAGGTTGTTTGTATTCCAGTTCAAGCACTAATATGCATAATACATTTTTGTAATGGAATGAAATATGCAAGACAAAGCAATAATTATATACATTTATTTGGGTTTGCAGAATAAATGCTTAATCCTGTTACAGAAAATTATATATTTACTTGCATGATATAATGCTTTAATTTTATTATTCAATTAGTTTTAGTCCTTGAGGTTTATTCCATGCTATCCTATTTAACCCTTTGCTAGCCCTGATGCCATGTTTACACGATGCCAGTTGCTGGGACAATTGTTAGAAGACAGTTGACTGGTATAAAATTATTGGCTACATGTGAACACTTCAGTCCAATTGCTTAGCCAACTGCCCTCACAATTGCCACAGCAATCAATTGTCTCAAGGAGTAGACCAAGGACAACCAGTTGGGCCCAGCTGCTTCTCCCACCACCCAGAATACAGTACTGTCGGGATAACTGTGAACGGACAGGACAGTAGTGTGTGACAATAGCTGAGCGAGTCTGCTTGTGTTTTTAAGTACAACTTTGTGTTTAAGCTATAATTTATGTAATTATGGCTCCAATGTGGAGTGGTGATATGAACATAAAGTTTGTCGAGTTGTATAGGGAGCAACAGTGTTTGTGGAACCAGCACAAAGCCCTATACAAGGACAAAAATGCCCACCAAGCAGCACTGTACGAGATTGCCTCTCAATTAACCATTCAGGGCTTTGGTGCAAATGAAGTGAAGGCTAAAATTAAGTTGTTTATGTGCCTAGCTTGAAATGGTATAACATAATGAAGTAAGTAATGGTGAAAGAAACGTTGACAAGAATGTCTTGAATCAGAAAAAAAACAGTGTAAAGAAGCAACTTACAAAAAAAACTGAAAGCATGTGCACTTAAAACATGTAGCAAGGAAATTAAAACTATAGAACCATGAAATTGGATCCCATATGATTGTCAAAGTAAATGTTTTGATCTTATAGAAGACAGATAATCAAATGTTATTACCTTAAGATTTATAAGGAGTATACACTAGGAATTTAAAACCTTCAAGACTCAGTAATGCTGCATAAAGAATTGTATTTTTTATGCAATACATAAAATGTGTTTTCAACACATACAGAATCACGTATTTATATTATAACGGAAACAATTTATTTTAAAATGGGAAAAATAAGGAAATTGTCAAATGAAAAAGGTTGTTAAGTACAGGATATATGTCGTTTTTCCATAGAAACACAATTTCCTTGTCTCCTGCTTTTTCTCTAACTCCTCCACTAGAACTTTGCATGACTCTGCAATAAATTTCCGGCAAAGATCATTATAAATCAAATGTAATTCCTCACGGGATACAACAGACACTGCATACACGGCCATTTCTTGCCATCTACTGCAGTTTCTCTTTGTGAACGGGTTCTCGTTCACCTGGACTGGCCAGTAACAGTCTCACAATCATTTGAGGACAACTGCCCCCGACAACTGTCTCATCAACTGGCATCGTGTAAACGTGGCTTAATGCTATGCAGTGCTCAAGATTTAAATGTTCCCTACTGACCTAAACTTTTTTGCTCATGTGTAGGTTTAGCAGTTGAGTTGCGAGAAAGGAACAGCACCTGGCTAAAGGAGTAATGCAATTGTTGGGTAAGAAGTAGTGCACATGTATGAACATAAGGCACATTCAATTTTTTTTTTTTTTTTTTAAACATTCTCCAACGTAATGTCATATTGGACGATGAATGGGTGAAATGATACTCAAATAAGCCTGAGGTCCATAGAGCTTCAAGCTACCCAACATTCGTTGTATCAGGATAAGGAAAAACCTAAGAAAAAACCGTATCTGGATAACTTACCGTAAGCAAGATTCGAACTCACGACCTCTTGAACGTGAGGCAGACACGCTAACCATGCTACGGAGTCAGGCTACATGTATTCAATGTCATGTTAAGTAGACTTAATAGTCCAGCTACATTAAAGAGGATTCAAGTTATGTATGTTTGTAGTGCATGTGATGGCACAGTGTAGTGAACCCGTTCTGTCTGTCTGCTTTACAGACAAAACATGCTCAACTTCATTCTTTTGGTAGCTTACCTACTAAGCTTAGCTATAAGTTTCCTGACAGCTTAGATTAGTGGTCCTCCAGACATTCTGGGGGTTGTGAGAGAGCAATGTGACCGCCAAAACATATAAATATGGTGCTCTCTAAAAAGCGGTTACTATTACTGCTCTCTTCAATATCATCAGTGAAAAATATTGGAGAGCAAGAGGATTAATGACTTCATTGTCAGAAATTCAGCATTAGCAAACAACAGATTAGTTTGAGATAATGGTTTAGAGTAGAATTTATTCTTAGAATAATATACAATTGTACATCTTATACATTTAAACGAGAATTTCTTGTATATAAATATATTCTGCGCAACTTGGAAACGTCTCCAATGATTTCGATCAAATTATGTATTCAGATAGGGTTTTGCTTATTAAGTTTATCTATATAGGTGTTATTCCTGAAAAAATGTGATTTTACATGTAACAGTCACAATTATTCAAAACCTTATTTTGGCCATAATTTCTCTGTTAATGTGCCAATTTCAACAAACAAGCCAGGATATTAAAGGCCTTGTCAAGAGCTTTCAGAAAACCTAAAGAAAGTTTGCTTAACTATCTTAAGTCTACGCATAACAGTCACAATTACTCTAAACCTTATTTCGGCCATAATTTCTCTGTTGATCGATTTCAGCAAACAAGCTAGCGTTAAAGTCCTCTTCCAGGGCTATCAGAATATAATAAGAAAGTTGACCTAGCTTTATAAATTTAGTGTTACAGCTCGTCCCCTCTATATGTTTGAAAAAGAAAGAAAAATTTTATTTATTCCATCTCAAAAATGAGATTCTTCCAGGCCTGCAAAATTCTCAACTCTCTGCCTATCAAGGAAATTTTTGACCTTAGAGAAGAGATGGAAGTCTGATGGAGCCATATTACATGAATAAGGTGAGTGTGGCATAATTTATAACAAGGTGTAAACTGTCCTGATGGAAGGTAGTTTTCTTCTTTGCTAAACTGGCCGTTTTTCACATATATTTTGTTGTAGTTTAGTCAAGGAAGTTAGCATAGTATTCCTTTGTACTTGTTTTGACCACTGCAAAGATAATCTATCAACAGAATCCCTTTTGCACCCCAGAACATTGATGCCATAACTTTCCGTCTGGCCATATTGTCTTTGCTTTATTTGGTAGGGGAAAATCAGCATGTTTCCACTGCTTTTCACTTTCTGTACTGGTAGGTAGGGTAAGTATTGTACTCCACCCAAAAATTTGATGTCCAGATTTCACCGGAAATATATGTTTTGAGACCCCCTAAACCCAAAAAAAGCATTTTTAGAAAAAGGTCCATGCGTGTGTCTGTGTCTGTGGACAGCATAACCCAAAAATAAAAAGTAGGTTAAAAACCACAGTTGGTATTTAAGTTTAATGTCTTTCAAGGATGCGACATGAAGATTTTGAAGAAACTAGCCCTAAACTACCCTTTACATCGAAAATTTTGATTTTCTTGAAAATGGCTAACGATTTTGATTAAAGTGCCATATGTTTGAGATATTTTTATGACAAATGAAATGTATATTTTGAATTTTCTGGCTAGAGCCTATGTAGTTCTGTTTAGTCTGGATGAGTTTTGAATAACTCGTAAACCGTAAGATAGACAAAATCTTACTATACAAGAAATGTAGATCTTGCTAAAATACACAATTTGTCTAAATAAAATTTTATGTAGTGTGAAACATTTCGGAGATATTCCTTGTTTTGTGTATCAGTTTCGGAAAACTTAGAACTTTCGTGCAATGGAACATCGTTGTTCATTTTTTATATGTTAAGGGTGCAAAGAGAACGGGATCTCAAAGCTTTAAAATATTTGACTATCGCTCAAAGCCTACTGTATTCCAATATTCACCTCGCACATACAAGGAAATAAGCAATGAGATAATTTATATAAATATTTATTTCAACTAACACGAAGAAGATATAGGTATAAGAGTGGTTAGTACAAGAGTAGAGAAAGTCATGTGAGTGCAACACATCATACTTTTTTTTTATTTTTTACTTTCTCTACTGGTAAGTAGAGGAAGTATTGTATTCCACCCAAAAATTTGATGTCAAGATTTCACCGGAAATATATGTCTTGAGGCCCTCTGAATCCTAAAAAAGCATTTTTAGAAAAAGGTCTGTGTGTGTGTGTGTCAGTCTATGGAGAGCATAACTCAAAAACCAAAGTTGGTATTTAGTTTAATGTCTTTCAAGATGCGACACAAAAATTTTAAAGAAAATAGCCCCACACTAAATTACCCTTTACATGGAAAATTTTGATTTTCTTGAAAATAGCTCTTAACGATTTTAATTAAAATGCCATATGTTCAAGATATTCTTATGACAAATGAAATGTATATTTTGAATTTTTTTGGCTATAGCCTATGTAGTCCTGTTTACAATGGATGGCTTTTGAATAACTCGTAAGGCATAAGAGATGGACAAAATCTTACAATACAGTCATATTGTATCTCGCTAAAACACACAATTTATGTCTAAATAAATTTTTTTGTATAGTGAAGCATTTCGGAGACATTGCTTGTTATTTGTGTCAATTTCGGAAACCTTAGCTTTCATCAAATGCAACTTTGTTGTTCATTTTTTTATTTGTTAAGCGTGCAAAGAGAACAGGATCTTAAAGCTTTAAAGATTTGACTTTCGCTCAAAGCCTACTGTTTTGTAATATTCCCCTTGCACCTACAAGGAAATAAGCAATAAGATAATTTATACAAATGTTAATCTTAACTAGCACAAAGAAGATACAGGAATAAGAGTTTGTAAGAAAGGTTATTACAAGAGTAATGTGAGTGCAATACATCAGATTTTTTACTTTAAAGGAATGAGCTGCACGTGGTTTTGAAGAAATTTGTTTGCTTAGCACACCAACATGTCCTAAGTTGAACACCTCTCTAGAGATGAACCAGTTTCCCTGAATGTATCAATTCATTGCTCTTAGAGCTTTGTGGCTATGCAGTATATCTCAACCACCAACATTTAAGCAAAAACACGAGATTGAAATGAGGATACTAAATAAACGAGATTCATTTCAAATCATTAAACAGGGGCAAAGAAAAAACCATGCATGATGTGAGCAGAGAGTGCAGGGAGTTACACAGAATTGACAGGGTCCTCTGGTTGAGATTTACTCGAGTGTGCACATGTGTGAACTCGTTTCAAATAATCTTATGTATTTAAACGAACAATTCTTGTGTGTATATACATATAAATATATTCTGTTCAACTTGTAAACGACTTTTTAAGGTGTCTAAAGAACATGCTTTGATAACAAACAGAACTAAAAGGTAGAAAATAATTTTTAAGTATGAAGAGTTTGTTCAATACCGACAAAGTCCACTGGTTCATTATTATTAAAAAATGTTTAATACATTCAAAATAAAAAAGTTATTTTAACACAATAATACATTTTATCATAAAAGAGTGAGGGGTGCTTTTTACAATATTTTTATATCTTTACTTTTATAAATATATTCATATTCCTCAATAAAACGCTTGATCATTAAAAAATTTTCTCATTCATACCTACAAGAAATAGAAACAAATGCCAAAGATAAAAAATGGATTACACTACTTTCCAACCCAGATATAATCCCCCAGAGACCAAGGAAAACAGCTGTTGCAGCCTTCCGACTATTGACAAATCACGACTGCTTAGCAAGTCATCTCTACAGAATAGGTATCTCAGCTTCACCAATATGTGTCCTGTGTAACGATCCAGCAGAAATGAATGAAGACCACTTGAAGACCTGTGAAGCATTAAGATCAGAAGAAACTATAGTTCAAAAGTATTGGAAAGCACAAATGCTAATGGCTTCATTGCCAGATGCAAGGCACTAGAAAACAACAACTTTTATAAATAGCTACCATGAACTGTTAATAACATTTGAGGTCTGGCACCCCACCTGTTTTACAATAAAATGTATTATTTTGTCAGTACAACCTTTTTATTTAAACGTATTACACATATTTCAATTATAATGAATCAGTGGACTTTACATCCTATAGAACAAACTCTTCACACGTAAAAATTACTTACTACTTTTACGAGGCTAATCCCAAAACTAAGGTCTCCAATTTTTTAAAAATTTAAATAAACTTTTATTGGCAACAAATGGTATATAGATTTGAAGCTTGAACATTTTTCTATTTCTCCACATAATTGCCATTTTGATTGATGCTCTTCGTCAGCATTGCGTTGAAGAAATTGGCAGGAACTTTCAGCGCGTTGCCTTTTGTGATCTGTCGGCACACACCTTCTGAAATTTCAACTCTTCAGTCAAAGTCCTGTGAATAGTGCTTCGAGAAATGTCAGGAACAACAATGCGGAACTCTTGAGAGTGATACGCCGATCTTAAAGCACAATTTGTTCAATCTTTACAATTGTTTCGTCGGGAATTGAGGGTCTGCTTCTTTCCTCATGAATTTCTATGCAACCATCTGCAAACTCTCTACACCACTTGCAGAAATTTTTGACATTCATACAAGACCCTCCATACACTGTACTAAAAAACCGAATACTGTATGAACTTAGCACCTGGCGGTAGTCGCTAATGGGAGTTCCATTACAACTGGCTGTCAAGCCAAAACTGAGAGCCCCAGCAGATGTGTAGTGGAGGAGGGAAGGAAAGAAGCAGTATGGCCAACATCCACGCAAACAGTTTCCCTATGAACCCAGCACTTTGGAGACCTTAGTTTTGGGATTACTCTTGTAGTTTGTTTTGTTATTAAAGCGTGTTTTTTTTAAAGTTTTTAGTCTCAAATTTTTATTCAATTTTTTTTTCAACATTATTAATGCGAAATTTTTTAAAATGTTTGATTTCAAAATGTTTTCCAAAATATTTTTTTGGAAACAGTATTACATTAAAATTACTGTTCTAACTATCGGCTGTTGTGGATCTCCTGGCCCAGGGTAATCCTTTCCCAGAAATCTTGTGTCCCTCTCTCTGGGCATCTCCGTCTTCCAATATTTTTAAGCAATTTAATTCCTTCATCCAGTGTAACCTCTGTTGATTTCTAAACTAACAGCTGCTGCAGGTGTCTTGGCCCTGGTTGAACTCCGTCTGTGATCCTTCCCCCGAGTTCTTCTCAGGTCCTCTCTCCAAGTATCTATGTCATCCAATATATAAATATATCTTCCTTTAAGAGGTAGAACTGGAACTTAAAAATTCAATGCCACAACTGGGATTTGAACCACAGACCTTCCGCTTGCCGGGCGGATGCTCTAACCACTGAGCTATTGTGACAAACTGCCAGAATGGCATTAAATTCTCAAGTTAGTTCGTATTTCTCCTAGTAAACCACAAAGGCAGTCTCACATCAGAGACAATTACCCCAATGGTGACTTACTATTGCAAGTACTTTATATCCCAGGATTAAATAACCTTCACATGGTAATTATTATTTATTTATGCCAACAAACTAACTGTTGGTGTTTTTAAACACACAAGCCGTGTGTGGGCAAAGTTTAAGAGGTAGAACTGGAACTTAAAAATTCAATGCCACAACTGGGATTTGAACCACACTTAAACTTTGCCCACACACGGCTTGTGTGTTTAAAAACACCAACAGTTAGTTTGTTGGCATAAATAAATAATAATTACCATGTGAAGGTTATTTAATCCTGGGATATAAAGTACTTGCAATAGTAAGTCACCATTGGGGTAATTGTCTCTGATGTGAGACTGCCTTTGTGGTTTACCAGGAGAAATACGAACTAACTTGAGAATTTAATGCCATTCTGGCAGTTTGTCACAATAGCTCAGTGGTTAGAGCATCTGCCTGGCAAGCGGAAGGTCTGTGGTTCAAATCCCAGTTGTGGCATTGAATTTTTAAGTTCCAGTTCTACCTCTTAAACTTTGCCCACACACGGCTTGTGTGTTTAAAAACACCAACAGTTAGTTTGTTGGCATAAATAAATATTAATATCTTCCTTTCTTAGAAGTTTGAAAACAGTGTTGTTATAATCAATTTAATCTAAAAGCTGAGTAAATTAATAACACTAAAAAACACATTTATAATTTTCCGTAACGCGTTTCAGAGGCTAACTTTCCTCCATTATCAACCGGACAATGACTGTGTTTCCATGGTGCAGATGGCGATGCGTCTTCTGATTTTTCCTCTGGTGACGGTTGAAGGAACTTGCTGAAAATATCTTTCTGGAATGTCAAAATTAAATACTCTGTTTCTATTTTTTAAAATGAAGATTTGTTCCCATGTGGACAGCTGTTGTTTTCCGGTTATGTGTTTGAGTAGTTTCGGTTCTGGCTTTTGTGTGATTTTTTGTCCAAAAGTGAAAGGCAACTGCTGACTTTTCCAGTGGTTTGCTCTTGATGTTCCTAACGTGTTCCTTGGATCTCATTTCATTACTGTAATGAAGTATACATCGGAAAAACCAAAAGAAATTTAGAAATTAGATCCAAGGAACATGTTAGGAACATCAAGAGCAAACAATTGGAAAAATCAGCAGTTCCCTTTCACTTTTGGACAAAAAATCACAACATAAAGCCAGAACCAAAACACCTCAAACACATAACCGGAAAACAACAGCTGTCCACATGGGAACAAATCTTCATTTTAAAAAATAGAAACCGAGTATTTAATTTCAATATTCCCCAGAAAGATATTTTCAGCAAGTTCCTTGAACCGTCACCAGAGGAAACATCAGAAGAAGCATCGCTATCTGCACCATGGAAACCCAATCATTGTCCAGTTAATAATGGAGGAAAGTTAACCTCTGAAACGCGTTCCGGAAAATTATAAATGTAAGTGTTGTTTAGTGTTATTGACTTACCTTGTAGATTAAATTAATATAAATATATATTTATTTAATTAAAGCAATTTTCAAGGTGCATGTAGAAAAGTGGCTTAGTAACATCTAAGAGTTCGTAAATGTGCTATTTGTATAAATTTAGCTTAGTCATTTTTTATCCAGATGATCCTGGTCAGGATATTAGGACAAGATACTATTCTCCTGTCATCAGCCCTTGATATGTGTGCAAATTTTCAAGTCAATATATATTATTATTGCCTATCTATATATGTTCTGAAATTAATCCCTCCTATTTTTTTGTGTTGACTTCGATGTCTGAGCCAGATAGTGAAGTGGTAATTCTTGAATCTTCCTCTTTCATTTGCTGGTGGTTCCATTGTTCTGTGGTAGTTGGTGCCAGCAGAGGAGTGTTCCAAAATGCAGTCTTACATAGATGTGCATATAAAACAGAGATGTATGATTGAATTTCTCACTGCAGAAGAAATTGCGCCAATTGAAATCCATCGATGTATGGAGACAAAACAATAGATGAGAGTAATGTGAGGCGATGGGTACGGCATTTTAGAAGTTGTGAAAAGGGTGTGCACGACAAGCCACGAACTGGTCGACCCTGCACAGCTGTCACTCTTCACAATTAAGAGCGTCTTGATCAACTCATCTGCTGATCAGTGGATAACGAGTAAAGAATTGTGTGCAAACCTGAATGTCAGCTGTAATGCCTTGGAAACAATGTTGGAGCCTCTTGGTTATTGCAAAGTCAGTGCAAGATGGGTCCCGCGGATGCTTACAGAACAACAAAAAAAATCATTGAATGGAAATTTGTCAGGACCTTCTGGACCAATATGAAGCTGAAGGTGACAATTTTCTGAATAGCATCGTTACCATAGATGAAGAGTGGTGTCACCACTATGAGTCAGAATCCAAGACAGTCCATGGAATAGTGACATGCGAATTCTCTGACAAAGAAGAAATTCAAAATACAGCCATCTTCAGGGAAAGTGATGTGTACAGTCTTCTGGGATAACCAGGGTGTGGTTCTTTTGGATGTCCTAGAGGCTGCAGCAACTGTCAATTCAGCACGCTACAAGATGACACTAAGCTGAAAGCCCGAATTTCCAGGGTAAGGCCAGAGAAGATCAACTTTCACTTGCAACATGATAATGCCAGGCCCCACACCAGTTTTGCGACCATGCAACTGATTGCAAAGTTTGGCTGGACTCTTTTACCTCATCCACCGTACAGTCCAGATTTGGCGCACTCAAACTTCCATCTCTTTGGGCCTCTGAAAGATGGACTACGTGGCGAACATTTTCAAAACTCGGATGCTATTGACAAAGCTGTAAGAAAGTGGTTAGCCTCAGCTGGTTCAGATTTTTACAAGCTTGGCATGGAGGCTCTGGTTCATTGTTGGCAAAAGTGCATAACGAATGGTGGTGACTATATGGAAAAACGACAATCTGTAGCTGAAATATTACTCTATTTAACTGTGCTGGTGTGATTTACGTATGTCCTGTAGTTTCCATGAATAAAAATAGGAGGCATTACTTTCGGAATGAATCTCGTAGAATCAGAGTATACAAAAAAAAAAATTGCCATGGTTTAATTTAAAACTCTGAGGTTGGGCACTGTGGACCCCATGACAATATTCTTCAATCACAATTTGGAAGGCCCCTTGCTCCTATAGGATTTGGATTTCTTAGCATTTGGTTTTTTCTGTTTAAGAGATATTCACCTATAACATTTTATATAGGTTGCCTTATATATCATTGAAAGGGAAAATTCCATAGATTAAGATCAATGAAAAAAAAATTGAAAATTTCAAGATTTAAACCTGACTGGAGTCCTGTAAGATTATCACTAGCTCTTTCAAAATATACTTTTTAATAAACAGTATAAATTCTAAAGACAATGAATTTTCACACTTAGACTCTAAAGACTAGGAATTTTCTAATACATGATCAACACATTCATTTCAGTTCATACTCTGATATGTTTTTTCAATTGCTAATTTCATCATTGCCTATCTTGAGCAAGTGCAACATAGAGAGTTTGTAAAAACAACATTCACTTCACGTCATTAAGATGTACTTCCATTTACTTCAGAATTTGTTTCATGACCTTGATCACATTTAGTTTCAGGTCTCAGCGCAAACATTTTCACTGTATAAAGTCCTCTTGGAAATTTGGTCTGCTTTTGTTCTTTAAGGATGTGCAGACCTGCCTGTTTAAAAAGCAGTTTCATAATATGCAATGGCCTGGTAACTGACGAATCTTCCTTGTCAACTTCAACGTTACCACATGAAGTTATGTTCTCCTTCACTACTATCATTCCATTGGGCTTTAAACCCTCCCTGAAACATAAAAGGCACATAAGTAACATTATGCTTTTAAGGAGATCAGCACTTCTGCAAGCATTGTATTCAAAATAGAATCTTGTGTTACATTCACATGACTTTTTCTACCTACTATCGTTCACTCTTAGTACCTGGGCGACTGAGCTTTACTTGGTGTTTCGCCCTCCCCCCCCTTTTTTTGTGAAATCTTATTCTTTGGGAGAAGATACTTATTTAGATAAACTTGAAAAGTAAACCGTTAACTAAATAAAATTTTTTATCCCAATTGTTAAGACTCATTCCCGAGATACACATAAATATTTCATAAGCACCATCATTTCAGCCGTAAAATGCAATACCTTGTATTTCTATTTCAAACATATAGGTGGGATGAGCTGTAATACATAAACTAATATAGCTAGGTCCACTTTCTTACTGCATTCTGATAGCCCAGGAAGAGGACTTTAAAATGCTAGCTCGTTTGCTAAAATTAACAGAGAAATTATGGCCAAAATAAGGTTTAGACTAATTGTGACTGTTACGTGTAGACTAAGATAGCTAAGTCAACTTTCTTTAGGTTTTCTGAAAGCTCTTGACGAGACCTTTAATATCCTGGCTTGTTTGTTGAAACTGGCCCATTAACAGAGAAATTATGGCCAAAATAAGATTTCGACTAATTGAGACTGTCACGTATACACTAATACAGCTAAGTCAACTTTCTTTAGGCTTTCTGAAAGCTCTTGATGAGACCTTTAATATCCCAGCTTGTTTGTAGAAATTGGCCCATTAGCACAGAAATTATGGCCAAAATAAAGTTTCAACTAATTGTGACTGTTACACGTAGACTAATATAGCTAGGTCAACTTTCTTACTGTATATTAATAGCCCTCGAAAAGGACTTTAAAACGCTACTTTGTTTGTTGAAATCGGTGCATTAGAAGAGAAGAAAAAGCCGAAATAAGGTTCAATTGCTCTGTAGAAGCGGGAATAAAAAGTGTTATTTTTATGTAAAATCGCATTTACTCAGGTATGACACCTATATAAATATACTTAAAAAGCAAAACCTTACCTGAATACAAAATTTGAACAAAATCGTTAGAGCCATTTCCAAGATGTGCGGAATATATATATATACAAGAATTGTTTGTTTAAATATATAAGACATAACCTTCTACAAACTATTCTGACAAAAGCTTATTTTCCTACCTACACATTTCATTGTCAGTACAAAGGTATACAGTAAATCAAAGTGATTCTCAAATGTTTAAAGCGGGTCGCCATACGCTGGTACAGAAATTATGTATTCCCTACATGACATCAAGAGAAACAACTGAATATATTAGCACTTCAATTATTTTTATTGGTTTATTTATTAAGTGCCAAGTCTACATTCTTATGGTCTGACTGTAATCCTAATTAATTAGTCATAACCATAACTAATATTAAGTATACATATTAAGGGTTATTCAAAATAATGCGCCCAATTTAATTACTCTATATTTCACAAAGTATATTTGTTGTTAGCTAATGCTGGATTTCTGACAATGAAGTCATTAATCCTCTTGCTCTCCAATATTTTTTCACTGATGGATGGGGTGCTAGAAGTTGCCAGGCATATTTGAAGGTGGTCTCGGTCCATTTCCTCTTCTGGATCACAGAGGACAGAGTGGTGAAGAATATATCCCAATTCTGTTCAAATGTTTTGCCAGAAAGTCATGTCCTGTAATCAACCTGAAGGTTGCAACTGCTGTTTTTCAAGGATACTCAGGAATTACTCTTTGAATGTTTGGTAGTTCCAATCTTTTATTTTTTGATTTTACATAGTAATATTTGGCAATAATTTTTTTGAATTCAGTGTTGAGTAATCTTTTAGCTGCATAAAATGGTAGATTAACTATAGATTTCTGTACACTGCTGGTACCCTTTTTTGCAAGAAAATCAGCTTTGACATTACCACTCAGTCCACAGTGAGCTGGTATCCATTGGAAGACTTGGTGTTTTTGAAGTGCTATTAGATGGGTAAGGATTTTCCAACATTTTATAATAGTTTGGTATTTTGGTGACAACTTGGAAGTAATTGCTATAATTGCTGCCCTGGAATCTGAGAGAATAACTGCTTGATGTAAACGTGGGGTTCTATATAGAAGATTTTGTAGGGTCATTTGAATTGCTTCAATTTCTCCTCCGAAGTTTATAGTTCCATAGCTTACAGATTTGTAATAGGAAAAGAGGTGACATGTGACTCCAGCCCCTGCTCCATCTCGGTTTGATATCAGTGATCTATCAGTATAAATATGGAGCCATTCATGTTCTGGAAATCTAGTATTGTCTCTAATGTCAATAATTTTAGAACACTAGTTGGAGTATCACTTTTCTTAACTTCTTCTGCCAGGTGTAAATAATATGTGATGTCTAACATTTGTGTCGGATTAACTTTATATATGAAGTTTTCCCTTGAATTAGGAAGGTCTACGTTCCTCTTGATGCCTTGAATTTTGGAAAGAAAGCTCTCCTGAGTCTTTAGTGTATGTGTAAAATTTCTCTTGTTCCATGTATTGAACGGGAGTCTGATCAACTTTTCGTGTTGAATAAGAGCCGCTTTTTCTATTTTATATTCAATGGGGTATTGGTTGGTTAGTATTTCCATAACTGGAATTGGTGTGGTTTGGATAGCACCTGTAATTGCTCTCAGACTTTGGTTTTGAAAGATTTTAATTTTTTTTGTATTTGCTGTTACAAAAACTTTGCTGCAGTTAGTAAATAATGGCCTTATATATACATTGTATGTTGTGTTAAGAGTTGCTCTGGAACATCCCCACTTCACTCCTGTTAGACGTTTTAACAGTGATAGGTGCCTTTCTGCTCTTTGTATTACATTTTCTATTTGTTTGGTCCATGTAAGTTTGGTATCAAATATAACTCCCAAATACTTTGCTTCCTTTGTTTCTGGTAATTGTTGACCCTCAAAATTTAGTTTTATTTTTAATGGTTTCTTCCTTAGTGAAAAGATTTGGTACTTTGATTAATTTTCTTTGGTCCACTTTTGTAGGTTGGTTAAGGATTGGTATAGAAAATCTACCTCTCTTATTCCGATCAGACCCAATATATATGCTCGTGAACTCTCCCACCATCAATTTGCATTGGTTTCGCAAACCCATGTGACCCAGCAATGCAATACAGGAGTTTCCAATATGGCAGCCCCACTGTTGGAGTGCACTAAAGAAGAGCAGTTGATCAGTTTCCCACACAATGAAGGCACAAACCGAACAGAAATCCATCAACGCATGTTGGTACAGCATGGGCTGCATGTTTATCACATACTCAGGTATATGATATAATTCAGCAGTGGCACAACAAGTTCAGCGGACGCACCGAGGCTAGGTCGGGCACATGTAGTGACCACAACGGTCTCACAGTTGGACATTACACAGAAAAGGGCAAGATGGTGACCAGTGCCACCAATAGTGAATTGATGCATAACATTCTAAAACTTCGTATCTGAGTCTTCCAGGGAAGGCAAAATCTTCTTTATAATGAATGTTGACATTTCACCCCCCTATATTGGGCTTCTTAAGGTTTCACTCCATGATGGCACCTACAAAACTGTGCTGACCAGAGAGAGAGACCAAGCGGATGCTTCCTTATTTATACTCTGACAGTAGGGGTGTGTTTCAAGAGTTATTGCACTGTTTGGCTGATGATCCACCAATCCCCGGTTCTTTATTAGTTCCTGCCAGATGGTGTGGAGATGTCTGCTGTTGGTCAGCACAGTTTTGTAGGTGTCATCACGGAGTGAAACCAGAAGAGGCCCAACATAGGGGGGTGAAATGTCGAAATTCATTATAAAGAAGACATGACCTTCCCCAGAAAACTCAGATACAATGGACACCAGCTACTGAAGCCTACGCAATGTATTCTGAAACCTGCCATACGCACCAAGCACGACAGACTCCTCTCAACAGGCATTTTCATCCAGCATGGCAATGCATAACCTCATACGGCTTGTGCGACCTTGGCGACTATCAAGGAATTGCATCTGGAGTGCTTCCCCCGGTTGTCTCATGCCCTCTGACTTCCACATCTTTGGCCTGCTAAAGGACTCCTTAGGTGGCACAAGTTCATGGCCGACACACAGGTGAAGCAAGTGGTGCATGAATGGCTATGTGTACAGTCAATTCTCTTTCCCAGAGTATCCATGCCCTTCCAACTTGGTAGGGAAATGTATTAAAAAGTAGGGGGACTATATTGAAGAATAGTGTACTTGTTTCAACTCTGTAATAAAGGAGCTGTAAAAAAATATTTCCGGTTTTCATTTGACTCACCCTCATACATGAGGTCTGTTAAAAAAGTATTGCGAATTTTGTGTTTTTTCAAAAAGTATTTATTTATTCATGAATATCTATTTTGTCCCCTTCAAAGTAATCCCCACCAGATATTATACACTTGTGCCAACGTTTTTCCAATCCTCGAAGCACTTTAAAAAAATTGTTTTTTGTGATCTGGTTCAGCTCCTCCGATGCCGTCTTTTCTCCTCAATCGTGGCGTAACGTCATCCTTTCATGGGCCTCTTCAGTTTTGGGAACAAAAAAAGTCACAGGGGGCCAGGGCTGGGGAGTACGGTGGGTGCAGCATCATAAGTGTGTTGTTTTTGCCCAAAAATTTGCGCACAAGCAACAATGTGTGAACAGGGGCGTTATCATGGTGCAAAAGCCAATTTTTGTTCTTTCACAAATCCGGACGTTTCTGCCAGATTGCTTTGCACAAATTGCACATAACTTGCAGGTAATATTCCTTACTGACCGTTCTACCCTGTGATAAGAACTCATGATGCACCACGCCCCTGTAATTGAAGAAAACTGTAAGCAAAACCTTCCCATTCGACCGAACTTGGCGTGCTTTTTCAGTCTTGGCTCCTGTGGCAGCATCCATGAGGATGATTTAGCTTTAGTTTCCAGGTGATAACCATAAACTCATGATGTATCACCAGTTATGACCCTCTGGGGCAAATATGGGTCGTTGCAGACAGAGTTCAACAGCTCCTTAGCAACGTAAATGCGATGGTGTTTTTGGTCGAAATTGAGCAACTTAAGTACGAATTTTGCGGCGGCCTGTTCTGATGCCCAAATCATTGGTCAAAATCAAATGGCACAAGCCAGTCGATATGTTTAGGTCCTCAGCAACTTCTCTAACAGTGATTCAACGATTGGCCAATACTATTTTCTTCACTTCTTCAATGTTTTCGTCTGTTGTTGATGAGCGCGGGCATCCTGGGCGCTCTTCGTTGTTCACATCTTCTCAACCCTCTTGAGAACCTTTTGTACCACCGATAAACATTGCTTTGGTCCACGGTAGCTTCACCATATGCCACAGTCAACATTCGGAATGCATCTGCACACTTAATTTTGTTTCTCACACAAAATTTGATACAGATTATTTGTTCCATTTTTTGGAATAGGCAAAAATCGAAGACGAGCCAAAACAAGTCCAAGCAAAATAACTGTCAACAATTAACTGAACATTCAAAATGGCCAAGCTTGTCAAAATAAGTGAAGCACATGTGTACCAACATAACACCACAAAACAATCAAAAATCGAATATACATAGCCCACGAAAATTCAAAATTTGCAATACTTTTTGAACAACCTTGTATATTAAAGGAAAGAGAAAGTTCCAAAGTTGTATTTACCACAGATGGCATGGTGATAGTTGCCTAAATGACAGCTAGGTTATTCACACAAATAGGCAGGTAGGCAGGCATTTCGTTTCATCATCAGTTGTAAAATTGCTATGATGCAGCATAAGGTTTTTTGTGTTCGGAAGTTTGCAGAAAGTGAGTCAGTAGTTACAGTGTAGAGGGTATTAACCCACCAACTAGGAAAAGCATCAAATGTTGGCCTATGCAATTTCAAGAAACTGGATGTTTCTGCAAAGAATGTTCAGATAATGCTTAGGTTGCTTTTAATAAACTTTTTTGTTAAAATAAGTAAAAAATTGCTTCACACAAACTTTATTTACACAGAACTAGAGTAGTCGTCAGGAACGATGGCGGTAAATGACAGATAATGCACATGTAGGGGAAAGAGGGGAAGTGATGTGTTGCAACTGTTTCCCATCTTTCTTAGGAAGTATTTGTACACATTATACATCATTTCCCTGACTTGACTGTGAATAATGCAACGTTTTTTTGGTTCTGTCACCTTCGTAACCGTTAATGAACTTACTATCAAACAATGGAGTGCACTTATTGTTCGGAATTACTTAATTTCACTGTAAAACTGCACAAATACTCTCACACACGTGCTCTGAAACACACTACATCTGGTCGGCTAGAAAACATGTGACTGTGACATCATTCAATATTTATATTCAAGATGCTCTCGGGCTTCGAGCCAGGTGTAGTGGTAGGGGATTGCCCACACCACGTGACGAACTCCCCACAGTTCATACAGTCCTTGGACAACATCACTACTGGCCCTTCTGATCTTCTCGTCAGCTTCGACGTGGTATCTCTTTTTACAAGGGTGCCGCTACAAGAAACCATCCAGCTTCTGAAGGAACACTTTCCGGCCGACATCATTGAGCTCTTCCGGCACACTTTAACGTCCACTTTCTTCCTGTTTGGTGGCAGATTATATGAACAGGTAGATGGTGTGGTAATGGGCTCTCCGCTGTCACCAGTAATAGCAAATTTCTACATGGAACACCTGGAACACGAAATACTGGCCACAGCTCCACTTAAGCCATCTCATTTCTACCGGTATGTTGACGACACATTCGTTATATGGCCACATGGATGAGACACTTTGCCGAGCTTTCTCACACACCTCAACAGCCTCCGACCCCAAATTCAGTTCACCATGGAAGTGGAGAAGGACGGAAATCTGCCATTTCTGGACATCCTGGTCTTCAGAAACAACAATGGTACTCTGGGGCATGCAGTATACCGCAAACCAACACACTGACCTCTATTTGAATGCTCGCAGTTTCCATCATAAGTCTCAACGGGTCGGAGTTCTCAACACTCTGTTCCACAGAGCTCTGTCGATCTCCGATCCCAGCCACCTAAAACAAGAGCTGCAGCACCTGAGGCACACATTCCGCCAAAACGGCTACTCCGTAGAGGATATTGAAGCCTCTATCTCCAAGGCCAAGAGAGGAAAACCACAAACTCAGCAAACACCAGACCAGCCGACCGCCACTGCCTGCATCCCATACACTGGCAATCTTTCCGGCAGAATTAGTAGAATTCTCGCAAAACACAACATCAGAACCATCCACAAGCCGCCTTTGAAGATCCAACAGCTAGTGAGACCAGTAAAGGACAAACTGCACCTTAATGTACCAGGGGTATACCGTATCCCCTGTGAATGCGGGACGCCGTACATAGGGCAAACCGGCAGGACCATTTCCACCAGAGTCAAGGAGCACGAACGGTCCATGCGATTAATGCAGCCTGAAAAGTCAGGGCTGGCAGAGCCTTGCTTTGAAAAAGACCACAGAGCTAACTTCAAAGAAACGTCCATTGTGGCAAAATGTAGCGGTTTATGGGAACGGAGGGTTAAGGAGGCTCTGGCCATCTCCTCCGAGAAGAGTACACTAAACTGGGACGCTGGATTGCAGTTTAGTCTATCTTGGAAACCAGCCTTAAAATTGGAAATCGACCGACTCAGAAAACAGATTCCAACGGAGCGGTGAACCACCTCCACACTAGACTGGGTGTTTTCTACTCGGTACGTACTGGCTGACAGTACCAGTCCCTTCACTCTTGCTAGTCATTCATCCTGAAGATGGGAGAGATGTACACTCCCGAAACGTCGATGTCTTTTCATCACTACACCTGGCTCGAAGCCCGAGAGCATCTTGAATATGTTTGTCGCCAGGAAAGCTTCAAATCATATTTTACATTCGATATTTGTCTACTGCACAACCGCCTTTGTTCCTGACAGCGACTATAGTTTCATAGGAACTATCCTATCATTGGCTGTTCTTGACTATAATATACCAGGTTGAACAGAAGTCATTACATTAATTTAAATCAGTGATAGATCTCGATATTTGGAACACATTTTGTATCTTACATTTTTGTCTCAGACCATTTCCTACGGAGATATTTTAGTTTTCTCGAAAACAAGTTGGCACTACTGCAGATTGTGTGTGTGTCTCTTTCCCTAGCTCAGTACATAAACAAATACAGTAACGGTGCTTCTTGAGAACACAAATACCCTGCCTTGTCCTTTTGTGTTTACTGTGCGAGTGTAGGCCAATCACAAGCGTTAGCATCCAAAACATTAAAGTGAAAGCGAAAGTGCCAGACTTGTTTACATTCACAAACCAGCTCAATTCCCTGACCAACCTCAACACAACGTTGTCTACTTACTGCACATGTGAAAAAGCTGCTTAGAGTAGTCCTTCACATCTTTTAAGTGATTAATTATTTCGAGACCTCTTGTGATGTCCCATGAAGCTATATCAGAAATAAGTTACTCTACGCATCTTGCAAGTAACAAACTGTTATCTTCAAAAATTCTTGTGGCATTACGCATCCAAGTTGGATAAAAAAGCATAAAAATCGGCTGATCAAGGAACAAAATGCCATTAGACTTTTTTGTTTGTAATGCTTCTATGAAGCACATAGAAGGAATGTAATGACTTTCCTTCCACGCTGTATAGTTAGCATTGGCAGAAGAAAAAGAAACATAGGCACCAGGCTCAAGAATAATTTTAGTCAAGGAAATATTGAAGCTATTAACAGTGAAGCAACAAAATCTAAAATAAGAACAAATTGGAAACTAAAGGCTTCACTTATCTTAGTAATATTGCAAAATTTTCCACAGCTGACATGTTTCAAGTGGGGTAGTAAGGGGTAGTGATGCGCCTCATATAGCCTCTCCTACCCAATTCCCATCCTCATCCTGCCCATGGTGCACCCTGCTTTTAACAGATGAGGCTCTGGGGACCGAATCACAGCGGTATAACTGTTTCATCTAAAATGGAGGAAATGTCATTTACATATGTGCTGGCCTATCACAGCACAACAGCGTCCCTCAGAGGCACATGAGGGGAAGGTTGGTGGATCTAAATACCACCTATTTAGTCCTCCCGGCTAGGTCCGATGGACCTGTTGACCAACGATAGGTGTGGTCCCCCTTGCAAAATGGGGGTTTAAGTCGGGTGATGTAACTGCCACATTGTAAAACTGGTGCCCGTTAAGAAAACAGTTACATGAAAGCCAGAAGAAACTACAATTCAAAATATTGGAAAGCACGAATGTTAATGGCTTCATTGCCAGATGCAAGGCACTAGAAAACAACAACAACATGTTTCAAGTTGTAATCCAACTTATTTTCAAAGCTTTTAGTTTCTAATTTTTTTATTTTAGATCATTTTAGTAATTTAGTAAACAGACAAATGTGCAGTTTGGGCCCATTTCTAGAAAACAGACCATGATATTCAAATAACATCCACCTGGATATATATGAATAAGCTAGTAACAGTGATGTGAATCTAAATTATTGTAAAATTGAGTCGGTGTGGAAGCACTTAACATCAATTATATATTATTTATTTATGCCAACAAACTTACTGTTGGTGTTTTTAAACACACAAGCCGTGTGTGGGCAAAGTTTAAGAGGTAGAACTGCAACTTAAAAATTTTTTTAATCCCAGTTGTGGCATTGAATTTTTAAGTTCCAGTTCTACCTCTTATCAATTATATATATTTGTCTTGACCAGTTTCAAGAGCTACTGCTCCCATCATCAGAAGTGTGGATGTGTGTGACTGAGTTGACATCTGGCGGTGGAGTGATGAACTCCATAATGGGTTTGTGGTGGAAATTCAAAATCCACTAAGCAGAATTTGTTTCCTATGATTAGAATCTTCTTCAAAGTATCCAACTCTGTAGCGTGCTTTGTGGCTTTAAAAAGTGTTATGTTCGGTGTGATGTGATTGGATGTCCAAAAATGGTGTGCAACTGCTCTGTTTGTATTTGATGCATCTCATGTGCTCTTTTAGTCTGGTTTCTAACACTTGTAGGAGTCAACTGTTGACTCGAAAGAAATTGACCCTATAACTTTCTCCACTAACGGCACACCATACACCATTTTTTTGTCATGGAGTACTTCATGAACAATATTAGGTTTCTCAGAGCCTCAAACACAATCTCCTGTCATAAAGTTGGTAAGCAAAGCCTTTAAATTCCCCTAGCGCAACATCCCTTGAAGGGCCAAGGCTTGCCACACAGCCGCTGCATCCCCCTCCTCTACCCACTACAGGCATCATTGGTGGGGTGCAATACTGGAGGGTGGGACTTGTTCAGCGCCACAAACCCTCCCGGCCTGTTATGTGGCCTTTACAACCTGGGGCCACTACTTCTACATCAAGAAGCTCCTCAATTGGTCCCCCAGGGACCTAACAAGGCTGAGTGCACCCCGTGCCGGACCTCCCAGTGGGGGAAAAAATCCCCATGCTGATAGGTAGTTTTAAAAAAGTTATATAGTTTCATCTCTGCCTTTCTATGACAACAGCTGATAGCAACAAGCACCAAGGACATGGATAGGCAAAACACTGCGCTTGAATATTGGCTATCCTTAATATGCAATTAATTTTGCACTTCCTCTAATAAACAATAGAGGATAGGGAAAGTCATGTGATAGTAGAAATAAGGCCATTTACTGTATCAGTCACTTAAATCTGCTACATAAAAACACACAAATTTGAAAATTACCTGCAGGACTTGAAGAAAGTGACAAAATCCTCATCTGTAAGATGCCCTAGGACCCACTGGCACCATATCACATCGTAAGTTTCAGGTTTAGGGGAGAAATTCTGTAAGCCTGCAGGAAACAGACAGATACAGTTACACTTTACAAACATCCTACAGAAAATGAACACAACTATTTTCAGTTCTTCTCTCTCTCTCACCAGTACAGTAGTATTCTCCAACTTTCTCGGATGTTGCCATCAACTTTCTTGCTTCTTCAAGGAAGGCAGGATTCAGTTCTACCAAATCTGTTTTCTCAAAAAATTTGAGGAGGAGATCTTTTGTGATTCTGCCAATCCCTGCACCACAATCCAGTGCTCTGCCACGCCCTGGAGGATTCTGCAGCTGCAAATTATTTATTCATTGTGTTTTAATTTCTTTCTCCATTGTCAATTATTGCAAACATTTTAAAAACCACATCTATATCAGACATACTTCAAACTTATTGTAGTGAGGTTATGGAACAACTAGTGGGTAAATTTTTAAAACAAATGGTATTGAATTTAATAGTAGTATTAATAAGACTATATTTTTATCATCAATATAACAAAGTGAGATGAAAAGTATATTACAGTGTTTGAAAAACAAAGTAACTACTGGTTATGATGTGCCTGATATTGTATTTAGATAATGTAAAGAGGCATTATGGGTATCTTTGTGTCATTTAGTAAATACAGTTGGACCTGCTTTATACGTAACCCAGTTCTACATACTTCACATTTATACGTAAATTTTTGTAGGTCCTAGCAAAATGTAATTTAGAAATGTATTAATAAAACCTTATTTATATGTAATTAGCAGTCATGCATGTTAAATTTCAGTGAAATACAACTGAGTTTTACGTAATTATGATGAGCATATGGCATACGTTATCTTGAAAGGAACTCAAGGCATTTTTTCCTTCTCTCTGTTGACTAACAGAATGCAGACGGCATTCAGTGCGACAATGTCGTAGCAACAAATGAGAAGTAAACTAAACATTTTCAATATCTGGTGTTTACTGCTAAGCAGTGGTTTTGTCTTTCAGTTCTCGGTTTTTTTTAATCAGCCATGGAGAACAGAAAAAGGAAATGGTACACATTAGATATCTTGTATAGAATTTCCATTTTCGTCAAGCAGCTATTCTCTCAGATTCCAGGGTGGCAATCATAGCAATTACTTCCAAGTTGTCACCAAAAAACCAAACTATTATAGAATGTTGGAAAATCCTTACCCATCTAACAGCACTTCAAAAACACCAAGTCTTCCAATGGATACCAGCTCACTGTGGACTGAGTGGTAATGTCAAAGCTGATTTTCTTGCAAAAAAGGTACCAGCAGTGTACAGAAATCTATAGTTAATCTACCATTTTATGCAGCTAAAAGATTACTCAACTCTGAATTAAAAACACTATTGCAAAATATTACTATAAAAAATCAAAAAATAACAGATGGGAAGTACCAAACATTCAAACAGTAATTCCTGAGTATCCTCGAAAAACAGCAGTTGCAACCTTCAGGTTGATTACAGGACATGATTGTCTGGCAGAACATTTAAACAGAATTGGGATATATTCTTCACCACTCTGTCCTCTATGTGATCTGCAAGAGGAAATGGACCGAGACCACCTTCAAATATGCCCGGCCACTTCTAGTGCCCCATCCATCAGTGAAAAATATTGGAGAGCAAGAGGATTAATGTCAGAAATCCAGCATTAGTTAATAACAACAACAACACTAGATCAGAAAGTAAAATTCACACAAGAGGTGGAACTTAATCCACACTAAACCAAAACTGCTCAGATAGGAATTGTTTATACCATGCTACATACAGTCATCAGTAACAAAATGAGGTGCATGTACTTAATGCAAGAAAAGTGAAACAAAAGAAATTGACTACTTTAAAGGAGGACCAAGTTAAAAATGTTTTCTTCATATATATATTTATTGTTTGTAAAATGTTACATATGTGGACCCACTGTATTGCTCTTTTTAAAAAATGTGATGCATTATCAAAACTTCAGTTGAAAGTAATTCCGAGTTATAAGAAATCTTCCTTCTTCCCCTTGATATGTGTATAAATCAGGTTCAACTGTAAATCTTTTCAAACAGGTGTTTCCAGATGTGCTAAAAATAGCCAAAATTAAACCAATACACAAAAATGGGGATAACGAAGTGGTAGATAATTACAAGCCCATTTCGATTTTTCCCCTGCTATCAAAAAGTGGAAAAAGTCACGTTAAATAGATTAAATTCATTTTGTGAAAAAATCATTCTAGTCAAAGTGGATTTTGTAAGGGTAAGTCAACAATAATGGCAATCTATTACTTTACTGAGCAGATTTTAGACATAATTGATAAGGGAAATGAATGTATAGGGTTATTTTTAGATTTAACAAAGGCATTTGAAAGTTCAACATGATACTCTATTAAACAATGGTTATATGGAATAAGAGGAAAGGGGAGAGGAATGGTTTTAGTCTTATTTGTGTAAACACTAACTCATGGTTGAAATAACAAATATTGGTCTGTAAAATGTTTTAATAAGTTTTACCTCCAAAATGCAAAACACAAATCATGGAGTACATCAGGGTTCTATATTGGGGCCAACTTTGTT
The DNA here is from genome assembly GCA_030765045.1 of Tenodera sinensis. NCBI lineage: Eukaryota > Metazoa > Arthropoda > Insecta > Mantodea > Mantidae > Tenodera > Tenodera sinensis. The sequence continues at coordinate 202,367,071 of CM060963.1, forward strand.
TTTAACATTTACAACTTTTTTTTAAATTCTGTTGGAATAATTTACCCTTAGTGGGGTAAAATCGCTTTGCAGTATCCCTAAGAAGTGAAGATAGACTGGTGACATGGCCAACTGTGGCATGTTGTGCTACCCATGTGCAAAACTGTCAGGTTTTATACTGCAGACCCTCTGGTTGTTTACTGCTTGATAAAGGATACTGAATATCTTTTATTTTTATTTCAGAGCTGTTACTAAAAATATAATTGTTGTACATTTTATAAATCCTAGATTTCATCCCATTGCAAAATTATTACACTTTGCTGGCCAAGGAAGACTTTACAGATTTAAAATTCAGGAAGTTGGCAAGTAAGCAATCTTTTTAATCAAACGTGGAAAATATAAAAATATAAAATAAAACTGTACCTTAAATATATGTTTTAAGAAGGCAACGGAACCTTCTATGTCAGTCTGTGAAATAAACCCGAAACCTCCGAGAACCCCATCTAGAGTAGGTGGAACAGATGCCCAATATTGAGCTGCACGCTTGTAGAAGATATCCCCATCTTGTTCCTCTTGCTGTGCTGGCTCTGGCTCCATATCTATTAGCAACAAAATTAACATGCAAGTCTAATAATAAAAAGTGCATTGAATTTACAGTAATCACAACAGATGTGATATAAACTGACCGACAAAAACTGTCTTGGTGTATGCTATATGCTAATAGTTGACTAGAATTCTGGCATTTCTTTTCCCATTCTTGTAATCAAATTTAAAAAAAAATCGGAATTAAATCACAAAATTAAACATTCTGTGGCTAAGCTAATGGATTGCATTCAGTGAGTTCATTTAGTAGCCATAGAGGCCTGTGAACATTGAAAATATCAGGGAAGTGTACAGTTCAGTTGCAACATTAGATTTGAATAATGAACATAAAACGACATATTACACAGAGAGACTCCAAAACATCCAAAGTGCTGCACAGTGCTTTTCCACTGTGCACCCAGAAATACGATAACACAGCTGCTGTACACAAGGTCATGCAGTTGACCTGTTTTTCTCTGCTCTAAAAGTGCAGTATTGAGCTGACATGAGTTATTACCAGTGTGCTTTATTATTTTGTCCTGTACTTCGTCACAAAGTGTATTATGGCCCATCTACTGTACAGCGTGTATTTATTTATGATTCGTATGTGTTAACTCAGTCAGCTTACCAAGAGAAAGTGTGATTTGCAGAAAGATTTCCAGGTGATCTGCGATTTCTGTCTCATGGGGTAACTTAAAGCATAAAGTGTACAACACAAATCCACACACCTTGGAAGAATTAAAACAAAATATCCACCAGCAAATTGCCATCATTTCTCAATATGAACTACGACGACGGATAGTTTCCTAAAGAGGTGACAAAAATGTATGGACGACAGTGGCCAGTTTTAGTGTCTCCTTTAATAACATTCGTTATTAATGTCTTTAAAAGCAGTTTTGAAAATGTATGGTTTCATCAGCGCTGTTCTAAGACAGCAACAGTCAGTGACGAGCGCTGAGGACGCATACAGGCAAAACACAGCTGGTTCAGTCTTTTGGATCATCCATTATATAGGCAATATGAGAAACAAAACAGGAATAATTCTGTAATTATGTACAGAAAGAAAATCAAATCCTTCCTTGCAGTTATTTGACTAACATAATATGTATATGCAAATCCAATTTGAGCTTTGTTTTAAACTTTCACTAGGCTTTTATAGCCAGGACATCTCGTCATTTTATCAACAATGCATAGTATCTATTGTCGGTTCTTCAATACACATACACTTAAGTAACTTCTAAACAAGCATCAAATGTATTTGGAATGATTTTTCATTAAAAACAGCTAGATACTACTTACAGAGCTGCATAAGCATTATCAGGATAATTTATCATTCAGATACTCTTGTATGCAATAAAATGATTTAGTAGCAATTTTAAAAGCAATAAAATTGTCAACTTTTCCCTTAAGACCATTAGGAAAAGTATTAAATATTTTTATACTTTCACAATATATATCTTTCTGGGAGCAATGTTTTGCACCAGCATAATGGATGTTATCCTTTTGTCTACTGTTTATTTTTTGAATTTATTATTTGTTGTAAATGTGGCTTGACTGCATACAAGGAATTTTAAGACTGACAATATATACATTCCAGGAAGGATTAATATCTTGCCTTCTAAAAAGATCTTTGCATATGTCTGCTATGGGTGTTGGAAATAATTCTTACAACCTTCTTTTGCATGAGGAATATTTGGTTACTTTCTATGGAATTGCCCCAAAATAATATTCCATATTCCACAATAGAGTTAAAATATGCATAATTATAGAACCCACATTTACCAATGCTCGGATAACAACAGGCACTTGTGCCAAGCATTCAACGTGATTAAAGACATGAAATGGGATGTTATAAATATCTTTGTTATTCATGGCTGGTGTAAATATTGTTACTTGGAAAGCCCATGATCCACCCCTTTACCCCCTTTAGATAGACTTGTTTAATTGGGAAATGATTGTGTTAAGTACAAGAAACATGGCCATTTTGTGGTTACTGTGCAGCTGGAATGGTGTTTCTAAGCTAACAATTTCTTGGGGTACTGCTGTTTCGGCTAAATTTGCCACTGCAACAAAGTATTTTTCACTCGGCTAAGCTAGATCATTAGCCATCTACGTTGGTCATATACTGACAGCTTTGAATGATGCAAAAAGATGGAAGATGCCATCTTCAGTGATAAATGGGAACTGGTGCAGGAGAAAGGTGACAAGCATAATAGCTTTTACCCAATTTGCTCTTCTTTATGGAAGTACATTTAATGTGTCATACATAATGCCTTAAGTAAGCGTTTGTAGTTAATCAACAGATACAAAATAATATTGCCATCCTTATTCATATTCCTTATATTTGTCACACAAGTATGTGGCTTGCAAATTAACTGATGTGATATATCATATGGCTTGGAAACTCAACATATCTTCAGGTTTTAAATTATTCAGGTTCCGTATAGAGTATGGCCCCGGAATCGCTATGTAATGTGCATATACATCATGCCTTTGTTGCACAAGATGTACGCATAATTAACAACTATAGCGTAATACACTAAGGCCCCCAAGCCACAATGAGTAGCAGGGGAGTGCAACTGCGAATCGCCGGGAAAACGTAGGCCAAACATCAGTTAAGCTAAAATCCAATGATCACCAACTACTCATTAACTCAGGATTTGAATGCGTAATGTAGGTCTTCCCCGCCGCGTTATATACCGGGTTAACACATGCGATGCGGAACTTTTAATTTTAAATTAGCGTTTATATGTGAATGAAAGTTAAATAGCGCACAAAGTGAACATAGCTATAGTTAATCTTCACTACAATAGCTCGTCTCGTCTCTTGAGTGTACAGCTCATGACATAGTACCGCTGATGTTCGCCTTTGTTTGCATTTAACGGATATAAAATAGATTAATATTACTGTCTTTATTCGGTCTTTACCTATTATCACAGTGATCACAACCTATTATTCCTACTCTACCTCACTCAAAAACCATGTGGCCTAACTACATTCCTCAATTTCTCTTGCATTGCTAGAAGTCATCTGTTCGAAGTTTCGCACTTCAGTATCTGTGCTACCAACATCACAGAACAACAATTCCTCTATTTCTGACCAATCATGGAACGCAATTCGGCACGGCACGTGTAGACCTCACTGCACAGGCTCAGAAAGTGCAGCTGGTTGATTAAATTTCCTCCTTGTTTTGTATTTAGGTATAACCATAACATGGCAGAAATGTTGAATAAGAGAAAGATTGCTGCGGCTAAAAAGAAGGTAAAAACCCTATTCATAAATTTAACTTTTCGAATCACTGTTCAGGTGTATCTTAAGCCCACGTTTATTGCACTAGAAGCGAGCAAAGTATCTAATTGATGCATCTGTGACACGTAGGAATGAAGTCTTGAGGGTGGGGAGAAGGATATGTCACTTTTCATTTCTAAATATTTTTTTAGCAATATTGAAAGCGATAGCAAGTTAAATGCCGTGGTTCCTGCGGTTGTACGTGTTTCACGCTTGGAAAGCAAACGTCAGTAAGTAATATAAAAAGTAATAAAGGCAAATTAGATTTACACTGCAGCTCGGATAACCTAGTAGAACTTTCTACTGAAAAAGTTCGGGAAATAAAAGTTGATTTAGATCTTCAAATTTATTTTTTAATGGAGTAATACTTCTTAGAATGCTTGAACTATATTTCCTTGCACATTCATTCTAAAGTGATTCAGACCAAGTACTTTTTGAACAGTATATTGGCTTATTAAAAAAGAGCGTGTCATAGTTGGGAACGATGTTATAAACCAGAAAAATAAGAATTAAAAAAGTCTGCTGTAGTTTTTTACTTCTGTCTTTTTTTTTATATATCTGACTTAATTAAATCGCTGATCCATTTATTTTCAGCTGAAACAGTACAAACAGAAGGGTAAAGAAAATCAGACAAATTCAAAAACTACTGAAGAGAACTTCTCAGTGAACCTTCAAGAAGAAACTAAAGAAAGAAACATTACTATTCAAGAAAATTCTGTTTTTGATTCTGGTCCAGCTAATGAGGTAAATTTACAACATAATAGCAGCATCCACCTGTTTATGTAATGTATAATTATGTTTATGTAGTATAAAAGGGAGAAATATGTACTAAACATGCACTCTCTTGGAAAGATTCAATTTTGTATGGAAGTGACAAATATGTACTAGTTTGTGCTAAAATCTATCAGTGAGTACCAAGATGCATAATCATAAATACCACTTATCAGAGGTATGTTGAGTGTTAAAAATTAATGTAAATTTTTATATGGAAATCTATGCGCTATCCATTACCCTGGAATTGCATTAACTAATATTTTCCCAAGAAAATGTTCTGGGAGAGGTACCAGAGGTTTTGCATATACAGGATAAATTAAATAAAACTCACAGTAATCTCTAGGTGCATCACTATCAGGAAGAAAAAATAAAATCTGAATCTTCATTACAAAATATGGTAATTTTGTACAAAATCGGCCCCTTGAGAAAACGAATAAAATATAGTGCAGTGGATAGATTTGTATCCTCAATTATGATTTTAAAAGTTTTATATGGCGGTCAAGCTTCATTTTTTATTTATGAGCAAATTCTGTACGTGTTCTAGAATGGTTTTATTTCGCTTCTGTGGTAGATATTTAGCTAATAGCTAAAATTGTTTAATAATGTGTTTACAGTGGAATTAGTGCATAAACACTGTTCCTTAACTTTGGTTTCATGGATAGCGGAAGGCACTGAAACTGCTGTAGTGCAAGAACGTCATAAGTCTCTTTGCAGATTACTGCATGGCATCATGTCTTACATGTAAGCATAATTCCTACAGCCAAATTTATGCAGTGTTAGGTTAAGTTAGTGTGTCTATATGACCGGATCCCGTGTCATCAAAACTTAGCTCATGTTTAGGCTATTCATCGTAAATTCATTAATAAATCGTTTTAGTGCACATAATTGTTGTTTATAAATATTTATTTGCGAAATATCTTCCACACAAGGAAAATAAAACCGTTGTGGCACCTGTACAGAATTTGCTTATAAATAAAAAAATAAAGTTTGACCACCAAATAAAACTTTCAAAATCATAATCAGAAACACATAATCTATTGATTACACTATATTTCATTCATTTTCTTGAGAGGTCAGTTGGTCAGTTTGATACATATTTACCCAAAATACTCTCCTTTGTCAATAATATTCAACGTTTTTTCAGGCAAACTTCCACAGTCCAACCCCAACGAAAAAAAATTTTATCCCAAAATATGTTAGACTTGTATAAATACGTAACCAAAATTCTAGCTTCCAAAAATGCCTCAAACTGCCCAAAAAAATTCCCAAAGTTCCACAAAAAACCGAACATTTTAGAGATAATGCTCACACACAAAAAAAAACACATTGAAACCCAGTTTCTGTACACTTCACCTCTTCTCTCCTCCTCTACACTCTCCTTGTCCCTCACCTTTCTTGATTTGATCCCCAAACCTAAAAAACATATAAACTTAGGCTTACAGGGTATTAGCTCGTTTTATTTCTTTCAAACTCGTAGGCTGTGGTCTAGAAGGCATTGTAGATACCAACGTTTTGCCAAGTACTGCTCTTGGCATCATCAGGGTAAGATGATCCGTTGTCTGCACTGATCAGAGTTCAAATGTGGAAAAACGACTGTTGGTGCTCTTATATAGTGGAGGTGGGTGGGGCATCGTTGCACTAAGGTGGTGTTTGGCTCGTATTGGTTGGCAGATCAGGTGTAGGTGGGGTTGTCAGAGACAACTTCAGTCGAAAGGAAGAAGCATACTGTGTACAGAAAGCATGGATACCGGTGTTAGATAACCTTTCAGACACACACAACAGCTGTAATAAAACCCTGTCAACTGATATGAGCCAATCACCACCTTAGTCAGTGCAACATGCCCCACTCACCTCCACTATATAAGAGCACCAACAGTCGTTTTTCCACATTCAAACTCTGACCATCATCCTACCCTGATGATGCTAAGTGCAGTACTTGGTGAAACATCGGTATCTACAATGCCTTCTAGATCACAGCCTACAAGCATGAAAGAAATAAAACAAGCTAATAGTCTAAAAAACTAAGCTACACCTAACTTAACCAAAGCTAAGCTAACATGCGTAAATTGTATAGTTTACTGCACATGCTCATATTATTCAGAATCAATTGGAACGTAGTATAGAAAATGAGATGTACTCTTTGTAGTACCTGGGCGACCGAGCTTTGCTCGGCTTTTCTTCCCCCCCCCCCTTTTTTTTTTTTTCTTTGAAGATACTTTAGATAAACTTGAAAAGCAAAATGTTGACTAAATATAAATTTTCATCATAATTGTTAGAGCCATTTCTGTCATGAGACCTTTAATATCCTGGCTTGTTTGTTGAAATTTGCCCATTAACAGAGAAATTATGGTCAAAATAAGGTTTCGAATAATTGTGACTGTTACACGTTGACTAAGATAGCTAAGTGAACTTTCTGTAGGTTTTCTGAAAGCTCTTGATGATACCTTTAATATCCTTGCTTGTTTGTTGAAATTGTTCCACTAACAGATAAATTATGCTCAAAATAAGGTTTAGAGTAATTGTGACTGTTACGCGTAAAATCAGTTTTTCAGGAATTACACCTATATAGATAAACTTAATAAGCAAAACCCAGTCTGATCAAAATTTGATTGAAATCATTAGAGCTGTTTCCAAGTTGCGCAGAATATATATACAAGAATTGCTCGTTTAAATATATAAGATTTGGCAGAAAAACCTCTATTGCCTGGAGGAATCTTTTTTTATATATATAGTGGATTAAAGAGATTCATGATAGAACAGTTCAAGCGGTGTTCCAGTGATACAAAACTCCAAACTAATAGTTTTGAAAGTGTACCCTGCTGGCACGTATATGTAAGAAAATGCTGGTACTAGTTTGGAATGTGTTCAGAACCACATTTTGGAACAAGTATATTTACCTACGGTGCAGGTAGCCATATTAAAGAATTCTCAGTTTTGTTTCACTTAAAATGCAGCCAAGTCTTATCATCCTCTAATTACATTGACTAGCTATGCACACTAAACCCTAATTTTGTTAATTTAATCACTCCTAGCTAAACTTAACTAAATCTACTTGCTACACTAAAGGGTCCTGCCCAATATCTTCCATAAGTTCTTTGAAAGGGTCTACTGCATGAGAATTCTTACCCACAGAAACTGAAGACACAAAGTCTATAGTATAATTATGTAATCAAATCAATGATTTTTATTAAGCTCAAATTAATATGATTATCTGCAACAAATACTATAACTCATCTTTTACAGTTTTTAACAACAAAATAATTAATTAATTAATATTAGGAAGTCGCACCATGTGCATTGATACAGGTACGTTAAAATAATATATATTGCATGCAGCTTGTCAAGTTCTTCTATATTTGTTCCATCCTTCGTGCTTCACTTCACTATTGCTTTTGTCTATTTGTCCCCACAGCAAAATTTTCTGAAGAATATTGTTCTCTTTGTACACACTTCCATGTGGTATCTTGTGCCTTGTTTCCCACATAATGCACACACACATTCTTCGTCTGGCTCGGGGTGTCTTTTTACTTTCTCTACTGGTATGGTTGACGAGCACCTGAAATGGAACACGCATGTTGAAAAACTGGCATCTAAGCTAAGCCAGCTTTGTTTTATGTTCAGAATTATAAAAAATATTGCAAATTTGAACACTTTGAGGAATCTATACTTTGCTCTTTTCAATAGCTTACTAAAATTTGGAGTGATTTTTTGGGATAACTGTGATAAAGAAAATATAATTTTTAAAATTCAAAAACAAGTAATCAGAATAATAATGGGAAAGAAACAAAGGGATTCTTGTATCAATCTATTCAAATCACTCCATATATTGCCACTTCCTTGTCTATATATACTAGAAGTCGTGATGTTTGTTAGAAAACACTTGGTTTATTTTCATACAAACTCTGAAAAACATAATTATCTCACTAGAAATAGGCATAAACTGAGTATGGTTACACATAATACTTCACTATTCAGCAAAAGTGTAAGACACTCTGGAATTACCTTATATAACAAATTACCCGATAATATTAAACTTACCACCTCAGAAACTGCATTTAAGCGCAAAGTGAAATATCTGCTATTGCAACATTGTTTTTACTCAGTTGAAGAGTGTGTAAATACTTTTCCGTGAACCCCTTCTGGGTGTGTAATTTATTATACTTGCATTTTCCAACATTCTATAATTGTTTGGTTTTTTGGTGACAACTTGGAAGTAATTGCTATCATTGCTGCTCTGGAATCTGAGAGAACTGCTTGATGAAAATGTGAAATTCTATATAAAAGATTTTGTAGGGCCATTCGAATTGCTTTAATTTCTGCATCAAAGTTTGTAGTTCCATAACTTAAAGATTTGTAATAGCATTTTATAACAAAAAATAATAAAAAGGAACGTAAAGAATTTAAGAAAGATTTGAAACAAAGAGAATGTGATCCTAACACTCAGTGCAATATCTTTTTTCAAAATCTTAATATGCAAGAACTGAACATTGCAATAACTAATCTAAAAAACAAAAAGTCTCCTGGACCAGATCACATACATCCAGAGTTCATAAAAAACCTTGGAAAAACAGCAAAACAACTACTGAAACTCTACAATCTATCCTGGAAAACCACTGTACCTGCTGAATGGCGAAAAGCAATAATTGTCCCACTCTTAAAGAAAGATAAAACAGCATCAGAAATAAAAAAATTATAGACCAATAGCTCTTACTAGCATAATAGCAAAAGTGATGGAAAGAATGGTGTCAAACAGGTTAAATTGGTTTCTGGAATCACAAAATTTAATATCCTCATGTCAAGCTGGATTCAGAGAGTTCCACTCTACAAATGAACAAGTCTTACTTCTCAGTCAAGAAATTAAAGACTCCTTCAATAGAAAAGAAGATAACGTGTATCAGTTTTTATTGATTTCCAAAGTGCATATGATTCTATATGTGGAACAAAACTACCAAAGAAAGTAAAACAAATAGGGATACAAGGTCCAATGTTTTCATGGCTATGTCTTTTCCTAACACAACGCTTTATTGCAACCAGATATGGAAGAAATATATCTAAATACAAACAAGTACACCGTGGCTTACCACAAGGCGCAGTGCTCAGCACAACACTTTTTAATATATTTATTAACGATATGCCACAACAAATACAAGAATCAGGTGTGAAGTGTGCACTATTTGCTGATGACTTAGTAATGTGGACTTCAAAACCAAAAAGCAAAAGTACAGAACTAGAGAAAAGCATGCAGCAATCTTTAACCAACCTACAAAGGTGAACCAAAGAAAATTTACTGACTGTTAATACAACAAAATCAAACTACCAAATCTTTTCACTAAGAAAAAAAAAACACTAAAAATAAAACTAAATTTTGAGGGTCAACAATTACCAGAAACAAAAGAAGCAAAGTATTTAGAAGTTACATTTGATACCAAACTTACATGGATCAAACAAATAGAAAATGTAATACAAAGAGCAGAGAGGTGCCTTTCACTGTTAAAACGTCTAACAGGAATGAAGTGGGGATGTTCCAGAGCAACTCTGAACACGACATACAATGTATATATAAAGCCATTATTTACTTACTGCAGCAAAGTTCTTGTAACAGCAAACACAAAAAAAAAATTAAAATCTTTCAAAACCAAAGTTTGAGATTAATTACAGGTGCTATCAAAACCACACCAATAGCAGCCATGGAAATACTAACCAACCAATACCCCATTGAATATGAAATAGAAAAAGCAGCTCTTATTCAACATGAAAAGTTGATCAGGCTCCCATTCAATACATGGCACACGAAAAATTTTACACATACACTAAAGACTCAGGAGAGCTTTCTTTCCAAAATTCAAGACATCAAGAAGAATGTACACCTTCCTAATTCAAAGGAAAACTTCATATCTAAAGTCAATCCGACACATACATTAGACATCACATATTATTTACACCTGACAGAAGAAGTTAAGAAAAGTGATACTCCAACTAGTGTTCTAAAATTATTGGCATTAGAGACAATCTATACTAGATTTCCAGAACACGAATGGCTCCATATTTATACTGATGGATCATTGATATCAAAACAAGATGGAGCAGGTGCTGGAGTCACATGTCACCTCTTTTCCTCTTACAAATCTTTAAGTTATGGAACTACTAACTTTGATGGAGAAATTGAAGCAATTCGAATGGCCCTACAAAATCTTTTGTACAGAATTTCACATTTTCAGCAAGCAGTTATTCTCTCAGATTCCAGGGCAGCAATTATAGCAATTACTTCCAAGTTGTCACCAAAAAACCAAACAATTATAGAATGTTGGAAAATCCTTACCCATCTGACAGCACTTCAAAAACATCTAGTCTTGCAATGGATACCAGCTCACTGTGGTCTGAGTGGTAATGAGAAAGCTGATTTTCTTGCAAAAAAGGGTACAAGCGGTGTACAAAAATCTATAGTTAATCTACCATTTTATGCAGCTAAAAGATTAGTCAACTCTGAATTCAAAAAAATTATTGCAAAATATTACTATGAAAAATCAAAGAATAAAAGATGGCAACTACCAAAAATTCAAACAGTAATTCCTGAGTATTCTCGAAAAACAGCAGTTGCAACCTTCAGGTTGATTACAGGACATGATTGTCTGGCAAAACATTTAAACAGAATTGGGATATATTCTTCACCACTCTGTCCTCTATGTGATCTGCAAGAGGAAATGGACCGAGACCACCTTCAAATATGCCCGGCCACTTCTAGTGCCCTTCCCATCCATCAGTGAAAAATATTGGAGAGCAAGAGGATTAATGACTTCATTATCAGTAATCCAGCATTAGCTAACAAGAAGATTTGTAATAGGTAAAGAGGTGACACTTGACTCCAGCCCCTGCTCCATCTCGATTTGATATCAATGATCCATCAGTATAAATTTGGAGCCATTCGTGTTCTGGAAATCTAGTATAGATTGTCTCTAATGCCAATAATTGTAGAACACTAGTTGGAGTATCACTTTTCTTAACTTCTTCTGTCAGGTGTAAATAATATGTGATGTCTAATGTTTGTGTTGGATTGACTTCAGATATGAAGTTTTCCTTTGAATTAGGAAGGTATAAATTCTTCTTGATGTCTTGAATTTTGGAAAGAAAGCTCTCCTGAGTCTTTAGTGTATGTGTAAAACTTCCCTTGTGCCATGTATTGAATGGGAGTCTGATCAACTTTTCGTGTTGAATAAGAGCTGCTTTTTCTATTTCATATTCAATGGGGCATTGGTTGGTTAGTATTTCCATAGCTGATATTGGTGTGGTTTTGATAGCACCTGTAATTAGTCTCAGACTTTGGTTTTGAAAGATTTGAATTTTTTTTGTGTTTGCTGTTACAAGAACTTCGCTGCAGTAAGTAAATAATGGCTTTATATATACATTGTATGTTGTGTTAAGAGTTGCTCTGGAACATCCCCACTTCATTCCTGTTAGACATTTTAACAGTGAAAGGCGCCTCTCTGCTCTTTGTATTACATTTTCTATTTGTTTGGTCCATGTAAGTTTGATATCAAATGTAACTCCTAAATACTGTGCTTCCTTTGTTTCTGGTAATTGTTGATCCTCAAAATTTAGTGTTATTTTTAGTGTTTTTTTTTTCTTAGTGAAAAGATTTGGTAGTTTGATTTTATTGTATTAACAGTCATTAAATTTCCTTTGGTCCACTTTTGTAGGTTGTTTAAGGATTGTTGCATGGTTTTTTCTAGTTCTGTACTTTTGTTTTTTGGTTTTGAAGTCCACATTACTAAGTCATTGGCAAATAGTGCACACTTCACACTTGATTCTTGTATTTGTTGTAGCAGATCATTAATAAATATATTAAAAAGTGTTGTGCTGAGCACTGTGCCTTGTGGTAAGCCCCGGTGTACTTGTTTATATTTAGATATATTTCTTCCATATCTGGTTGCAATAAAGCGTTGTGTTAGGAAATGACATAGCCATGAAAACATTGGACCTTGTATTCCTATTTTTTTACTTTCTTTAGCAGTTTTGTTCTGCATATAGAATCATATGCACTTTGGAAATCAATAAAAACTGATACACGTTATCTTCTTTTCTATTGAAGGAGCCTTTGATTTCTTGACTGAGAAGTAAGACTTGTTCATTTGTACAGTGGAACTCCCTGAATCCAGCTTGACATGGGGAAATTAAATTTTGTGATTCTAGAAACCAACTTAACCTGTTTGACACCATTCTTTCCATCACTTTTGCTATTATGCTAGTAAGAGCTATTGGTCTATAATTTTTTTATTTCTGATGCTGTTTTATCTTTCTTCAAGATTGGGACAATTATTGCTCTTCGCCATTCGGCAGGTACAGTGGTGTTCCAGGATAGATTGTAGAGTTTTAGTAGTTGTTGTTTTGCTGTTTTTCCAAGGTTTTTTATGAACTCTGGATGTATGTGATCTGGTGCAGGAGACTTTTTGTTTTTTAGGTTATTAATTGCAATGTTCAGTTCTTGTATATTAAAATGTTGATAAAAGATATTGTATTGAGTGTTAGGATCACATTCTCTTTCTTGTTTCAAATCTTTCTAAAATTATTTACGTTCTTTCTTATTATTTCTTGTTACTTTATGTGAATTAGCATAATATTTATTGAATGTTTCGGCTATGGCTGCATCATTTGTTAATATTTTATTGTTGTGTATGATAGATGTGCTGTTACTTTCTCTCCTGTCCTTGACAATTTTTATGAACTTATGGACTTTGTTGCCATCTGTCCCATAATCCATTTTTTCTAAGGAATTATTAAAGTGATTCTTTTTAGCTGTATTAATTTCTTTTTTTTAGTGAGGCACATTTCTTTCGCCATATTTGTGTATGTGATATGTTTTTTGTTTTTTCAGCTGTATTTCTAGCTATATCCCTTTGCTTTTTCAGTTCTTCTAACTGGGGGTTCCAAAAGGGTTTGAAATTTTTTATTCTTCCATGAGGAATATGTTTTTTTTGCAGTTTCTAGGATGACTTTACAGAAATTTTTGTTCATATGATCTGGGTGGTCATGCAGCTGTGAGTTTGTTTGTTCTTTAAATTTATGTTCCAGTTCAGTGTTATATTTGTTCCAGTCTGGTTTTTTGAAGTTCCAATACAATTTGTGTGATTTTGACTGTTATTTGTATTATCTAGTTTTATATCAGCAATTACTGCTCTGTGACCAGAACTTGGGTCCTCTATAACTTGTTTTTTTAATTTTTGAAACAATATCTGTTGTAGCTAACAAGAGGTCTGGGTTACTGGCTGCTCCAGAGTAATGTATGAAGGTTTTGGGATCTTCTTTATCATAAATCAGTTCAAAGGTTGTGGTATTCAAAAATTCTTCCACTATCTGCCCTGTAGAATCCACTTTTTCATAACCCCATCTTTTGGAATGGACATTGAAATCCCCAATTATGATTGTTTTATTTAATTGTTTAATAAGTGAGAGATCTGGTTCATTCCTCAGAGGATTGTAAATACTGTATAAATGAAGATGTGTTTTGTCATCCCAAAAATTTAGCTTTATTAATTCAGCTTTATCTTTGTTATCCATTTCTTTTAACAATTTGAAAGGAGGATTTAATATCATTTTTGACTGCAACTAATATTCCACTACTTATCTGTCTATTTTTGGGTAGTAGGTGTAGTAAAAATCCAGTAAAATTGAAGTATTTAAGTTGATAATTTGTTAGATTTGGTTCTTGTATGACAAATATATCTATGTTATAGTCAAATACAATTTTATTCAGTTCTATTCTTTTTGTTTGGGTGAGACCACCTGCGTTCCATTGTAGAATTTTGATGGTAGATCTTCTATTTATATAATGGTTTGGTTCTCGAGAAGTAGTCCCTCCCAGAGATCCGAATGGGGGACTATTTTAACTCTGGAGCATTTTACCCCTCGAGTCATGTATCATAAATATTGAAGAGACTTAGCAGTAATTGTAACCGCTTTTTAGAGAGCACCATATTTTTATGTTTTGGTGGTTACATCGCTCTCTCACAACCCCCAGAATGTCTGGAGGACCACACCTGTCGTTGGTTTACGGGTCTCAGCGACCTGACCGGAGAATTATCAAAATAAATTCACCGACCATATCCTCTGATTACCAATCAGAGGACGTATTACATGCCATGACAGGTCAGCATGTTAGGGGTTAAGAGTTTATAGAGAAATTAGAGAAATGGAGAGGTTGGAAAAATAGACTCCCTAGCCCTCGGGAACCCTAATAGCATCGGGGTCGGAAGAGAACAAGAGATGACTCAGGTAAGGTCAGATAGAAAAGCTAGAGTGAGGAGCAAAACACCAGTAAGTGGAAGTACTGTTCTGCTCAGCTTGGGTACCTTGTGGTCGCCATTCACATATCCTCTAGATGGAGACCCCTGAGTATAGAACCACAATATAGGTATAACACAAGCGGATCTGCAGTAAATACATATTAAACGACAAATGAAGTTTGAACGAACAATATAAAAACCATTAACAATGGTGCATGTGCATCCACTGAACTCTCTATAACAAAAAATGTAGAGCTTGCTAAAACACACCATTTATGTACAAATAAATTTTTTATAGAGTGAACCATTTTGGGGTTATTCCTTGTCATTTGTGTCAATTTTGGAAAACTTAAAACTTAGTGAAATGGAACATTGTTGTTCATTTTTATGTATTAAGCGTGCAAAGAGAATGGGAGCTCAAACTTTAAAAGATTTGACTATCCCACAATGCATACTGTATTCTAATATTCCCCTTGCATCTACAAGGAAATAAGCAATAAGATAATTTGTACAAATGTTTATCTCAACTAACACAGAGAAGATATAGGAATAAGATTATTTATTTATGCCAACCAACTTACTGTTGATGTTTTTAAACACACAAGCCGTGTGTGGGCAAAGTTTGAGAGGTAGAATTGGTCCCAGAGTCCCTTAACATGCCAATCATTTTCTTCCGAGTGCTAACTCTTTTATTATCCATGTTTTGTGTGCCCTCTTTTTCTAGCTCTGAGTCTAGGTAATGGAAATTGCTTTTTAAAATTTTTTCCCATCAATGTATAATTCATCTAGATCATTCGTCTATTACATTGTTATATTACCATTAATAATTAATATACTGCATGCTAATATAATTGTGTCCTTTGCAGGTTGAAGTAGAGGTACTCAACGGGAGCTCACAGATGGACAAGGACCTACAGTGTACAGAAGAACCTAGATTTAAGACAATGACTACCGCTGACTTCTTTAATTCTAGAAACACAGAAGGTGTACGAGAATTAAGCATTTCATCAGAAAGCAAGACATTCAAACCAGTAGACAAAAGTATTTTTAGTTTGCATCCAGTTCCAAGTAATGACCCTTTTAACAATATTGGTTCATCTCCAATTCACAACACAGTCAATGTTCAGCATTCCTCGGATATTGTTGCTGCTAGGAACTTCTTTGATTCATTTGCATCCAACACACCTGCAAGTGAACCATCAGTGATTAGCAGTAGTGGAGCAGTATTTTTCAAAGATTCATCACATGTGAATCCGTCAGAACCTTTAATGTTACCTCAAAACAAGGAGGAAGCCTTGGTTCCAGAAACAGCACTGACTCTCCCTGATACAGGGGGTGAGATATTTCCCATTCCTCAAACTTTGCTTGTTCAGAGTTCAGAGTATCAAGGCATCTCTGAAGATAGTTTTAAGCAACAGAATGCAAATGATAATTTTATAGCTCTAGAAAGTTTGCAGAGAAATTTAGAAGCAGGTGTGACAGTTGCTGATCAGAAGGTGTCAACAACCAGTGACTCTTCTCCAGGACAGAAGAATGTCAGATCAAGCACAGAGAGTTTGCGCCAGCTTTCTTTGCAACTGAATGGGCTCATGGAGGAAACACTATCAGATAGCGTTGGAGGAAGGGGAGACACAGAACTGGAACAGAGGAATCAGGAGTTGGCTGCACTGCTAGCAAGTGAAAAGCAGAAAAGTGAACAGCTTGAACTACAGCTAAAAGAATATGTAAGTATAAAAACTTATATTTAAATAAATTGTTGTAACTACAGAGTGAAATAACATGAAAATATTTTAAGAAAATTATAGTAATTAAATAAACGAAGGCTTTGACGGCCGGAGTCATAATTAGTAAAGTATGCTTCCAGGCTAAGAGGCTCCTTCATTCCTCTCCCAGACATTTCCTTTGCAGCTGCAGCAAGTATCATCAACGGCGATGTATAACTCTCCTAAATCTCTCAGTGCTACTGAATTGCTGGCAGAAAAAGCAGGTTTATACAGGATGTCCCAAAATTAGAACGACAAACTTTGGGAGCTGATAGATAACATTATTTTAAACACTTTTTGTTAAGGAAAGTTTCTTGCTGCAGTGCTTCGTTTAAGCGCTAGATAACTTAATGTCATAATTACTGCCTCCCACCCAGTTTAAGTATTTACGGCAAACTCAACAATGCAAATTAATATTGCATTTATCTTAGTAAGGCACACAATCTTAATCCAAGAAACAAACAAACACAAAACACCTAAACAAAGCACAAAAATCTCATTGTTTACAGTTAATCACAGCTTTACTATTCAAAATTAGATTGACAAACTTTTAAACCAGAGAAATGGCTGGTGTCGTTGCCGTACTCTCGCAACGACTCTCGCAATGGGCATGCGTTCCAACATTTATTTTAAATAATAAAGCTGTGATTAACTGTAAACAATGAGATGTTCGTGTTTTGTTTATGTGTTCTGTGGTTGTTTCTTGGATTAAGATTGTATGTCTTACTAAGATAAATGCAATTTTAATTTGCATTGTTGATTTTGCTGTCCCTGGGATCTTTAGCTAAACGAAAAAAAAACAGTGAATCTTTTTGGTCGGGATGAAAACCGTTTCTGGAGAGGAATGAAGGAACCCAGTGGACCACGGCCTCTTAGCCCGGAATCATATTGTACATACTAGTAATTAAATTGAACCTGATTTATGCGTATATCTAGGGGAAGAGAGATTACTTGTAACTCAGAATTACTCACAAATGAGACTTTAATAAGGATATTATCTGATAAAGATTTATTAGTTGCTATGTTGTGACATATGTGTCATTTGAATTGCTGTAGCAATCAAGAATGTGTCAGCTGCAGTTGGACATGGATCGAATACAAACAGAGTCGGAGACCAAACTGACCCGAGAGCTGGGGCCACTACAGGAGCAGCTGCAACTGCATGTGCAAACTGTAGGAATACTAGTGGGTGAGAAGACAGAGCTGCAGGCAGCCCTTAGCAAGAGTCAGGCCACCGCTAAACAAAAAGCTAGTGAGTATTCAGTACCATTTTGAAATCTTTTTTGAGAAAAAAAAAAAACAGTTATTTTGAGATTTACCTGCAAAATTTGGAATATTTATTACTCTAACTTCTTTCTCTACACCTAAGAAAATCAGAATAAAATAAGACACGAACTGAAAATACACATACACATGCATACACATTTACCGGAACATGTTTCCAAGGCTTGACTTTCCTTCATTATCAACCGGACATCGCCTGGTTCTCCCTAGTGTGGATGGTATGTTTCCTCTCAGGTCTCCTCTGATGGTGGTTCAAGGAACTTGCTGCAGATATCTTTCTCGGGGATGTCAAAATTGAATACTCTGTTTCTATTTTGGAAAGTGAAGTTTTGTTCCCACATGGACAGCTTTTCTTTTCCCATTATGTGTTTGAGGAGTTTTGATTCTGGCTTTATGTTGTGCTTTTCAGTCCAAAAGTGGTTGGCAACTTTTTTTATAAAAATCTATAGTTAATCCACCATTTTATGCAGCTAAAAGATTAGTCAACTCTGAATTCAAAAAAATTATTGCAAAATATTACTATGAAAAATCAAAGAATAAAAGATGGGAACTGCCAAACATTCAAACAGTAATTCCTGAGTAGCCTCGAAAAACAGCAGTTGCAACCTTCAGGTTGATTACAGGACATGATTGTCTGGTAAAACATTTGAACAGAATTGGGATATATTCTTCACCACTCTGTCCTCTGTGATCTGCAAGAGGAAATGGATTGAGACCACCTTCAAATATGTCTGGCCACTTCTAGTGTCCCATCCATCAGTGAAAAATATTGGAGAGCAAGAGGATTAATGACTTCATTGTCAGAAATCCAGCATTAGCTAACAACTTTTGATTAAGAGGTAGAACCGGAACTTAAAAATTCAATACCACAACTGGGATTTGAACCACAGACCTTCCGCTTACCGGGCGGCTGCTCTAACCAAGTGAGCTATTGTGACAAACTGCCAGAATGGCATTAAATTCTCAAACCAGTTTGTAACAACTTTTGATTTTTACAACTGTTTGTTTTTTACGTTTCTAAAGTGTTTCTTGGATCTTATTTCTGAATTTCTTTTGGTTTTTCTAATATACACTTCATTACAGTCACTGCATTCAATTTGGTAAATGCCAGGTTTTTTATTGGGTGGGATGGCATCTTTGATGTTTGAGTTCAGCAGATTTTTTATGGAGTAGTGGTTCACTGGTGCTAGCTGAATATTCTGTTCTTTGAAAACTTTTTTGAATTTTTGGAAGGCCCAAGGATGGAATGTGAATGTTTTTTAATGTTATTTTTTGTTTCTGCTGCTGTGAGTGTTGTGTTTTCTTTCAGTAACTTTTTTGTTTCTGCTCGTTTCACTTTTTTGTCTATTAATGATTTGGGGAAGCCGTTTTTGTGCTATTTCAATTATTTTGCAATATTCTGCTTTGTATTCTTTTGTTGGAAGGGGGATGTTCATCAATCTATGTGTTAAGCCATTGAGGATTGCCTGTTTGTGACTTCTTGGATTGTAACTGTGAGATTTTAGGTAATTGTTGGTCTGTGTTGGTTTTCTGTGAATACCAAAGTTTATTCTATTCTTGTTTTTGATTATTTGTAAATCCAAAAATGGTAGTTTCTCATCATTTTCCAATTCCACAGTGAACTTTATGCTTTTATCCCGGATGTTTAGGAGTTTTAGAGCACCACCAATGCGTTTTTTTTTTTTTTTTTCTATTGCAAATATGTCCAGTCGATGCCATCTTGATGTCCGGTTGATAATGGAGGAAAGTCAGCCTCCGAAACATGTTCCAGTAAATTATAAGTAAGTTTGAGAGGTAGAACTTGTGTGCTTAAAAACACCAACAGTAGGTTTGTTGGCATAAATAAATAATTATAAGTAAGTGTTTAGTGTTATTAATCGACTTACCTTTTTGGTTTAAAAAGACCTTGGTAGTCTTCCCTTATGGATTGATGCATGTAAATGGTGTATCCACTTCCATCCTAGTGTAAGCTGGCTCAAGCTGTTGGGGGGGATGTATGAAATAGGTACCATTCCTAACAGAAAAGGCTTCCTGGATCCCAGGAGGGCAACGTGGAATGCTACCTCTTTCCTCTGTATTTAATGTTCACACATACACAGAGATATTGTTCTAAATTGCTTTTCTTTCTTTTGTCTTCTTTCTTCTATTTGATTTATGAGATTTTTCCAGAATGTTTGGCTCATTTTGTAACTTTTTATAATTCAGGTGAAGCAGAAGAACTCCAGGGTCGCCTAAAGGCATCCAGATACAGAGTGAGTGAATTGGAGAAAGAAATGTCTGCAGCCAGAGAAAGAATGGATACTTTGGAGAGGCTGAATCATGATATATCGTCTGAAGTTGATAAGTTAAAACAAGAACAAAAACATGTGCAGAAACAACTGAGCGATACAGAAGAAATGGTGTCTGAGCTGCATCTAAAGCTAAATGCAAAGACAAATGAATGTCTGACACTCCAACAAGAGCTTCAAGAGAAACATTCACAGCTATCTTTGACACAGTTACGTGTACAACAGGTGAGTTAGAACTAACAGTAGTGTAAACTTACTTTTAGCTTTAAAGGTAGTTTCTCGGGCTAACAGACAGGTCAAAGTTGGGTAACTCCCCAAGCTTTCAGCAACTAACTCTGCTGCCATTCTCAGGGAAACTGAAGCTAGACTACTGATGTCGTAATATTTATACCTAACCAGTGGCAGATAAGATCCGCCTACTTTCTTCCTATTGGTTGACCTCCAGCTGATGAAGACACAAGTGTGGAACCAGTCCCAATTTTTCCCAGGGTGATTAAAGTATGAAATAAAAACTGTTCAAGCCTCTGACCAAAATAAAATAGTTTTTAGGCTCACCTAAAGATCATTTGGGTCTACATGCACCAGGCTTTTATGAAATCCCATGTAGTTGCAGAAAGTTTACATAGGACAGACTGTAAAAGATCGCATCAAAGAACATCAATGTTGCATTAGACTAGATTACCCAGAAATATCAGCATTGGCTGAGCACACATGTAATACAGATAACAAAATCAACTTTGCCTCTGCAAAAATATTAGAAAAATTCTCTAAGTACTACAACAGGTTGATTAAAGAAGCTTTATAATTAAAGCTAATAGAAACAACTTCAACTGGGATGAAGGCCTTCAAATCAGCAAAGCTTGAATGCCAGTTATTCAGCATGTCTCTCCACCACAGTGTAAAGAAGCATCAGCAGTCACCTGATTGGTTCCATACTTGTGTCTCCATCGACCGGAATTCGACCAATGGGAAGAAAGTAGGTGAATCTTATCTGCCACTGGGTAGGTATAAATATTGCAACATCAGTAGTCAAACTATGTGATTGCCAACATTAGCAAAGGCGAGCCGAAGCTCACAAGAATTAAAATGTTCTAGATGCACGGCTCGCCGACTAATGCACGTCCATGCAACCCTGGCCCTAGGCCACATACACATTACGTCAGAGGCCCGTGCCTTGGAAAGCACCCATGAGCTGCATCCTGTCTGTGTAGGAAAACAGTGAGAAACTGTAAATAGTGTAAAAAGTGAAGTGAAGTGTAAATAGCTCAGTGCGCAAGCTGGGACGCATACTTTTGGTGTGTCCAGTGAAGGTGTGTGTGTGCGCGTGCATACGTGTGTGGGTGAACGCATGTGTGTGTATAAATGTATATATAAAAAAAATGAATGAAACATACCAAAATGACAAATATACAAGCAAAAACTGTTCTCGACGACCTAATGATGGCCACCGTATGGATTTTTGATGAAACCCAAAACTATAAATCTTGTAAATATGTATAGTTGTAAATAAATATCAATTGTAGCCTGTAAGCTGGGCCCTTTGTATTGGCACCAGACCAAGCTTTCCATAATAAAGAAAACTGAAAGCTGAAACTAGCTTCCTGAGGATGGCATCAGAGTTAGTCGTTGAAAGCTTGGGCAGTTAACCAATTTTGACCTGGCTGTTAGCCCGAAAAACTATCATCAAATAACCAATGCCAGGAAAGCTTCAAATCATTAGTTACTTTTAGTTTGCATTGCCTCATTTTAAAAGCCACAGATATTTACTCGTGTACCACACACCCAATTTTTGAAACTCCCCTCCCCACCCCCCCCCCCCCCAAAAAAAAAAAAGAAGAAGGAACGTGAAGTATACACATTACAAACTCATACATACAAAGGTAAGAACAAATTAGAAACTAAAAACTTCAAAGCTATAAAGGTATAGCTTTGAGAATGAGTTGGAGTCAACTCGAATTTCGAGTCAGCGTTTGAAAAAATAACTTGCAACATTACTAAGATAAGTGAAGTTTTTAATTTCTAATTTGTTCTTACTTTAGAATCTTGTTGCTTCACTGTTTACTAAATTTTTCTAAAACAGATAAAATACCAAATTATAAAAAATCTGGCATTTATCAATTTAGCTGTTTGGATTGTGATAAGGTTTATATTGGAAAAACTAAACGTCATTTAGAAACCAGAATGGAGCGTTTTAGAAATATTAAATTAAACAAACTGATAAATCAGCTGTGGCAGATCATTTTTGGTCATTTAATCATGAATTTAATCTAGAAGTTAAATTATTAAAACAATTAAGTGGACCTATAGATTTAATGGTTTGGGAAAAAACTTTTATTTTAAAAAACAGGAACCATGTTATGAATTTCGCAACACCTTCTGTAGATTGTATTTATAAACTTTTGTTTTCAGAGATTAGTGATTAAAATGAACATCTGTAGCTTTGGTAACAAATTTGTTTGTATAGCTTTGAGAATGAGTTGGAAACAACTCAAAACTTGAGTCAGTTTTGCAACAAGAACTTGCAACATTACTAAGATAAGTGAAGCTTTTAGTTTCTAATTTGTTCTTACTTTAGAGTGTGTAAATGTTACATAAAAGTAAAGGATAGTGGGCAGAGAAAGTCATGCGAATGTAGCACATAATAGAAAGCTTATTATTCTGTTTCAGTTGAGCACTACTGACAGTTCAGAAGTTGACAGTCAGCTGGAAGCACTACACCAACAGAAGATATCCCTAGAGGTGCAGGTGACAGAGTTGCAGAGGGCCATCAAGGCCATTGGATCAGAGAGAGACCAGGCTAGTCAGCAGTACCAGCAGTATGTGCAGCAGCTCAACGCACAACTGCAGAGCTTGGCCACCAAGGTGACAGTAACACTGATCAACTATGCCAGCACACACCCCACCTCACATTACGCCATCACACACCCCACATTATGCCACCACACACCCCACCTCACATTACGCCATCACACACCCCACCTCACATTATGCCACCACACACCCCACCTCACATTACGCCATCACACACCCCACCTCACATTATGCCATCACACACCCCAACTCACATTAATCCACCACACCCCACCTCACATTACGCCATCACACACCCCACCTCACATTATGCCATCACACACCCCAACTCACATTAATCCGCCACACCCCACCTCACATTACGCCATCACACACCCCACCTCACATTATGCCATCACACACCTCACCTCACATTGTGCCAGCACACACCCCACCTCACATTACGCCATCACACACCTCACCTCACATTGTGCCATCACACACCCCACCTCACATTACGCCATCACACACCTCACCTCACATTACGTCAGCACACACCCCACCTCACATTATGCCATCACACACCCCACCTCACATTATGCCATCACACACCCCAACTCACATTACGCCATCACACACCTCACCTCACATTGTGCCAGCACACACCCCACCTCACATTACGCCATCACACACCCCACCTCACATTACGCCATCACACACCACACCTCACATTACGCCATCACACACCCCACCTCACATTACGCCATCACACACCCCACCTCACATTACGCCATCACACACCTCACCTCACATTGTGCCAGCACACACCCCACCTCACATTACGCCATCACACACCCCACCTCACATTATGCCATCACACACCCCACCTCACATTACGCCATCACACACCCCAACTCACATTAATCCGCCACACCCCACCTCACATTACGCCATCACACAACCCACCTCACATTACACCACCACTCACACATGCCACCTCACATTACGCCATCACACACCCCACCTCACATTATGCCATCACACACCCCAACTCACATTAATCCGCCACACCCCACCTCACATTACGCCACCACACAACCCACCTCACATGCCACCACAGCCCACCTCACATTATGCCACCACACAGCCCACCTCACATTACACCACCACACACCCCACCTCACATTATGCCACCACACACCCCTTCTTACATCATGCCACCACACACCTGACACATCACGCCACCACACACCCCACCTCACATGCCACCACAGCCCACCTCACATTATGCCACCACACAGCCCACCTCACATTACACCACCACACACCCCACCTCACATTATGCCACCACACCCCTTCTTACATCATGCCACCACACACCTGACACATCACGCCACCACACACCCCACCTCACATGCCACCACTCACATTATGCCACCACACACCTCAACTCACACATTATGCCACCACACACCTCACCTAACATTACGCCACCACACTTCCCACCTCACATGCCACCACACAGCCCTCCTCACATTATGCCACCACACAGCCCACCTCACATTATGCCACCACACCCCTTCTCACATTATGCCACCGCACACCCCTACTCATGCCACCACACACCTGACACATCACGCCACCACACACCTCACCTAACATTATGCCACCACACACCCCACCTCACATTACGCCTCCACACACCCCACTCAAACGTTATGCCACCACACACCTCACCTCACTCATTACGCCACCACTCACATCACCTCACATTATGCCACCACACACCTCATCTAACATTACGCCACCACACAACCCACCTCACATTACTTCACTTCTTTAGTCATACTTTACTAGAATGTAAACATAATTACATATGACAAACCATTAATTACTGGTCGTTGTCTGTTGGTTTCTTTTGACACAACAATTGGAATGTAATGGGAGATGCAGTGTTAAATCAATGTCTCATAAACATCACACCAGTGGACATAGTAGCTGAGTGTTGCTTGGCGTAGTGTACGGCAGGTTCAAAGGCGACTGCTACATCTGAATTTAACACTAGTTGTTTGTTGTGGTCTTCTTCATCTTCATTTTCTTCCTCATCAACCCTAGATTCTTTCTCCACCACTTTTCTTCCAGTTGAAAACAGTAGCTTTCCCAACACTAAACTCAACAGATAGTCACCTTTATCCAGCTATTTCAGCATTTAAAGTTTTCTTTAAGGGTACAAGACCTGTGCTTTTGTTTGCTTCCTATTTCCAAGCCTTAACTCAAATTTATCACCATATACTGCTTACTGTGGCTGCCTCAGATCCATTAAGAGCAACACTCAATGTGGTAGTTATTTACTTTCACTCTTCTAGTGAAAGTGTCATGTGAGGGGGTATAGATGCAAACCTATACTTTTCCACTTTTTGTAAAAAAATTGAGATTAATTATATTGGACATAATGTCTTGTGTTCTTCTATTAATAGTACCTGGGCTACCGAGCTTTGCTCAGCTTTTCTTTTCCTTTTTTTAATCATTTTTTTTTTTTTTTTTTTTTTTTTTTTTTTTGAGGGGGGACGAGGGAGAGGATACTTATTTAGATAAACTTGAAAAGCAAAATGTTAACTAAATATAAATTGTAATCCTAATTGTTGGAGTTGTTTCCGTGACAAGACCTTTAATATCCTGTCTTGTTTGTTGAAATTGGCCCATTAACAGAGAAATTATGGCCAAAATAAGGTTTCAACTGATTGTGACTGTTACACATAGACTAATATCAACTTTCTTTAGGTTTTCTGAAAGCTCTTGACGAGACCTTTAATATCCTGGCTTGTTTGTTGAAATTGGCCCATTAACCTCTTCAGCGATATGGACGTGAAATCACGTCCATTTAAAATGACGGATGAGCGATATGGGCGTGTATACACGTCCTGTGCGTTTGTGCATTTAACCCTTATTTATCCTTTGTCTAACCCAACTTATTTTAATTTTCCCTTTATGAAACATTTAAGTAAAGTCTAAATACTTTACTGGCTTACCTTTATATGTTCCCTCTGCAGTGATATGCCTCAAAACAGGGATAAACACACAAGGGTACATCTCCACATTCGCGAATTCCCTTCTTTCGGCACACGAAACACTTTTGAAATGTGCAGGACTTCTTGGCTATTGGTGGTATCCTTTTAGGATAATGTTTTCCTTGAAGTCTGAGGGGTGCAGTGGTTCTGGATTTTCTACCCCCAACGTGGTATTGTTCAATTAGGCTGCGAGCTATTGATAATCATAAGTCAAGGTAGGTCATTGTCCTGTGTGGGTTTAGAGCTCTCCAAATTACCTAACAATTGTATATGGCTATATCCAGTTGGTGCAAAAATACCTTTTTATACCACTTCTCACTTCAGCTACAAGTAGGAAAGTATATGTATGTATTTCAACAAAGAAAAAACGGAGTCTACTAAGTTATGAAACACGCGCAAGCAAAAGTTGCATACATGCTCTATTCTGATGACTCAAGAGACCACGCATACACAAGTGCTTTATGTCACATTATGCTGTGTTTTGCTGATGCATAAGCCACACATACAATGGGTCGACTACTGTTTCTTTCAGAGAACTTATATTAGATGCGTTCGACAGAGCAAAGTTAACTTTTCACCACAGTGAAACAAAATAGTGCCATTTCGTTTTGTTAATGCAACTCAACTTTGCTAATGATGTACATGTATACTGCATATAACGAGTTTTATACCAGTTTTTGTTTCATCAAATAACTTAATATTTACAAAAAATACAGCTGTGTATATACGAAGCACTGTTAGCATATTTAACAATTTAAATGCTAGCAGTTCTCGACTCGCAGACTTTTTAAATGGCCATCGCTCAAGTGGTTAACAGAGAAATTATGGCCAAAATAAGGTTTAGAGTAATTGTGACTGTTACATGTAAAATAACGTTTTTTTCAGGAGTGACACCTATATAGATAAACTTAATAAGCAAAACTCTATCTGAATACAAAATTTTATCGAAATCGTTAGAGCCAATTCCAAGTTGTGCGGAATATATTTATATACAAGAATTACGTGTTTAAGTATATAAGATAAGTGCTGATACAGTGCAAAAAGCGACATTGGGCAATGAAATATGTGTTTACATGCAAATACCTATCTTTGCAAGATGTTTACTCAAAATCATCAGAAGTGGAAAAGTCTAGATTTGCATCTATACCCCTGATGTATAGTTTCTTTGTATGTAATTCAAACCTGGCTTTTTTAAAAAAATAGCAAAAATTATTAAGAACAGCAATAGGTACAAATTAACAAAGAACAACAAACATAAATACTATTAATAAAGGAACAAAGGTTGGTGCAATTTGAGGTGTCAAAATTTCTGTATTCGGCAGATGGCATTAGGGTGCAATTCAATCTGTACTCTGTGCAGCAAGAGATTAATGGAGATGTAAACAAAGCCACATGGGTTTTGACCATAGCACGCCTTCTTGACGCTTTTGCCGTCTAAATAGTCCCTTGAAAAAATACTGATCCTAAGGTCTGAAATCTCACTTAATGTTTGCTAAAGCATGAACTAATGGTGCTAAGCATAGTTGAAGTGTTGTTGTTTTCTAGTGCCTTGCATCTGGCAATGAAGCCATTAGCATTCGTGCTTTCCAATACTTTTGAACTGTAGTTTCTTCTGATCTTAATGCTTCACAGGTCTTCAAGTGGCCTTCATTCATTTCTGCTGGATCGTTACACAGGACACATATTGGTGAAGCTGAGATACCTATTCTGTAGAGATGACTTGCTAAGCAGTCGTGATTTGTCAATAGTCGGAAGGCTGCAACCACTGTTTTCCTTGGTCTCTGGGGGATTATATCTGGGTTGGAAAGTAGTGTAATCCATTTTTTATCTTTGGCATTTGTTTCTATTTCTTGTAGGTATGAATGAGAAAAGTTTTTAATGATCAAGCGTTTTATTGAGGAATATGAGAAATTGAATTTAGACTTTTGTTTTATTGTTGTGCCTTTCTTTGCAAGTGAGTCTTCAGCTTCATTCCCCATGACTCCACAGTGTGCTGGAATCCATTGGAGATGAACAGTCTTATTAACTTTCTGGAGTTGTGTTAACATTTTGTAGCATTCTCTAATTTTTGTTGACTTCTTTGTAGTATTTGAACATATTCCCTGAATTGCAGCTTTAGAAGCATAGTTGAAGTGTAAGAATACGCATTTAAGTGAATCTGTAACCAGCCTAACTCGTGCGGCGCACGCATCATTCAGTATGAAAGTAACAAGGCGGAAGAAGTGAGTGTTGTGACAGATAAGTGCTGGGAACTGTTACGAAGTGGTGAAAAGACAATAATATTGAATGGGTTTAACAAGTTCTGTGAGAAACATCCCAAACTTGCTACCGATGACGTGATGAAATTAACATCCGAGTTTACCGGTGTGTCAGTTTCGAGTATTTACAGTGCACACCAGGCAAGTGTGGGGCATTGTTTGTGACAAATTTGTGAGATCTGCAATCCGTCCAAAAATTTAAAACAAACTTCCCTCCATAAGCTGCTTCTGGAGATTGGTTTTGAGTTTGTGAGCAGGAAACGAAAAAGTTCCCTTAATCTCTTGATATACAGAGTATACCTGGTTTTATTATTTGGATAGATGGCAGAGCATTTGCTATTATGATCTGAAATGTAGTAATACGAGGGGCGTCTCAAAAGTAACTTGCACTATTTTTTAAAAAAATAAGAAAACGTTTAAATATTTTAAAAAGGGTATATTTTGAAAGCTACCTATTTTTCCACATAATTTCCTTGAACCTAAATACATTTTTGATACCGTGGTAACAGTTTTTTTAACCCAATGTCAAACCGCTCTCCCGCCAAACTGGATAGCCATCTTTCCACTTCTTGTTTCAGTTCCTTGTCATTTACGAAGCGCCTTCCCCCAAGATGTTGCTGCAGCTCCGGAAAAAGATGGTAATCACTCGGTGCAAGGTCAGGTGCACTAGATGGATGACCGAAAACATCCCATCGAAACTGCTCAAAAGGGCTTGAGTTTCACAAGCAGTGTGCGGGCGAATGTTATCGTGGACCAGAAAAACTGTTTTGCTCAACTTTCCCTTCCTTTTGTTTTGTATGGCTCTTTTGAGTTTTCTCAGCACCTCACAATAGCGAGCAGCTGTCATCGTGATCCCATGGAGCAGGTAATCGATTAACAGTACTCCCTTTGAATCCCATAATATCGTTGTGATGACCTTGCCAGCCGATGCAACAACTTTTGCCTTTTTTTGGAGTTGCCTCATCCATTCGTTTCCACAACTTGCACACACTTTCGATAGACACAGATCCTTAGAAATAATCCTGTGAAGCGATGCACGGCTTATTTCAATATACAGAGGAAGTTGAAACAAACCTGCATCAAGTGTAAGGCGCTGATCGGTGTTCACGACTGCTCGAACCTCGTCAACAATATCCGGAGTGAGGGAAGTGGAGGGTTGGCCGCTTCATTGCTCATTGTGTAATGTTATTCTCCCTTCAATGAACGATTGGGGCCAACGAGAAACCATTTGTCTGGACAAAACGTCTTTTCCATAAACACTGCACAACTCGCAATGAATTTCAGTCGCACATTTATTTTTTCCCGTCAGAAAACGGATTACAGCACGGACTTCACAATCGGCGGTAGGAACGAGTGGAGTCTCCATTGTTACTGCCGTTTTAATGTCCAAGCAATAAACTTAGGGGCCTAGGAATTTTACGGTGCTGCTACTACACCCATACCTATATACCCTGGGACTTTCAGACTTTTTCCGCCTACCGCGCAGATTTAAAAAAATAGTGCAAGTTACTTTTGAGACGGCCCTCGTATAAAACTCCTTATTCAATATAAGTGCAATAAAATGACTATATAAAGACAAAGTTTAAGAAGAAAAATAATGACAAAGTGAAAAAGAGCCTCTAAAATAGAACATGGTATAAAATACGTAATAAATGTGCATTTTCACAGTCTGGAACCCAGGATGAGGATGTATGTAATGCAATAGGTAAAAGATGACATCACATTGTTTTTCTGTGCATTTTAGCTTGAAAGCACTACATCTGAAAATGAGCAGCTGTTGTCAAGGGAACAGAGTTTGGTTCGTCATGTGTCAGACCTGGAAAAGCAGTTACAGCAACAAGCTCAGAAGCGACAAGAGCCATCATTAGGACCTATGCCACACGATGTCCGGATACAAGAACTGGAGACCAAAGTTTCTGCTTTGGTAAAAGAAAAGCAAGATCTTGTAGCAGAATTAAATGATCAGGTAGGAATCTTGGCCATTAGTTTAGTTAGGTGCATGAAATATGTGAGTTATGATAATGTGATTTGCTCTGTTTTTCCTAGTACTTTGTACTATTAACTTGGTGCAGTTGTTTTAGGTTTAAATGCACATTGAGCGATGAGAATCTTATCTTGATCTCAACTCGCAATAACAGAATAAAGCGTATACTTGACTTCTCCAATTAAATTCACAAATTTATTTAGCTGCACACTTTTTATTGACGTGTTATAATTGTTTCTTCAACCTTTCTTGAACTTTTCCAACTAATTGACATGTTTGAAACCATATAATTTATTATTTTTTGGTAAGTTACCGAAAAAATGGCTTTTATCTTACACGAATATGTTGACAAAGAAGTTGTTTGGAAAATGTTTATACATAAATATAGCAATATTGTTCAGATTTTGTCTTCATTAATAATACTTTTTCTCATTTTATCCGAATTATACGATTTGACGGTTGTTTCAGTCATGCCACAACTAACATTAATTAATATTTCAAAACTCACTTCAAACATGGTATGATGCAAACAAATATTAGTTATGTAAACATGATTGCAATACTGAAACAAGGTTAACAATAATGATCATTTTCACAAATTGATAAAACATTAAATTAATAAAATGAAGCTATCATGAATGATTGGTTTTAAGATTCCTTCAAATATATAATATATCCTTCAGACTTATTGACCTATAACACCAATGAGTGTACTTTGAATTGTATAGTGTCATAAAAAAGAAAACATTAATAAAATTAAATCTGGAAATACAGGCTCTTCATTTAAAATGTAACAGAGCACACAGTTTGAGAGGTAGAACTGGAACTTAAAAATTCAATGCCACAACTGGGATTTGAACCACAGACCCTCCGCTTACTAGGCGGGTGCTCTAACCATTAAGCTACTGTGACAACCTGCCATAATGACATTCAATTCTCAAACCATTTCGTATTTTTCCCAGTAAACCACAAAGGCAGTCTCACATCAGAGACAATTACCTCAGTGGTGACTTACTATTGTAAGACTTCATGTCCCAGGATTAATTAATCTTCAGACGGTAATTATTATTTATTTATGCCAAGAAACTTACTGTTGGTGTTTTTAAACACACAAACTGTGTGTGGGCAATGTTTGAGAGGTAGAACTGGAACTTAAAAATTCAATGCCACAGCTGGGATTTGAACCACAGATCCTCCGCTTATTAGGCAGAAAATACGAACTAGTTTGAGAATTCAGTGTCATTTTGGCAGGTTGTCATAGTAGCTTAATGGTTAGAGCACCCAATATACGATTTCCTTTTAATAATTTTCGTCACAGAAAATAGTGACCCACGCGTTTATCTTCGATTATGTATGCTTGATATCTGTTGCTAGGTGGTGTTAATTGAAAAATGTTCTAACAGTCTTGTCCATCAGTTGTTCGAACAACAGAAGCTGTAATACCAGGACATTGCCATGCTGTATATCAATAGCATTAATTATCATATTATAAAATTAAAAGGCAACAAAAAATGGTGAATTTGGAGTATGACCTAAAATTAGTGCCACAGCTCTCTCGCTCCCCCGATCTAACAGTTTATGATTTTTACTTGTGGGGTAACCTGAAAGACAAAGTTTACAAGACAAATTCTCATACACTGGAAGAACTAAAACAAAATATTAGAAATGAAATCTGAAACATTACAGTGGTCCAACTTAATCAGAATGTGTTCTCCCAATATAATGCTTGTTTAGCCTTGCGAGGGTGGATGACATTTCCAGCATCTTCTATCAGATAAGAGTGTTATACATGCTTTAAACCCATGGCACTACAGTCCATATTATCGGACCAGGGCCTGCCAACCCAACTGCCGGCTGATATGGGGAGGAGATGTCAACATCTCGACACCCCCAGCCGGAAAGTTGGCTTTTATGACCAGGGCTGCTTACCTATGGCAAGCTCCTCAATTTCCTCATGATGCTGAGTGGGCACTGGTCCTATACCCGAGACTTAAAATCTTCACCCCCAGGGGTGGGATATGACCTGGGCCGCATTCTATGGCAGGGTACCAAAACCTGACTCCCTAGCCCACTATGCCATGGTGCAGTTATACAGGGCTTTCGAATTGGTTCTTCACTGCTGCACAGCCTTTTGCCTGTGCAAGTTTGAAGCTGCCGCGGCCGGGTTTGCCGCTACTAACAAGCCGCACGTAAAACATATATAAAAATCTTACCTTATAGAAAATGCAGGAAATGTTGTGAACGGTGGTTTAATTGATCCACAGCTTCTGTTCTTATCAGATGAGGCGTGGTTTCATCAAAATGGTCGCGTGAACACTCATAATAGTTGGTATTGGGCATCTCCAAATTCACATCACGTTCAAGAAATCCCTCATTATGATCGGAGATTTGGAGTTTGGTGTGCTGTTAGCGCGAAGCATAATTGGTCCAATATTTTACGAGCAGACTGTAAATAAAGAGAAGTACCGAAATGACATTTTGACCCCATTTTTTCAGTCACGATCTGTACTTGCAGTAGCAGAACCTTGTTGAAACCACTCATATGATTTCTCTTCTTCTGTCAGTTCACGAAAAAATGGGGTCAACCAATGTAAACTATTAATTAAAAAATCTGATGTGTTGCACTCACATGACTTTCTCTACTCTTGTACTCAACATTCTTACAAACTCTTATTCCTGTATCTTCTTCATGTTAGTTGAGATAAATATTTGTACAAATTATTTTATTGCTTATTTCCTTGTAGGTACAAGGGGAATATTAGAACACAGTAGACTTTGAGCGATAGTCAAATATTTTAAAGCTTTGAGATTCCGTTCTCTTTGCATGCTTAACATATAAAAAAATTAACGAGTTCCATTTCACAAAAGTTTTAAGTTTTCCGAAACTGACAAAAATAACAAGGAATATCTCCGAAATGGTTCACCCTACAAGAAAATTTATTTGGACATAAATTGTGTATTTTAGCAAGATCTACATTTTTTGGATAGTAAGATTTTGTCTATCTCTTACGGTTTACGAGTTATTCAAAAGTCATCCAGAGTAAACTACATAGGCTATAGCCAGAAAATTCAAGATATACATTTAATTTGTCACACAAATATTTTAAACATACAGCATTTTAATCAAAATCATTTGAGCCATTTTCAAGAAAATCAAAATTTTCAAAAAATTTTCCATGTAAAGGGTAATTTAGGGTGGGGCTATTTTCATCAACATCATGTCACATCCTTGAAAGACATTAAACTTAAATACCAACTTTGGTTTTTAACCGACTTTTTATTTTTGAGTAATGCTGTCCACAGACTGACACACACACGTACAAGACACACACACGTACAAGACACACACACACACACACACACACCTTTTTCTAAAAAATTTTGGATTCAGGGGGTCTCATATATTTCTGGTGAAATCTCGACATTGAATTTTTGGATGGAATACAATACTTGCTCTACTTAGTAGAGGAAGTAAAAGCCGTAAAGCCTGGCACTTAACATTGTAAGTCACCATCAAGTCGGGGTGTCTTGAATATGAGCTTCTCATGTGGTCTGCCAGGCAAATACAAGTCAGTTGAAGAATTAAAGGCTTTACCCACATGTTGTATTGTGGAGAGTTAAGGAATTTTCTTGAAAATCTTTGTATCATTTTTTAGGAAAAGTTGAACTTAGATGAATGAATAAATAATTTATTAGTGCTCAAAAAGCAATACAGTTTAACCTATTAAAAATAAAATGAAACAATCTAATAATATTTCCTTCAGCTATCTCAGCCACTGGAAAGACTGCCTCCATAGCACAGTGGTAATGTGCCTGCCTCTGGTATGGAGTACCTGGGTTCGATCCTCGTTACCGGCCCTTAATCTAATAAAAAAAATGAACAAATGTTGTTGTTGGCTATTGCTGGATTTCTGATGGTTAAGTCATTAATCCTCTTGCTCTCCAATATTTTTCACTGATGGATGGGGCATTAGAAGTGGCCGGGCATATTTGAAGGTAGTCTTGGTCCATTTCCTCTTGTGGTTCACATAGAGGACAGAGTGGTGAAGAATATAACCCAATTCTGTTCAAATATTTTGCCAGGCAATCATGTCCCATAATCAACCTGAAGGCTGCAACTGTCATTTTTCGAGGATACTCAGGAATTACTGTTTGAATGTTTGGTAGTTCACATCTTTTATTTTTTTATTTTTCATAGTAATCGATGTGACTGCCAAAACGTAAAAATGGTACTCCCTAAAAAGCAGTTACTTTTACTGCTAATTCTCTCCAATATAAATTATGCTAATGAACAAATACACCTTATGTGTATTACATTACATATCCTTTCTTTACTATCAGATAGTAAACTTAGATATCAAGTTACATTTATTAAACATTTTGTTTTTTGATGGCTGACACAAAATTTAGTGGTGGGTGACTCAACACAAGATCGAATCAGAGACTTGCCACGCTGTGCTGTGTTGTATAGTTAAACACACTGTGAAATTGTCTGTATAGCCAGTGATATAAATATCATTTGTGCCCACAAAATGTATTCTCACAACAGGAAAGAGAATAGTAGTGGTCAGCCACCATTAAATTGTCTGCCATGAGTTGTACTGTTCACAGGTACACCTGTACCCACATTAACTTTTTTCTAAAAATTCTTTTCTCCTTTTTTTTTGATCACGTATGTCAAATCATATATTTCTGTGAAATTTGAAATGTTTAGTGGAATGCAGTACTTAATCTAGATGTTAGATATTTGGTAGGGAAAGTAAGAAATCTGCTTTTATGGAACTGTGAATTTAAATATACACATATGTTTTGATTAAGATATTGTGCATCCATGGCAATGTGTTGGTTTATTGTTGCAGCCTGAACCTTTG
This sequence comes from Tenodera sinensis, assembly GCA_030765045.1. NCBI lineage: Eukaryota > Metazoa > Arthropoda > Insecta > Mantodea > Mantidae > Tenodera > Tenodera sinensis. Next base: position 202,402,277 of record CM060963.1, read on the forward strand.
CTTTTTACTGGATGAGTAATTTTGATATGCATCTAACACAGGAGCAGGAAGCTGGAAGGATGCAGCAAGAATTGCAGCAGAGCATGAGCAAGGTAGAGGAGTTGCAGACAGTGCTAGAAAGGCTACAGAGTGACCAGCCTGATACCACCAAGCTCATGGCAGCCATGGAGAGTGACAAGATTGCAGCCGCTACGGCAATCAAACAAAATCTAAAACTAAAGGAAGATCTGCGTGGTTTCACAGATGTATTTGCTGAAATGGTGAGCTGTTCTGTAAAATTGAAACTAAAGCTTATTTCTTGTAGTGGACATTTTGTTCTCAGTAACAACACTCTTACTAAATGTTAGTATGAGGGTAATCCTGAAGGTAAGGTCTCCAAAGTGCTGGGATCGCAGGGAAAATGTTTGCATGGATGTTGGCCATAGTACTTTTTTCCTTCTTCCCTCCACTCTCTACAGAAACCACTGTACATCCACTGGAGCTCTCAGTCTTGGCTTGGCAACCAGTTGTAATGGAGCTCTCTTTAGTCACTACCGCTGGGTGCAAAGTTCGCATGGTTATTCGTTTTTTGAGTGCAAAAGGGGTTAAACCGATTGAAATTCATCAACAGTTGACAGAAGTATATGGAGAGTCATGTATGGATGTCAAAAATATCTGCAAGTAGAGTTTGCACATGGTCGTACAGAAATTCACGACAAGGAAAGAAGTGGGAGACTGTAAATTCCCAAAGAGACAATAGCAAACTTTGAACAAATTATGCTTCAAGGTCAGCGGATCACTCTCGATGAGCTCTGCATTGTTGTTCCTGAGATTTCTTGAAGCATCATTCACCAGACTTTGAAGAGTTGAAATTTTGGAAAACCTGCACAAGATGGGTCCCAAGAATGCCTGACAGAAGATCACAAAAGGCAATGCATTGAAACTTCCCGCCAGTTTCTTCAATGCTATGCGGATGAAAAGGACAACCTTTTGGATTCAGTAGTCACAGGTGATGAAACCTGATGAAACACTTGAGACCAACAGCAATCATGCGAATGCCGCATTCTGATTCCCCCAAGCTGCGAAAATTCAAAAGAACACAGGCTGCCGGTAAAGCCATGGCAATTGTTATGGGTTTGAAAGGGGATATTGCTTGCCCCCGCACTGCCTGTCAAACCATGTATTATCTGCAACAGTTTTGGTTGGGACATCAGCACACATCTACCGCATAGTTCAGACTTAGCACCACTTGTTTCCCAAATTGAAAGAACACTTGGCTGGAAGACGCTTCAGTGACAATGACAAGGTGAAAGATGAGGTTCAAGGCTTCTTCAATAGCATGGCGGTAGGCTGGTATGACATGGGCATACAAAAACTGCCACAGTGCTTACAAAAAGGCATCAGTTGAAATGGCGATTATGTGGATAAATAGAAAAATGTTCAAGCTTCAAAACTATGTACCAATTGTCAATAAACATTTCTTTATATAAGAGGTAGAACCGGAACTTAAAAATTCAATGCCACAACTGGGATTTGAACCACAGACCTTCCGCTTGCCGGGCGGACGCTCTGCCACTGAGCTATTGTGACAAACAGTAAGTTTGTTGGCATAAATAAATAATAATTTCTTTATATTTTAAAAAATATTGGAGACCTTACTTTTGGGATCACCCTCATAACATGCTTCCACAATCCCCATGATGGCACATTCAAGGAAAAATGTTTACATGCTTTTTCAGAAGGTTATTTATACCTGCATAGTTTTTCTTTCTTTCTTTTTTCTTTTTTTTTTTTTAAAGTTATTGTAACCTTTTCTTCTCCTTCTCTTTCTCAATACATAGCAATAGCAAACTTACGTGACTGTAAGTTTTATAGGTCTTGACAGTAGCACCAGTGTTACATAAAATGTGTTGCCAACAATGTGAAATCTATTTAAACCAAGAAGGTGAGTTGATTAATATCACTACACAGCACATAATTTTCCGGAACATATTTTGAAGGCTTAGTTTCCTCCATTATCAACTGGATATCGACTGTTTCTCCCTGGTGTGGTTGACGATGTTTTCTCTGAGGTCTCCTCTGGTGGTGGTTCAAGAAACTTGCTGAAAATATCCTTCTGGGGGATGTCAAAATTGAGTAATCTGTTTCTATTTTTCAAAATGAAGATTTGTTCCCAAGTGGACAGGTCCTGTTACGTGTTAGAGGAGTTTCGGTTCTGACTTTATGTTGTGGTATTTTGTACAAAGTGAGTGGCAACTGCTGATTTTTCCAACTGTTTGTTTTTATGTTTCTAAAGTGTTCCTTGGATCTTATTTCTAAATTTCTTTTGGTTTTTCTTATAGACACTTCATTACAGTCACTGCATTCATTTTGGTATATGCCAGATTTTTTATTAGGTGGGATGGCATCTTTGATATTTGAGTTCAGTAGAATTTTTATGGAGTATTGGTTCACGGGTACTAGCTAAATGTTATGTTCTATGAAAACTTTTTTGAATTTTTCAAAGGCCCATAGATGGAATGTGAAATTTTTAATTTTAATTCAGAGGAAAAGACCAGATCAAGGAATAAATAAAAACATGACAGTTCCTGGCCCCTTCCTGGATATCTTACCGGAATTTTATTGCAGGGGTGCAATATTGCTGTGTTCCTGTGGCTGAGACAACTTTTCAGGCGTTGTGCACAGTCCTGTTTGCACAGAGAGATCCAAATACCTGTGAACCACTATGCAGTGTTTTTCCACTGTGAACGCAGAAATATGAAAATAGCAGCTGATATACACAAGGTCACAAGATCATTTGTTTTTCTCTGCTCTGCTCACAATCAGTATTGAGTTGATACGATATTGTGTGGCTACATTGTTACCAGTGTGCTTTGTTATTTGGTCCTGTACTTAGTCACAAAGTGTATTATGGCTCAGCATTTGTTTTGTACTGCACAGAGTGTATTTATTATGTTTAAATTTGAAGATGTTGGCAAGTACATGTTGTATTAACTTTTCACAATGGAATAATATATTGCAGACCAACAGCAAGTTGGAGCTCCAGGAGATGCTGGATCGTGAGAAACTGCTCTGCAAAGAGCAAGGGGAACGAATAGGCCAACAAGAGACAGAGCTTAATGAACTCAGGTTAGCAAACCAATACAGTAAAACCTTGTTTATCCAGATTTATAGATTATATTTGTAGATTTTTGTTAGATGTAATTTTCGTATTAGATAATAAATTTAATTTCATAAAATGTTAAAAATATGTTGTTTTCTAGTGCCTTGCATCTGGCAATGAAGCCATTAGCATTCTCAATGTCAATTGTATGTGGCTTTCATGTAACTGTTTTCTTAACGGGCACCAGTTTTACAATGTGGCAGTTACATCACCCGACTTAAACCCCCATTTTGCAAGGGGGACCACACCTATCGTTGGTCAACGGGTCCATCGGACCTAGCCGGGAGGACTAAATAGGTGGTATTTAGATCCACCGACCTTCCCCTCATGTGCCTCTGAGGGACGCTGTTGTGCTGTGATAGGCCAGCACATATGTAAATGACATTTCCTCCATTTTAGATGAAACAGTTATACCGCTGTGAATCGGTCCCCAGAGCCTCATCTGTTAAAAGCAGGGTGCACCATGGGCAGGATGAGGATGGGAATTGGGTAGGAGAGGCTATAGGAGGCGCATCACTACCCCTTACTACCCCTCAATGTCAATTGTCAACCGCTTAGGTTTTGTGTTGGTCATCAATTCAATTGGGACAAACTTAGTCGTGGTAATTTTCCTGGGTATTAGTGGTGATTGTTGTTTCTGTGTTCTGTGCAGTGTCCGCTCTGTTTAGCATGTTTTCATTTACTTCCTGCTGTCTTATGTTGTCAGTGTTCCATTGGTTTCTGCCCCTTTGGTGTGAACCCCTGTTGTTTGATGGTCTTTGGCTGTTCAAGTATTCTCGACAGAATCGTATATGATTTACTTGATGGGTGTGGTCTCCTGCTCTCCCACGATCATACCTATGTGTTCGGTATCTCGATTCATCCCTTGGTATCGTGCCGTGGTACCACTGCCTCGTGTTCTCCATCCTTTCGCCATGACTGAGTGGTTGTGGGAAATGGTGTGCCCCTCTTCTGCTGTCATGGGTGCTCCTAGTGTTTCTATCTTCCCTCTCGCTCTGGTTGTTTGCGGTTGTGCTTCTATTTAGGGGGAGAAGGTACCTTCTATCTCCGCCATGTTAAATTTGACATTTTCAATGTACCTTTTCTGAAGAACTATGAATAATACAGCAATGATTTTTCTATCACATATACTTACACTATTGGGCAATAAAACGACATTTTTGTGAGTATGTAACATTAAAAATGTTAAAAATATTAACTATAAACAAATTGATAAATCAGCTGTGGCAGATCATTTTTGGTCATTTAATCATGAAATTAATCCAGAGGTTGAATTATTAAAGCAATTAAATGGACCTATAGATTTAATGCTTTGGGAAAAGATATTAATTTTAAAAAACAAGAATCGCGTTATGAATTTTGAAATTCCATCAATAGATTGTATTTATAAGTTTTTGTTTTTAGAGGTTGGCAACAGATTTTTTAAGTTGAGCATCGGTTACTATTGTAACTTGTTTGGATAGTTTTGAAAATAAGTCGGATATAACTTGAAACTAGTCAGCGGTGGAAGATCTTGCAATGTTACTAAGATAAGTGAAGCTTTTAGTTTTAATTTGATCTATTTTATACTCTAGTGATGTCAATTCTTAATTTATACCTTTACTAAATATTTACAGATTACCTATCTAAAATCATCAAAATCACTGTAACCTATTTGTGTACATATATCACAAGTATTTATATTACTAGTCTCCCTTGTTTTGAGCTAAACAACAGGAAATTTCTATCTCAACTTTCTCCTGTGACTTGTAGATGGCATTTTGGTTGGACGTACTACACAATGAGATTCTTTTCATATAGGACATCACACTGTTTTGTATGAAACAGTGTCATATTCTAATGCACACTTAAATACTGTATACTGTAGTAGTTTTTATTAAACATTATTACATACATTTGGAATGTAATTATGTTCTTCATTTCGCAGCTTAAAATTGGTATCATTGGTTATCTGACTGCTCAGCCTGCTTTGGTTTAGTTAAGCAGGATTCTACGTATTCAGATACTTGTCAAGATTGTGCAAATAATTGACATGGATTATCTGATTATCCGCGTCAAATTTATAAAATTTGAGCTTTCGACCATTTGATTCTGCATGGTCTTAATCAGGAACAAATGCCAGGGTAAAAATCATGCTGATATATATACACCTTGTTTCTGTATATATATATATATATACACAAGGGTGGGTCAATAAGTAATGCCTCCTATATTTTTTTTTTTTCTTAAATAAGTTAGTTATGTGAAAAATTTGAATTTGGCGCAATTCCTCAAACATTCTTCTCCAATCCCCTGCAGTAGCAACTTCCTAAGTCAACAGGTGGCAGCACTGCATCCTCTTGCAAACTGGCTGACATTGACATTCGTATTAGACAGCGTTCTGTGATTGAATTTTTGACTGTGGAAGGTAAAACGCCAATTCGCATTCACAAAAGGCTAAAAAATGTGTATGGTGATGCAGCAGTGGATGTCAGCACTGCTAGATGATGGGTTCGTCGCTGTAACGAAGCTGAAGGGCAAACCCCATTGGCAGATGAAAGGCGAAGCGGCAGGCCGGTGACTGCAGTGACTCATGCAACATTCAGCAAGTCAATGAGATCATTCGTGGTGATCGCTGGATAACAACAGGTGAATTGTGTCGCATTACCTCCCTCAGTAAAGGCAGTGTGATGACGATTATTCAACAACTGGGTCAAAAGTTTGTTCACGTTGGGTACCAAGAATGTTAACCGCCCAAAACAAACAAGGAAAACAATAGCCTCCGAACACTTGCAGCGCTTCAATTTGGAGGGAGAGGAGTTTCTGGAAAAAATTGTTGCTGGAGACGAAACGTGGGTTCATTCTTTTTAACCTGAATCAGAGTAGCAGTCAAAAACTCAATCACAGAACGCTGTCTAATACAAATGTTGATGTCAGCCATTTTGCAAGAGAATGCAGTGCTGCCACCTGTTGACTTAGGAAGTTACTACTGCAGGGGATTGGAGAAGAAAGTTTGAGGAATTGCGCCAAATTCAAATTTTTCACATAACTTATTTAAGGAAAAAAAAAATAGGAGGCATTACTTATTGACCCACCCTCGTATATACACAAACAAGGTGTGTAGAGCCACATAGGTCTTGGGAAATAAGCGTGGAGAGCCCAGCGATTGGCCACTTGCTTAAGGTGGGGTGGGCCTCCTTGGATAGGGTTTTCCTGTAATGCCAGTCAGTCGCTCTGATCTGCTTGATGGTATGTTTGATGGATGTAATTTAATTTCTATGGATTCCTTGATAAATCAAAGTATTTGTCAGAGCAGTCAAGAACTTTACTGTCATCAAAGTTTATTCTTTGTACATTATCAATACTGTGTTGTGCCAGAGCTGATTTTTCAGGTTGCAGGAGTCTGATGCTTCTCGCCTCTCTCCTCAATGGTCTGTCCAATTTGGCCTATGTATACCTTTCCACATTTACATGGTATACTGTAGACTCCCGGAACCTTGAGTCCTGCGGGGTCTGTAACTGGTCTTAAATATTGCCGAATTTTCTTGGGGGCTGTAAAGAATGTTTCAATATTGTGCCTGGAGAGGATGCATGAAATGTTGTTCGTTGTGGTGCCATAAAAGGGTATGAAGGCCTTAATGTTGTCACTCTTTGTGTTGTTAGGAGGTGGTGGCTTGAATCTATTGTGTATAACTCTTCTATGGGCCTCCTTGATATCGTGGTCTGCGTAGCCATTCTGTTTCAGGGTGTTTTGCAAAAATTCTATTTCTTGATTTAAATGTTCCTCATCCATTATTTCAAAAGCCTGGTGAAATAAGGTGGAGATGACTGCGTTCTTTTGTATGGGGTGATGGAAGCTTGTCGCATCCAAGTACCAGTTGGTATGAGTGGGTTTCCTGTACATCTTGTGACCTAAGCTACCGTCAGGTTTTTTTTGTACACCAACACATCCAGAAAGGGGAGTGAACCATTATTTTCTACCTCCATGGTGAATTTAATGTTAGTGTGTAGACTGTTGAGGTGGTTGAAGAAGCGGCAAGTCTTCCTTCAAATTTTATAAATTTGACGTGCCTGGTCATCCAAGAATCAATTATTAGCTTCAAGAGCATTTAAGTAATTATGTTTAATGAGTTTTGATGTAGCAGCGAGCTTTGAAGCCACATTGATTGTTACAGAGTTCAGCTTAAAGAGAAGGAGAAACAAATAGTACAGCTTGAACATAAGTCTTCGAGTTACATGTTGCAACAGAATCAGATAGCGGACAGAATGAGGCATTACGAAGCACAAGGGCACCTCACCGAACTCCTGCAGCAGGAACTGGAGCAAGCTAAGGTAAATTATTAAGTGATTGCCAATAGTTTTAGTTTTATTCAACATAGGAATACAGAATATTCATGACTTCGTCAAACTACATGTTCTACATAATAATACAACGAAGTTACATAATTATATAAAAATACAAACAAATCAATCAACATTTACAAATTCTGCTTACTGAAATCTTATCAAATACTATAACATTACAAACAATTCACAATTTTTTAGTTAATATTACTGCCTAAAAACTCTCCTATTGTTACTGGCATTGTTTTTAATATAATATGCTCTTTACAGCTGATTTAAATTTATTGTTATGAAACAGAATATATGATTTGTCCCCAAAATATATTAAGTACATTAAGAATTTGACTTATTTTCTGTTTATAATTAACTTTGTGTTACATCATTCTTCAGTTGTTGGGAATATTATTTATTTATCAGTGTCATAATTGTTAACTATCATATTTTGATTTAATGTATAACATTTTAAGCGTTATTTTAAATATAATGCCAAAAATGTTAGGAAGTTAAGAGTGAGGTCACTTTTTTTAGCATTTTTGGGATTCAGGAAATATATGGAAAATGGCGTCATAGGGGAAGCTGTAAAATATGCATATATGCACATGCACATATAACTATATATACACACATATAACTAAAATAATATGGTAAGATCAGTCCCTCTCTTCGTAAGTAGTGTCAGTCAAAGGTAAATACATTTTTAAATGTGTGCAATATAAGATAGTAAAAGTGAGAGGTAGAACTGGAACTTAAAAATTCAATGCCACAGCTGGGATTTGAACCACAGACCTTCTGCTTACCAGGTGGGTGCTCTAACCATTAAGCTACTGTGACAACCTGCTAGAGTGACATTGAATTCTCAAACCAGTTTGTATTTTTCCCAGTAAACCACAAAGGCAGTCTCATATCAGAGACAATTACCCCAATGGTGACTTACTATTGCAAGTACTTTATGTCCTTGGATTAACTGGTTTGAGAATTCAATGTCACTCTGGCAGGTTGACACAGTAGCTTAATGGTTAGAGCACCAGCCTGGTAAGCGAAAAGGTCTGTGGTTCAAATCCCAGCTGTGGCTACCACGTAAATAATGGTTAGTCTGTGACTGTGGGTGCGAACACCAATATCAGATTTGTTTACCTACATTTCTTGAAATATTTTTATATCTTTCGTACATACTCACGTGCATCTTGTCAGAAACTTCGTGTTGCAAATTTCACTAATTCGAGTTCTTTGGTGCTCATAAGATTCTTGTTAAAACTTGCTGGAGAAATTTTTGGAAGCGAAAGTGCTTCCGAAAGCTTCTGCATCATATAACTCATATATAAATTCCTTCTTTAAGATGTAGGTATGTGCTTGTAAAGCATCTTAGTCCTTAAATTGGGTGTATCATATGTTACAGCGAATTACACACTTACTGGGCCAAACATGTAAACAGTTGCACATAGATTTTATTTAAACTTATGGCAGTGGAGTGTAAATTCACATTAAAAAGTATGCTTTTCTAAAGGTTTAGCAATTGCTAGTATCACATTGTTAAATTCAATACGAAATAACGGTATTAATAACGTAAGAGGTGCTTCACGCAAGAGTGACATAACCTTTGGAATACCCAATGCTAAGTATCCAATATAGATATAACCTAACCTCCAGTCATTAGCTACCAGCCTTGGCACCATGCTTCATACTTACGTCTTACAGACGATATGAAAACTGCATGTGTTCACCACATGTGTAAATGTTAGAAACAAACTACCTCACTATTTATTGTGAACATGAAAATCGTATTAGGTTCCTACCATTCAGTAAATAAAGTAAAGAAAGCAACTCGTGTTTGCTCAGCACACATGCGCAGTAAGTAGACATGGACTTCACGTGTATTCATTTCATTTCAAGTGAATTTATGTATTTCTGAATGATTAGAGCATATATAAAGTTTCTTTCATGACGTTTCTATCTTATTTGTGACTTCCTAATGGATATAATACTGCAACCGGCATTGGAAGTTAATTTTGTGTGGGGTTTAAAACAAGAATCCAATTCCAACTGAGGTTGTTATCTTATCCTGGCATAAGCCGCTCAAATAGAACAGGCCAGATTTGCAGACCTTTAAATGTACCAAATAAAATCTTTGTAATTATGTGGAAATGTAAGATTTGAGGTAATGTTTTCATACTGGGCAATCAGCTATAACCTTACTTTTTCACATAATTTTCTGGTGTCTGGCACAGTGCAACAAAACATTCTGAATTCAATACATGGCTAACACTAATTAAATAGCTTTTATAGAGCATTAGGATAGTTCATTGATACACCGGTAGAAGCTGGGTACGTGAATCAACAGGTTGCACCATGTTGCCACACACTCTCACCTTTAAACGTGATTATCTAGTTAACGGTGCATGTAATTTAAAAAAACTTATTGGAAATTATTATTTATTTATGCCAACTAAGTTAATGTTGGTGTTTTTAAACATAAAAGCCGTATGTGGGCAAAGTTTGAGAGGTAGAACTGGAACTTAAAAGTTCAATGCCACAGCTGGGATTTGAACCACAGACCTTCCGCTTACCAGGCGGCTGCTCTAACCATTGAGCTACTGTGACAAACTGCCAGAATGACGTCGAATTCTCAAACCAGTTCGTATTTCTCCTGGTAAACCACAAAGGTAGTCTCACATCAGAGACAAATTACCCCAATGGTGACTTACTATTGTAAGTACTTTATGTCCCAGGATTAAATAACCTTCAGATGGTAATTATTTATTTATGCCATTATGTTTACCAATTTATAGAATACTAGATGCAATAATATTAACCGGGCTTGTGGGCCGTGGTCTATTGGGTTCCTTCTTCTTCCCAAACGTTTCGTCTGCGACTACGGCAGACATCTTCAGTGGCGGCGAGGTCGAAGTTTCCTGGTGGAGATCTCAGCACCAACTGTGCTGGTCACCACCAGAGGTGCTGTATTTATGTCGGCGGCTGGAGGGGAAGTACGTTGTGATAGGTCCGGGTGGCCAGTGGGTTGGACTTGTACCAGTGGAGTACTACAAGGAGCTGGCGTCTGATTGGCTGGAGAGGGGTTCTGGATTTTTGTTTTTGTTAACGCTGTTTGCCATATTCTGTTGAGTTTAAGTCCTTCTTCTTTGCGATTGATATTATCTTTGTGCTTGTGTATTTCAATGGCTTCACGGAATAAGCGAGAATAGTAGTGGGATGTAGATGCCAGAATATCTGTGTTACCATATTGGATGATGTGTTCCCCTTCTTCGAGTATGGCATGTTCAGCAATTGCTGATTTTTCAGTTTGACCCAAGCGACAATTTCTTCAGCAATTGCTGAACATGCCATACTCGAAGAAGGGGAACACATCATCCAATATGGTAACACAGATATTCTGGCATCTACATCCCACTACTATTCTCGCTTATTCCGTGAAGCCATTGAAATACACAAGCACAAAGATAATATCAATCGCAAAGAAGAAGGACTTAAACTCAACAGAATATGGCAAACAGCGTTAACAAAAACAAAAATCCAGAACCCCTCTCCAGCCAATCAGACGCCAGCTCCTTGTAGTACTCCACTGGTACAAGTCCAACCCACTGGCCACCCGGACCTATCACAACGTACTTCCCCTCCAGCCGCCGACATAAATACAGCACCTCTGGTGGTGACCAGCACAGTTGGTGCTGAGATCTCCACCAGGAAACTTCGACCTCGCCGCCACTGAAGATGTCTGCCGTAGTCGCAGACGAAACGTTTGGGAAGAAGAAGGAACCCAATAGACCACGGCCCACAAGCCCGGTTAATATTATTGCATCTAGTATTGACACCGGCCGTGAAAGCCTTAGAATTTTGATGAATTTATAGAATGTTGGAAAATTCTTACCCATCTAACCGCACTTCAAAAACACCTAGTCTTCCAATGGATACCAGCTCACTGTGGACTGAGTGGTAATGACAAGGCTGATTTTCTTGCAAAAAAAGGGTACCAGCAGTGTACAGAAATCTATAGTTAATCTACCATTTTATGCAGCTAAAAAATTAGTGAACTCTGAATTCAAAAAAATTATTGAAAAATATTATTATGAAAAATCAAAAAATAAAAGATGGGAACTACCAAACATTCAAACAGTAATTCCTGAGTATCCTCGAAAAACGGCAGTTGCAACCTTCAGGTTGATTACGGGACATGATTGCCTGGCAAAACATTTAAACAGAATTGGGATATATTCTTTATTCTTCACCACTCTGTCCTCTATGTGATCTGCAAGAGGAAATGGACCAAGACCACCTTCAAATAATATGCCCGGCCACAACTAGCGCCCTATCCATCAGTGAAAAATATTGGAGCGCAAGAGGATTAATGACTTCATTGTCAGAAATCCAGCATTAGTTAACAACATTTAACTCATGCCTAAGGAGGCATGGGTGCCATCACAATCAGTTAGGGCAAGTGCACTTCTTTTGAGGGGAAAAAGGGAAAGCACTGGTTAGGGAAGTAATGGATTCAGCTTTAGGTGTACAAAAACATACTTCATGTGTGTGTGTACTGGGAAGATATTCAGGAGGAAATAGTTTGGTCTTGAAATTTTAACTAATATTACAAATCGTCAGACTAAACATTTGCTTATGAAGGGGGCCAGAATGATACATCATGGGCGCCGCATTGGACAGCACTGAGATAGACTGTACAGAGACACACACACAGACCTTTTTCTAAAAATACTTCTTTTGGATTGAGTGAGTCACAAAACATGTATTTGTGGCATAATCTTGGTATTGAATTTTTGGGTAGAATAGAATATTTTCTGTACAGGGTGCGCCCAAATGATTTGAGTGGTTTCATGATTTTTTATAGTCATATTAAATATATGGTGATGGTATTTGATGTTATAAGTTAGCTATCTCTCCAAGTTTCGTTTGCTGCAGTCATGATGCTTCTTCCTTCCACTGCAAGAGTGCAGTAGTGGCTTATGCTTCCTTGTACAGCCATGAGCTCCAACAGTTGTAAGACGGCGACCAACAGTGTAAAAGTGTTTGCTGCTCTTGAGTTTCATACAAGTAAACCTGTGACAATCGTGCGATGAAACTTTAGAACAAAGTACCGGAAAGAACCACCCACTGCCAGCTCTATATGTAAATGGTATCAACAGTTGATAAGCATGGGATGCCAATGTAAGGGCAAATCAAAGGGTCAGCCGAAAATACCTTAAACAGTCGACCGTCTGCAAGCTAACTTCACAAGTAGCCCACAAAAATTAACTTGTCAAGCCAGTAGAGAATTGAACATCCCGCTTTCGGCCGTTTGAAAAGCTCCACTTAATTACCACTGTGATGTTCGTGACTTCCTGAACACCAGACCTTGAGATCGATGGATAGGTCGTACTGGGAATGAAGATAACGCACTCATGTCATGGCCTCCATGCTCTCCCGACATCAGCCCTTGCAACTTTTTTGTGTAGGGTCATTTGAAGGATGCAGTTTACATGCCACCATTACCTGTTGATCTACAGAACTACGGGTCCGCATCATCAATACGTTTGGTGAAATTGACAGGGACATGCCACATCGAGTGTGGGCCGAACTTGATTATGAAGTTGATGTTTGTAAAGTCACTCGTAAAGCACATATCGAGCACCTGTAAGCTATTAAAAAAGCTTTGAGTTGCTATATCTGAGTATACAATGTTTGAAGTGTTCAGTCAAATAATATTGCTATAATAAATTTTTGAAATTGCTCAGATCATTTGTCCGCACCCTGTACTTTGAGAGAAGTAAAAAGGTTTGAGGTAGAATTGGAACTGAAAAATTCAATATCGCAGCTGGGATTTGAACCACAGACCCTCCGCTTACTAGGTGAGTGCTGTAACCATTAAGCCAATGTGACAACCTGCCAGAATGACTTTAAATTCTCCAACCAATTTGTATTTCTCCCAGTAAACCACATCAGTCTCACATCAAAGACAATTACCCCAACGGCAACTTACTATTGTAAGTACTTTGTGTCCCAGGATTAAATAACCTTTAGATGGCAATTATTATTTATTTATTATTAATTATTTTTAATTTTTATTTTCAGTTCCAATTCTACCTCCCAAACGTTGCACACACATGGTTTGTGTGTTTAAAAACACCAACAGTAAGTTTGTTGGCATAAATAAATAATGAAGTAAAAAGGTATTTGAAATTGTTTGTTGCAGGAGCGCATTCAGGCACTGAGTACCCAGAACAATGAACTGCGAACTGTACTAGCACAGCAAGCAACTCACGATTCTACAAGCAGCAGTGGAGCTGGTAGTACTGAGGATACAATGAGTCGGAAAGATGATATTTTGGCCACATTGTCTGCAAGTGTAAGACAACTTGAACTGGAACGAGACCAGCTTCTCTTACAAATACAACAAATGAAAGAGCAAAAGTCTCAACAACCTGCAGCAGAAAAAGGTGATATTTACAAGATACATTCAATTTTAATTGTGCTGTGCATACTGATGGGATGATACCACTATTTCTATTACTGATACTGCATTTTAAGCACCAAAACTGTGTACACGCATGCGCATGTGTCTGTGTGTCTGTGGATAGCATAACTCAAAAAGGAAAAACCGGTTAAAAATCAAAGTTGGTATTCAAGTTTAATGTCTCAAGGATGCGACACGAAGGTTTTGAAGAAAATAGCCCCACCCTAAACTACCCTTTACATGGAAAAATTTTTTTTAAATTTTGATTTTCTTGAAAATGGCTCTAATGATTTTGATTAAAATGCTGTATGTTTAAGATATTTGTATGACAAATGAAATGTATATTTTGAATTTTCTGGCTATAGCCTACGTAGTCCTGTTTACGCTGTAACATTCTTTAAATTTGTTGTATTATGCATCTTACTACTACATGCAAATTGTAATAGAGTGATAAACTTTTGTAAAAATAATCAGTATAAGAGTGAGCAGAGAAAGTCATGTGAATGCAAACACATCAGATTTTTTAATTATGACTTATAACCAGAGGGATTGCACTTGGTGAATGATATGAGAAAAAGTCCTTTCTTTTCATTACTAATTAAAAAGCATTTTAATTTAATTTCAGATTACGGGAATGAGAAGTCAAAAGCAGCCCAAGATTTGGAAATAGACTATGAAACAATGAAGGTTGCAATGGAAAAACTGGAAGAGAAGTTCACCAAAACAATGAAAGAAGTTGCAGATCTTTCGGACGAGAAACAGAGGTTAGAACATCTTGTGCTTCAACTGCAGGGAGAAACTGAAACCATTGGTAAACCATATTTATTATTCTTTCTTTCTGCTGGATTTCTGACAATGAAGTCATTAATCCTCTTGCTCTTCAATATTTTTCACTGATGGATGGGGCACTAGAAGTGGCCGGACATATTCGAAGAGACTTAGCAGTAAATGTAACGGCTTTTTAGAGAGCACCAAATTTTTATGTTTTGGCGGTCACATCACTCTCTCACAACCCTCAGAATGTCTGGAGGACCACACCTGTCGTTTTACGGGTCTCACCGACCTGGTCGGGAGAGTTATTAAAATAAATTCACCGACCATATCCTCTGATTACCAATCAGAGGACGTATTACATGCCATGACAGGTCAGCATGTTAGGGGTTAAGGTTTTATAGAGAAATTGAGAGGTTGGAAAAATAAAGACTTCCTAGCCCTCAGGAACCCTAATAGCATCAGGGTTGAAAGAGAACAAGAGATGACCAAGGTAAGGTCAGATAGAAAAGTTACAGTGAGGAGCAAAACAGTATGTGGAATGTTCTGCTCAGCTTGGGTACCTTGTGGTTACCATTCACATTTCCCCTAAACGGAGACCCCTGACTATGGTGGCATGTGAGGTGGGGTGTGGTGGCATAATGTGTGAGATGGAGACTGGTGGCATAATGTCTGAGGTGGAGACTTGTGGCGTAATGTGAGGAGGGATGTGTGGTGGCATAATGTGTGAGGTGGGGTGTGGTGGAGTAAAGTGTAAGATGGGGTGTGGTGGCATAATGTGTGAGGTGGAGACTGTTGGCGTATTGTGAGGTGGAGACTGGTGGCATAATGTGTGAAGTCAGGTGTGGTGGCATAATGCATGAGGTGGGGTGTGGTGGTGTAATGTGTGAGTAGGAAACTGGTGGCGTAATGTGAGGTGGAGACTGGTGGCATAATGTGTGAGGTGGAGACTCATGGCATAATGTGTGGAGACTGGTGGCATAATTTGTGAGGTGGAGACTGGTAGCATAATGTGAGGATGGATGTGTGCTGGCGTAATGTGTGACGTGGTGTGTGGTTGCGTAATGTGAGGTGGAGATTGGTGGCCTAATATGTGAGGTGGGGTGGCGTAATGTGTGAGGTGGAGAGTGGTGGCGTAATGTGTGAGGTGGGGTGTCATGTGTGAGGTGAATACTGGTGGCGTAATGTCTGAGGGGGTGGCATAATGTGTGAGGTGGAGACTGGTGGCGTGAGGTGTGGTGGCATAATGTGAGGTGGGGTGTGGTGGAGTAATGTGTGTGGGGTGAGGTGGCATAATGTGAGGTGGAGACTGGTGATATAATGTGTGAGGTGGAGACTGGTGGTATAATGTGTGAGGTGGAGACTGGTGGCATGTTTGAGTTGGGGTGGCATAATGTGTGAGGTGGAGGCTGGTGGTGTAATGTGAGGTGGGGTGGCATGTGTGAGGTGGAGACTGGTGGCGTAATGTGTGAGATGGAGACTGGTGGCGTAATTTGAGGGATGTGTGCTGGCCTAATGTGTGAGGCGGGGACTGGTGGCGTAATGTGAGGTGAAGACTGGTGGCGTGAGTGAGGTGGGGTGACAATGTGAGAGGTGGAGACTGGTGGCGTAATTTGACTAGGATACTGCTGGTATAATGCGAGGTGGAGACTGGTGGCTAAATGTGTGAGGTGTAGACTTGTGGCGTAATGTGAGTTGGGGTGGAGACTGGTGGCATATAGTGAGGTGGGGTGTGGTGGCATAATGTGAGAAGAAAACTGGTGGGGTAATGTGAGGTGGAGAACTGGTGGCATGTGTGAGGTGGAGACTGGTGGCGTAATGTGTGCCGTGGAGGCTGGTGGCGTAATGTGAGGTGGAGCCTGGAAATATGTGAATTGTGGTGGAGTGGTGTAATGTGAGGTGGGGTGGTGTAATGTGTGCGGTGGAGACTGGTGGCATAATGTGTGAGGTGGAGACTGGTGGCGTAATGTGTGAGGTGGGATATGGTTGTGTAATGTGTGAGTTGGAAACTGCTGGCATAATGTGTGAGGTGGAGACTGGTGGCGTAATGTGTGAGGTGGGATATGGTTGTGTAATGTGTGAGTAGCAAACCGCTGGCGTAATGTGACGTGGAGACTGGTTGTGTAATTTGTGAGGTGGAGACTGGTGGCGTAATGTGAGGTGGAGACTGGTGGCGTAATGTGAGGTGTGGTGGAGTAATGTGTGAGGTGGGGTGTGGTGGCATAATGTGTGAGGTGGGGTGGTATAATATGTGAGGTGGAGACTGGTGAGATAATGTGTGAGGTGGTGACTGTTGGCATGTGTGAGGTGGAGACTGGTGACATAATGTGTGAGGTGATGACTGTTGGCATGTGTGAGGTGGAGACTGGTGGCGTAATGTGTGAGGTGGAGACTGGTGGCATGTGTGAGGTGGAGACTAGTGGCTTAATGTGAGGTGGGGTGTGGTGGCGTAATGAGTGAGGTGGAGACTGGTGACGTAATGTGGGGTGCGGTGGAGTAATATGTGAGGTGGGGTGTGGTGGCGTAATGTGTGAGTAGGAAACTGCTGGCATAATGTGTGAGGTGGAGACTGGTGCGTAATGTGAGGTGGGATATGGTTGTGTAATGTGTGAGTAGCAAACCGCTGGCGTAATGTGACGTGGAGACTGGTGGTATAATGTGAGGTGGAGACTGGTGGCGTAATGTGTGAGGTGGAGTATGGTTGTGTAATGTGTGAGTAGGAAACTGCTGGCGTAATGTGAGGTGGAGACTGGTTGTGTAATTTATGAGGTGGAGACTGGTGGCATAATGTCTGAGGTGGAGTCTGGTGGCGTAATGTGAGGTGGTGTAATGTGTGAGGTGAAGACTGGTGGCATAATGTGTGAGGTGGAGACTGGTGGCGTAATGTGAGGTGGGGTGTGCTGGAGTAATGTGTGAGGTGGGGTGGCATAATGTGTGAGGTGGGGTTCCATAATGTGTGAGGTAGAGACTGGTGACATAATGTGTGAGGTGGTGACTGTTGGCATGTGTGAGGTGGAGACTGGTGGCATAATGTGTGAGGAGGGGTGTGGTGGCGTAATGTGTGAGGTGGAGACTGGTGGCATGTGAGTTGGAGGCTGGTGGTGTAATGTGAGGTGGAGACTGGAGGCGTAATGTGTGAGGTGGAGACTGGTGGCGTAATTTGTGAGGTGGAGACTGGTGGCATAATGTGAGGATGGATGTGTGCTGGCGTAATGTGTGAGGTGGAGACTGGTGGCATAATATGTGAGGTGGAGACTGGTGCCGTGAGGTGTGGTGGCATAATATGTGAGGTGGGGCGGCATAATGTGTGAGGTGGAAACTGGTGGCATAATGTGTGAGGTGGAGACTGGTGCCGTGAGGTGTGGTGGCGTAATGTGTGATCTGGGGTGTGGTGGAGTAATGTGTATGGGGTGAGGTGGCATAATGTGACGTGGAGACTGGTTGTGTAATTTGTGAGGTGGAGACTGTGTAATGTGTGAGGTGGAGACTGGTGGCATAATGTGAGGTGGAGACTGGTGGCATAATGTGAGGTGTGGTGGAGTAATGTGTGAGGTGTGGTGGCATAATGTGTGAGGTGGGGTGGCATAATATGTGAGGTGGAGACTGTTGGCATGTGTGAGGTGGAGACTGGTGGCATAATGTGTGAGGAGGGGTGTGGTGGCGTAATGTGTGAGGTTGAGACTGGTGGCATAATGTGTGAGTTGGAGACTGGTGGCATAATGTGTGAGTTAGAGGCTGGTGGCGTAATGTGAGGTGGAGACTGGTGGCATGTGTGAGGTGGAGACTGGTGGCATATAGTGAGGTGGGGTGTGGTGGCATAATGTGAGAAAGCAACTGGTGGGTAATGTGAGGTGGAGACTGGTGGCATAATGTGAGGTGGGGTGTGGTGGCGTAATGTGTGCGGTTGAGACTGGTGGCATAATGTGAGGTGGAACATGTGAGTTGTGGTGGGGTGGCGTAATGTGTGCGGTGGAGACTGGTGGCATAATGTGTGAGGTGGGATGTGGTTGTGTAATGTGTGAGTAGATAACCGCTGGCGTAATGTAAGGTGGAGACTAGTGACGTGTGAGGTGGAGACTCTTGGCATAATGTGTGAGGTGGAGACTAGTGGCGTAATGTGTGAGGTGGGGTGTGGTGGCATAATGAGTGAGGTGGAGACTGGTGGCATGTGTGAGTTGGAGGCTGGAAGCGTAATGTGTGAGGTGGAGACTGGTGGCATAATGTGAGGATGGATGTGTGCTGGCGTAATGTGTGAGGTGGAGACTGGTGGCATAATATGTGAGGTGGAAACTGGTGGCATAATGTGTGAGGTGGAGACTGGTGCCGTGAGGTGTGGTGGCATAATGTGTGAGCTGGGATGTGGTGGAGTAATGTGTATGGGGTGAGGTGGCATAATGTGAGGTGGAGACTGGTGGCGTAATTTGTGACATGGAGACTGGTGGCATAATTTGAGGGATGTGTGCTGGCATAATGTGAGGTGGAGACTGGTGGCGTAATGTGTGATGTGGAGACTGGTGGCATAATGTGTGAGGTGGAGACTGGTGGCATAAGTGAGGTGGGGTGTCATAATGTGAGGTGGAGACTGGTAGCAGAATGTGTGAGGTGGAGACTGGTGGCGTAATGTGTGAGGTGGGATATGGTTGTGTAATGTGTGAGTAGGAATCTGCTGGCGTAATGTGAGGTGGACACTGGTGGTGTAATGTGTGAGGTGCAGACTGGTGGCATAATGTGAGGTGGAGACTGTTGGCAAAATGTGTGAGGTGGGGTATGGTTGTGTAATGTGTGAGTAGGAAACCGCTGGCGTAATGTGAGGTGAAGACTGGTTGTGTAATTTATGAGGTGGAGACTGGTGGCATAATGTGTGAGGTGGAGTCTGGTGGCATAATGTGAGGTGGAGTGTGGTGGAGTAATGTGTGAGGTGGAGACTGGTGGCATGATGTGTGAGGTGGAGACTGGTGGCGTAATGTGAGGTGGAGTGTGGTGGAGTAATGTGTGAGGTGGAGACTGGTGGCATGATGTGTAAGGTGGGGTGCCATAATGTGTGGTGGAGACTAGTGGCATAATGTGAGGTGGAGACTAGTGGCGTAATGTGAGGTGGGGTGTGGTGGCGTAATGAGTGAGGTGGAGACTGGTGATGTAATGTGTGAGGTGGGGTGTGGTGGAGAAATGTGTGAGTAGGAAACTGGTGGCGTAATGTGTGAAGTTGAGACTGGTGGCATGAGTGAGGTGGAGACTGGAGGCATGTGTGAGTTGGAGACTGGTGGCATGTGTGAGTTGGAGGCTGGTGGTGTAATGTGAGGTGGAGACTGGTGGCATAATAAATGAGGTGGAGACTCGTGGCGTAGTTTGTGAGGTGGAGACTGGTGGCATAATGTGAGGATGGATGTGTGCTGGCGTAATGTGTGAGGTGGTGTGTGGTTGCATTATGTGAGGTGGAGACTGGTGGCATAATATGTAAGGTGGGGTGGCGTAATGTGTGAGGTGGAGACTGGTGCCGTTAGGATTGGTGGCGTAATGTGTGAGCTGGGGTGTGATGGAGTAATGTGTATGGGGTGAGGTGGAGCCTGGTGGCGTAATTTGTGAGATGGAGACTGGTGGCATAATTTGAGGGATGTGTGCTGGCTTAATGTGAGGTGGAGACTGGTGGCGTAATGTGTGAGGTGGAGACTGGTGGCATAATGTGTGAGGTGGAGACTGGTGGCATGAGTGAGGTGGAGACTGGTGGCATAAGTGAGGTGGGGTGTCATAATGTGAGGTGGGGACTGGTAGCAGAATGTGTGAGGTGGAGACTGGTGGCGTAATGTGTGAGGTGGGATATGGTTGTGTAATGTTTGAGTAGGAAACCGCTGGCATAATGTGAGGTGGAGACTGGTGGCGGAATGTGTGAGGTGGAGTATGGTTGTGTAATGTGTGAGTAGGAAACTGCTGGCATAATGTGAGGTGGAGACTGGTGGCATAATGTCTGAGGTGGAGTCTGGTGGCGTAATGTGAGGTGGTGTAATGTGTGAGGTGAAGACTGGTGGCATAATGTGTGAGGTGGAGACTGGTGGCGTAATGTGAGGTGGGGTGTGCTGCAGTAATGTGTGAGGTGGGGTGGCATAATGTGTGAGGTGGGGTTCCATAATGTGTGAGGTGGAGACTGGTGGCATGATGTGTGAGGTGGAGACTGGTGGCATGATGTGTGAGGTGGGGTGCCATAATGTGTGAGGTGGAGACTGGTGACAATGTGTGAGGTGGGGTGCGGTGGAGTAATGTGTAAGGTGGTGACTGGTGGCCTGTGTGAGGTGGAGACTGGTGGCATAATGTGTGAGGAGGGGTGTGGTGCCATAATGTGTGAGGTGGAAACTGGTGGCATGTGTGAGTTGGGGTGGCATAATGTGTGATGTGGAGGCTGGTGTTGTAATGTGAGATGTAGACTGGTGGCATGTCTGAGGTGGGGTGCCATAATGTGTGAGGTGGAAACTAGTGGCGTAATGTGAGGTGGGGTGTGGTGGCGTAATGAGTGAGATGGAGACTGGCAACGTAATGTGTGAGGTGGGGTGTGGTGGAGTAATGTGTGAGTAGGAAACTGGTGGCGTAATGTGAGTTGGGGTGTGGTGGCGTAATGTGTGAAGTTGAGACTGGTGGCATGTGTGAGGTGGAGACTGGTGGCATGTGTGAGTTGGAGACTGGTGGCATAATGTGTGAGTTGGAGGCTGGTTGTGTAATGTGAGGTGGAGATTGGTGGCATAATGTGTGAGGTGGAGACTCGTGGCGTAATGTCTGAGGTGGAGACTGGTGGCGTAATGTGTGAGGTGGTGTGGTTGCGTAATGTGAGGTGGAGACTGGTGGCATAATATGTGAGGTGGGGTGGCGTAATGTGTGAGGTGGATACTGGCGATGTAAAGTGTGAGGTGAATACTGGTGGCGTAATGTCTGAGGTGGGGTGGCATGTGTGAGGTGGAGACTGGTGGCGTGAGGTGTGGTGGCGTAATGTGTGAGGTGGAGTGTGGTGGAGTAATGTGTGTGGGGTGATGGGGTATAATGTGAGGTGGAGACTGGTGGCGTAATGTGTGAGGTGGAGACTGGTGGCGTAATGTGTGAGATGGAGTCTGGTGGTGTAATTTGAGGAAGTGTGCTGGCGTAATGTGTGAGGTGGAGACTGGTGGCCTAATGTGTGAGATGGAGACTGGTGGTGTAAATGAGGTGGGGTGTCATAATGTGAGGTGGAGACTGGTGGCGTAATGTGAGGTAGAGACTGGTGGCATAATGTGAGGTGGAGACTGGTGGCGTAATGTGAGGTGGGGTGTGGTGGAGTAATGTGTGAGGTGTGGTGGCGTAATGTGTGAGGTGGGGTGACATAATGTATTAGGTGGAGACTGGTGATATAATGTGTGAGGTGGTGACTAGTGGCATAATGTGTGAGGTGGGGTGTTGTGGCGTAATGTGTGAGGTGGAGACTGTGGCATGTGTGTGTTGGGGTGGCGTAATGTGTGAGGTGGAGACTGTGGCGTAATGTGTGAGTTGGAGGCTGGTGGTGTAATGTAGGCTGCTGCCATAATGTGTGAGGTGGAGACTAGTGGCATAATGTGTGAGGTCGAGACTAGTGGCGTAATGTGTGAGGTGGGGTGTGGTGGCGTAGTAAGTGAGGTGTAGACTGGTGGCATGTGTGAGTTGGAGGCTGGTGGTGTAATGTGAGGTGGAGACTGGAGGCATAATGTGTGAGGTGGAGACTGGTGGCGTAATGTGAGGTGGAGACTGGTGGTGTAATGTGAGGTGGAGACTGGAGGCATAATGTATGAGGTGGAGACTCGTGGCGTAATGTGAGGTGGAGACTGGTGACATAATTTGAGGTGGAGACTGGTGGCGTAATTTGTGAGGTGGAGACTGGTGGCGTAATGTGAGGATGGATGTGTGCTGGCGTAATGTGTGAGGTGGTGTGTGGTTGCGTAATGTGAGGTGGAGACTGGTGGGATAATGTGAGGTGGGGTGGCGTAATGTGTGAGGTGGATACTGGTGGCATAATGTGTGAGGTGAATACTGGTGGCGTAATGTCTGAGGTGGGGTGGCATAATGTGTGAGGTGGAGACTGGTGGCGTGAGGTGTGGTGGCGTAATGTGTGAGCTGGGGTGTGGTGGAGTAATGTGTATGGGGTGAGGTGAAATAATGAGGTGGAGACTGGTGGCGTAATTTGTAGGATGGAGACTGGTGGCGTAATTTGAGGGATGTGTGCTGGCGTAATGTGAGGTGGAGACTGGTGGCATGAGTGGGGTGGGGACTGGTGGCATAAGTGAGGTGGGGTGTCATAATGTGGGGTGGAGACTGGTGGCGTAATGTGTGACGTGGAGACTGGTAGCAGGATGTGTGAGGTGGAGACTGGTGGCGTAATGCGAGGTGGGGTGTGGTGGAGTAATGTGTGAGGTGGACACTGGTGGCATAATGTGTGAGGTGGAGACTGGTGGCATGTGTGAGGTGGGGTGTGGTGGCATAATGTGTGAGGTGGGGTGTGGTGGCATAATGTGTGAGGTGGGGTATGGTGGCGTGAGGTGGAGACTGGTGGCATAATGTGTGAAGTGCAGTGTGGTGGCATAATGTGAGGTGGAGAGTGGTGGCATATGTGAGGTAGAGACTAGTGGCATAATGTGTGAGGTGGGGTGTGGTGGCGTGAGGTGGAGACTGGTGGCATAATGTGTGAAGTGCAGTGTGGTGGCATAATGTGAGGTGGAGACTGGTGGCATGTGTGAGGTGGAGACTGGTGGCATGTGTGAGGTGGAGACTGGTGGCGTAATGTGAGGTAGAGACTAGTGGCATAATGTGTGAGGTGGGGTGTGGTGGCATGTGTGAAGTGGGTATATCCAAATGTGGGGAACGCACAAATAGAGGCTTGTGAACTGTGCAATGAATTGTTCAAGAGAGCAGATTATTTTTCAGATCCCGTATTTCAGTCCCCTAGCAAAAATAGGCAATGGCAGAATCTGGAATTAGAGTGGACAGATTTGACTTAAGCCATCATAAAGTTTTAGATTTATGACAGAGGGGAATTTTCTACAGCGAGAAAGCTGATACCAAAAAGGAATGCAGCAAGAGGATATTAGGGAAATTATGTTAAGAATTTTGAGGTCTCTGCAATTTAAATTTGCTGTTAACCAAGGACAACATTGCTATGTAATGTTCTATTTCTTTTACGTTGTCTTCCCCCAAAGTTCCAGTTTTGGAAACTGACTTAAAAACATGACTGCTGTTTTGCAAATTGTTAGATAGTGCCATAAATGTAAAATTAACGATATTGCCTACTTACATCACATATGTTTTGTTATTCAATATAAAACTAAAGCACGTAAAATGTGCAAATTGGCTGTGCAGAGTTGTTTAAAGAAAGTCAATATCGACACAGTAATAAACAGAAGCTTACAACAGAATTGAATAAGGAGGTATTACATAATTTGTAGAATACGAATATCCAACTATTTTAATTATCATAAGCTAGAGCAAATTACGTAACTCTTTATGCTATTTTCAAATAAATGAATAATTGCTACCTATGATTTGTTATTTTATTCGAATGAATCATAAATCTTGTCTTTTTAAGCCCTTGTCTTATAATAATTGCATTTTGTTATATCATTATCACATTTCTGAGTAACTAAAGTAAACGTTTACTGTAAGAAATTAAAAGCAAATAAGGTTTAAGATGAGGGAAATATAATGAACACACTTTGTGCATTAAGGCATTATAATACTTTCATTGGGGTACACGGAATTATGGTATAATGCAGTGTTTCACCGGTTTCCTTTAATTGTTGAAGAGTAGTTGTTAGCTGTAGCACGAGATACTGGCACCACATGTGACAATATGGCAACGCAGCAATACTAGCTCTGTCTCTGTCTATGCACAAGCAACTGCTAAGTTAGGTGCCGGTAACTAATAGACTTAAAGTAAATGTCCACACGTGGTGTGACCACATTGCTTTTCACGACGCTGAACACCTGACTTTGGTGCACCACATGCTAACCATTAGAGTATCACAGTAATACATATTTCTCTATCTTGTTTATTTATATTGTAACAGTACTCACTTTTGTCTATTATTTCTTTCCTCTTAATTTCTTTACAACTATGGCCTCACACTAATGCATCAATTACACTTCCTAAACTGTTTTTACACTCAAATAAACATTCTTACACCTATTGCATCCAGACTGAAAAGTTACTTCTGCCTCCATGGCAACCTTACCTCACCCAAGGAACATCTAATTTATGGGATGTGTTCTACACAGAAACTCAAAGTAATGTCACAATATATTATATTAAAACTCTTTCGTTTCATTCTTTCATGTTTTCTCAAGATTTTACTCAATATTTTACATGATTAGCTTGTTTTATACTTTTTATTTATTAAATGCAATTTTATTTCTTTATAGTCATTCTTTTGTTGCTTTTTCTTGTTCTCTTCAAGTGGCTTGATATAAATGTTTGACATATCTTTTTAATTATGTTCTATTTTTGTCATTGTTTCTGAATAATTTCTTACTAAAATATTCCAATATTTTAATGTGGCTATTGAATTAGTTTACAATTCCTGCTTCAAACCATTTATAATTGAAGTGACATTCATTGATATTCTATGCATTTGCCTAAACCACATTTCGCACCTGCTAAGCACTTCCTGTTTTACTAGAAACAATATATTCCGGGCTTATAGGCCATGGTCTACTGGGCTCCTTCTTCCCAGACATTTCTGGGAAGAAGGAGCCCAGTAGACCACAGCTCATAAGCCCAGAATATATTTGAGAGGTAGAACTGGAACTTAAAAATTCAATGCCACAACTGGGATTTGAACCACAGACCTTCCGCTTACCGGGCGGCTGCTCTAACCACTGATGTGAGACTGCCTTTGTGGTTTACTAGGAGAAATACGAACTGGTTTGAGAATTTAATGCCATTCTGGCAGTTTGTCACAATAGCTCAGTGGTTAGAGCAGCCACCCGGTAAGCAGAAGGTCTGTGGTTCAAATCCCAGTTGTGGCATTGAATTTTTAAGTTCCAGTTCTACCTCTCAAACTTTGCCCACACACGGCTTGTGTGTTTAAAAACACCAACAGTAAGTTTGTTGGCATAAATAAATAATAATTACCAGAATATATTGTTTCTAGTATTGACACCGGCCGTGAAAGCCTTACAATTTCAACCTCCTATTTTAATAGTGTATAAGTTATTACTGCTTATCTTGTTTATACACAACTTTTAATGCCTCAATTTTAAAATATTTTCACAGGAGAATATATTACTCTGTATCAACATCAAAGGAGTTTATTGAAGAAGAGAGCACTGGAAAAGGATGAACAGCTAGCTAAGCTTGCACGGGACAAAGAAGAAATGCGTAGCAAATTGGCAGAACTGAATGAGTTGGTTTGGAAGCTGGTTGCTGAAAAGGAAACTTCAAAAAATAACACAACCCAAATGTTGAAACAAGTTGATGTGAATAATCCTGCCATAGTAACCACTGAAGGTATGTTGAAGTTGAAGCTTTATTGTTTTAGTACCTGGGCGACCAAGCTTTGCTCAGCTTTTCTTTTCCTTTTTTAAATTTTTTTTTTGGGGGGGGTGGGTGGGAGAAGATACTTATTTAGATAAACTTGAAAAGCAAAATGTTAACTAAATATAAATTTTTATCCTAATTGTTGGAGCCGTTTCCATGATGAGACCTTTAATATCCTGGCTTGTTTGCTGAAATTGGCCCATTAACAGAGAAATTAGTGCTGTGGCCGAGCGGTTAGCACGCTCGTCTACCACCTAGGCGGCCCGGGTTCAATCCCAGGGACCTCCATGTGGTATTCGTGGTGGACGAAGTGGCATCAGGGTGGGTTTTCTCCAGGTGCTCCAGTTTCCCCACCACTCATTCCACCAATTGCTCCATTATCACTTTTCTAATCATCCATTTCGCCTGCATTTCATATCATCCTCTTCCTCACTCTCATACCTGGTGCTTGGCTGACCACTCACTTCCAGGTCACTGTCCAGTGCATAGGTTCCTGTGCTCCCTGACAGGCGTCTGACCCTAGGCATTGGCTTGTAAGTCCTAGGGGGTGTAAGTCCTACATGAGGGGAGGGTAATCTGAAGAAGAACAGAGAAATTATGGCCAAAATGAGGTTTAAAGTAATTGTGACTGTTATGCTTAGACTAATACAGCTAGGTCAACTTTCTAACTGTATTCTGATAGCTCTAGAAGAGAAGAAAAAGCCAAAATAAGGTTCAATTGCTCTGTGGAAGCTGGAAAAAAAAATGTTATTTTTTATGTCAAAGTATATTTTTTTTCAGGAATTACACCGGTATAGATAAACTTTAAAAGCAAAATCTAATTACAAAATTTGATTGAAATCATTAGAGCCATTTCCAATTTACAACAGAAATAAAGCAAAAGTTTTTTTACATGAGGTTTATTAAGCCATTCACATCATTTGACGACCAGGGGTCGCATGTCTCTTTGGCTTATGAATCATGTAATGAACTCAGCTTGCTGTGCTACATTGCTCCATATAATTCCACATAGTTTAGGTTCCTTCTCATAGATGTCATTTGTATACACTTGGAATGCAATGCGAACATGTGGTGTTTGTAATTCTGATCAGTATGACACAACAACCTGTGTTTCAATCAAGGAAAAACAATTTTATCTTAGCATTATTTCACTTGCCTCACTCGGCATAATGGTAGCAAAAACAATTTGTGCCAGTGACGAGAACGGTTTGAGAAAACTGATATAAAGTGTATTAGAGTGAAAGTGGTGATTTTTCTGAATATGAAACAGAGTCTGAAGAAGATTCTGGTGACAGTGATAATGAATCCAGTGCAGAAAGCAGCAAAGAACATAATTATGAAGCCAATGTTCACACGCCTGGCCCTTCAAAACACATTTACATTATGACGCAGAAAAACCAGTATAATTGGCATTGGACTAAAACTGACAACCTCATTCTCTACCCTTTTATTGCAAATAGTGTTATTTGTAAATACTTACTGAATAAGCATGCGTTACAGATTCCATCTGCACTTTGTTGTTTTTTTTTTCAGAACACATGGAACCTTTGTTTGACAAAATATGTGACAAAACTAATGTTTACGCAATGAGGCAGTTGAACAATCTTGACAGAAAGTGTTGAAAGACAATGAAAAATGAAATCAGGGCCTATATTGCTTTAGTTATTTTGATGTCTCAAGTGAAAATCACTATTTAATTGTACTGGAGGAAAACCCAGTGCTTCAACACCCCAATTTTTCGTGAAACAATGAGTAGGGAGAGATTCAAACTGATTTCCCATTTCTTTCACACACAACAGCAGTATTAGAATAACAGTATTGGTGAATATGCTTTTAATATTGTGCACCCAAATTTTCAACAAAAAAAATACGAAGTGGTTTGAGAATTTAATGCCATTCTGGCAGTTTGTCACAATAGCTCAGTGGTTAGAGCAGCTGCCTGGTAAGCGGAAGGTCTGTGGTTCAAATCCCAATTGTGGCATTGAATTTTTAAGTTCCAGTTCTACCTTTCAAACTTTGCCCACACACGGCTTGTGTGTTTAAAAAAAAAACAGTAAGTTTGTTGGCATAAATAAATAATAAATAACTGATTTTAAATGGTTTTTTAAGCATTAACCTGTTACTGCCCTCACAGCAAGGGGATTTAAATCTGATTTGTTGGTTAGTTGCCGAGGCATTTAAATATGACGTGACATTGGTATTGCATGTGTATATTGGATTCTGTATATCCTAGATATGAAAATTCATTTACTCATTCAAGTAGTTTGTTTGATATGCAGATTTTACCAGGGATTGGGTATTTTCCACAAGATGTCATTAGTTTGATTTCATAAAAGACTTCAAGCATGATAAAGAGGCCTCAGCAAAATTTATCAATCTTTCATAGCCAATGCATTCCAATGGGACATTGAGGACCATAGCAGTTAGTGTCCAAAAGTACACCAGTAAACTTTTGGATGGTGTTAATTTTTTCATGCTCTGTTAGAATAAGCACATATTTCATTCCATTTAATATCTTTATAAATGTTATGTGATTATCTAAATGTTTGTACCAGTATTATACTATGCTTCTAATAGCCCAAAGCTTTCATTTTGTAATTTAACAATCACAGGAATGTACTTAAAAGTGAGAACTAATTTTCTTATTCAAAATTGCTGGAATTTTGTGTTTTTTCACCAAACAAGGTAACTTCGCTTCAATCTGCACTCTACTAAAATTTGCTAGAATAATATTGATTTATTGATCAACATCACGTAATTCAGAAAAATAATGGGAAATAATATGTCTGTTGCCTTTATCGTTAATGCAGAAAGGAGTGCCCCTACACATTACACATAATTAGCTATAATGATTATAATAAAATCAAAACTACACTTAACAGTTCAACTTTAAAATATCGCACCAATACAAAAGCAAACAAATCAATGACAGGCATATGTTTAAGATGTAGCAACAGTACGGTCTTAGCTTATAGAGGGAATGAGAAAGTGATTATGTATCCAGGAAAGCTATTGGCTATTTTCAAGGTGAAACCTGGTTGTCACAGCAACGAACCCATACACCATGCCATGCCACATCACGTCATGCCACACAAGGTGTCAGAATCACCAAGTTACGTTAATTCAAGCATGATACATACATCACCACAGGTGGTGGATACTGCTGATATATGAAATAAAATATAGTTGGGAAAGAAAGTTCCAGGTTTAGGCTACCTTCCTGGTATTTGGTAGTAAGAAGAACTGAGGAGACTAGTGGTAGGGTTTTGAACTGCGGACCTCTCAAAAGCAAGCCTCACACATTATCACCAAGCCATCTCTCTCAGTTCCATGGCACTCTCAATGAAAGGTCAAAGCCTTTTGTACAACATTGTTCTCTTAGGTGTATGTAAGCTTTCAACAATTTAATGAATTGAACATAGGAGTTTATAACCCACATTCATCAGAAGGAATACGCCTCAATGGTGAAAAAATTATCAGATTTTCTACTTGGACACCAAAATTGGAGCATAGTAAAACTAACATTAATAAGATACCTTAAGAACTGCATAGGGAGATGTTACCACTTTGGAATCCTGTAAGTCATGCACCTGTCCTGTTTAGGTTTTCTATCATAACACAATCACAGTGGGTAGACAGCAAAACATCTCCTTTAGACAACACTGCATATGCTAGCATGAGAGTCCAAATGTAAAGGAGCAAATGAAATCTACCAATTTGCAAGATTTATTCAGGATTTGAGGTTTAGCTACACAAATACTATGGCTATGCTTTCTTATAAGAAAAACATCCATCAATTACGTTTTGTGGCGTAGGGCCCTAAATTAATTGTTACTCACATTAGGATGGCAGTGTTTATTACTCTCATGTTGGCAGCCCTACCATCTTATATATATATAAACAAGCAATTATTATATATAATATTATATATATATACACACACACACACACAAAAGAATTGCTTGTTTATATATATATATTCCACGCAACTTGGAAGCGACTCTAACGATTTCGATCAAATTTTGTATTCAAATAGGGTTTTGCTTATTAAGTTTATCTATATAGGTGTTATTCCTGGAAAAATGTGATTTTACGCGTAACAGTCACAATTACTCTAAACCTTATTTTGGCCATAATTTTTCTGTTAATAGGCCAATTTCAATAAACAAGCCAGGATATTAAAGGCCTCATCAAGAGCTTTCAAAAACCTAAAGAAAGTTCACTTAGCTATATTAGTCTATACGTAACAGTCACAATTTGTCTAGGCCTTATTTTGGCCATAATTTCTCTGTTAATTGATTTCAGCAAACAAGCTAGCGTTTTAAAGTCCTCTTTCAGGGCTATCAGAATACAGTAAGAAAGTTGACCTGGCTATATTAGTTTATGTATTGCAGCTCGTACCGTCTATATGTTTGAAATAGCAATACAGTGTATTACATTCATACTGTTCTCTCTACTAACTTTTGTTTTACATAACAATTCATATGCTATTCTCTATCGTTTATCAACTTCATACATATCAATGCCTATACATATTGTATGTTAGAGTGAGTAAACTCCAAAACCAGTTGACCGATCACCATGAAAATTTGGCACATCTACTTTTCATGGAGAAAGCTTTTATGCAATCCAGTTTACTACACAACATATTCACATGGTTTTCTCTACTACCTTTTCTTTTAGATAAATGCTGAGCAAAGCTCGATCACCCAGGTACTTGTAAATGAGATAACCACTGGCATAAACTTGATTTTTAGCAACTAAGTTAAAAAATCTTCACTGAATTATCAAAATTAAATAATTGTAAATAAAAGTATAATAATTATTTAAACCTGGGACATAAAGTACTTACGATTAAAGTCGTCCTTGGGGTATTTATCTCTGATGTGAGATTCCCTTTGTGGTCTACCGGAAAAAAATACAAATTGGTTGGAGAATTCAATGTCATACTGCCAAGTTGTCACAGTAGCTGAGTGATTAGAGCACCTGTGTGTAAAGTGGAAGATCTGTGGTTCAAATCCTGGCTGTGGCATTGAATTTTTCAGTTGATACTACCTCTCAAACATTGCCACATGGTTTGTGTGTTGAAAGAGCACCAGCAGTAACTTTGTTGGCATAAATGAATACCATTTTGTGTTTGCAGATCTGCCAAATGGTGAAGTTGCAACAATTGAAACAGCTACGGAGACAAACAAAGACGACAACACAGTGACTGATGTGGTAAATGAGGCGGACACTGCCAACAAGATAATGGCTTTACTGTCAGAGATAGGAACCAGCAGTTTGGTGGATCCCCAGTGCACTGAAAATTTCCATCCATGTCCATGTTGCTCAGGAAGGCTTATAAATGTATAGAGATTTGTAAGTGCTTTAGACAACAAAACATTTGCCTTAAAATTAATATGCTTTATCTAGCTAAGAGAAGATCATGACACTTCTGCACAACATAGACCTTCTTTCAAGAACAGAGTGAATTCAGATAAAAGTTTGTAAATA
This sequence comes from Tenodera sinensis, assembly GCA_030765045.1. Taxonomy (NCBI): domain Eukaryota; kingdom Metazoa; phylum Arthropoda; class Insecta; order Mantodea; family Mantidae; genus Tenodera; species Tenodera sinensis. The sequence goes on from CM060963.1 coordinate 202,433,984, forward strand.
TCAACAAAAATATTTATGGTGCTAATCTGCTGAGTAGCACATTTGTTACTATGTAAAGTATGTATATAAAAAATATTATCCTAATCTTCTGTGTTTGTATCTACTTACTTTCATTCTTCCCATCGGTGAAATATGTACAATTTTGAATTTTTCTCAGTTTAATGTCCAGTGGAATAGGTTAAGCTAGAATAACATGTGCAGAGATAGGCTAGTATAGGCTAAGGTAGAATTACATGTGGAGAGATAGGCTAGTATAGGCTAAGGTAGGAATAAAATGTGCAGAGATAGGCTAGTATAGGCTAAGGTAGAATCACATGTGGAGAGATAGGCTAGTATAGGCTAAGGTAGAATCACATGTGGAGAGATAGGCTACTATACGCTAAGGTAGGAATAAAATGTGCAGAGATAGGCTAGTATAGGCTAAGGTAGAATCACATGTGGAGAGATAGGCTAGTATAGGCTAAGGTAGGAATAAAATGTGGAGAGATAGGCTAGTATAGGCTAAGGTAGGAATAAAATGTGCAGAGATAGGCTAGTATAGGCTAAGGTAGAATCACATGTGGAGAGATAGGCTAGTATAGGCTAAGGTAGGAATAAAATGTGGAGAGATAGGCTAGTATAGGCTAAGGTAGAATTACATGTGGAGAGATAGGCTAGTATAGGCTAAGGTAGGAATAAAATGTGCAGAGATAGGCTAGCATAGGCTAAGGTAGCATCACATGTGGAGAGATAGGCTAGTATAGGCTAAGGTAGGAATAAAATGTGCAGAGATAGGCTAGTATAGGCTAAGGTAGGAATAAAATGTGCAGAGATAGGCTAGTATAGGCTAAGGTAGAATCACATGTACAGCGATAGGCTAAGATAGAAATATAATATGCAGAGATAGGCTAGTATAGGCTAAGGTAGAATCACATGTGCGCTGATAGGCTAAGATAGAAATATAATATGCAGAGATAGGCTAGCATAGGCTAAGAAAGAAATACATTATGCAGTGGTAGGCTAGTATAGGCTAAGGTAGGAATAAAATGTGCAGAGATAGGCTAGTATAGGCTAAGGTAGAATCACATGTGGAGTGATAGGCTAGTATAGGCTAAGGTAGGAATAAAATGTGGAGATATGCTAGTATAGGCTAAGGTAGAATCACATGTGCACTGATAGGCTAAGATAGAAATATAATATGCAGAGATAGGCTAGCATAGGCTAAGAAAGAAATACATTATGCAGTGGTAGGCTAGTATAGGCTAAGGTAGGAATAAAATGTGCAGAGATAGGCTAGTATAGGCTAAGGTAGAATCACATGTGGAGTGATAGGCTAGTATAGGCTAAGGTAGGAATAAAATGTGCAGAGATAGGCTAGTATAGGCTAAGGTAGGAATAAAATGTGCAGAGAAAGGCTAGTATAGGCTAAGGTAGAATCACATGTGGAGAGATAGGCTAGTATAAGCTAAGGTAGGAATAAAATGTGGAGAGATAGGCTAGTATAGGCTAAGGTAGGAATAAAATGTGCAGAGATAGGCTAGTATAGGCTAAGGTAGGAATAAAATGTGCAGAGATAGGCTAGTATAGGCTAAGGTAGAATCACATGTACAGCGATAGGCTAAGATAGAAATATAATATGCAGAGATAGGCTAGTATAGGCTAAGGTAGAATCACATGTGCAGTGATAGGCTAAGATAGAAATATAATATGCAGAGATAGGCTAGCATAGGCTAAGAAAGAAATACATTATGCAGTGGTAGGCTAGTATAGGCTAAGGTAGGAATAAAATGTGCAGAGATAGGCTAGTATAGGCCAAGGTAGAATCACATGTGGAGAGATAGGCTAAGGTAGGAATAAAATGTGGAGAGATAGGCTAGTATAGGCTAAGGTAGAATCACATGTGGAGAGATAGGCTAGTATAGGCTAAGGTAGGAATAAAATGTGCAGAGATAGGCTAGTATAGGCTAAGGTAGGAATAAAATGTGCAGAGATAGGCTAGTATAGGCTAAGGTAGGAATAAAATGTGCAGAGATAGGCTAGTATAGGCTAAGGTAGAATCACATGTGCAGAGATAGGCTAGTATAGGCTAAGACAGAATTACATGTGGAGAGATAGGCTAGTATAGGCTAAGGTAGAATCACATGTACAGCGATAGGCTAAGATAGAAATATAATATGCAGAGATAGGCTAGTATAGGCTAAGGTAGAATCACATGTGCAGTGATAGGCTAAGATAGAAATATAATATGCAGAGATAGGCTAGCATAGGCTAAGAAAGAAATACATTATGCAGTGGTAGGCTAGTATAGGCTAAGGTAGATTTACATGTGCAGAGATAGGCTAGTATAGGCTAAGGTAGATCTACATGTGCAGAGATAGCCTAGTATAGGCTAAGGTAGATTTACATGTGCAGAGATAGGCTAGTATAGGCTAAGGTAGAATTACATGTGCAGAGATAGGCTAGTATAGGCTAAGGTAGAATTACATGTGCAGAGATAGCCTAGTATAGGCTAAGGTAGATTTACATGTGCAGAGATAGGCTAGTATAGGCTAAGGTAGAATCACATGTGCAAAGATAGAATAACATGTGCTGAGAAAGGCTAATATAGGCCAAGGTAGAATTACATGTGCAGAGATAGGCTAGTATAGGCTAAGGTAGGAATAAAATGTGCAGAGATAGGCTAGTATAGGCTAAGGTAGGAATAAAATGTGCAGAGATAGGCTAGTATAGGCTAAGGTAGAATCACATGTACAGTGATAGGCTAAGATAGAAATATAATATGCAGAGATAGGCTAGTATAGGCTAAGGTAGAATCACATATGCAGTGATAGGCTAAGATAGAAATATAATATGCAGAGATAGGCTAGTATAGGCTAAGAAAGAAATACATTATGCAGTGGTAGGCTAGTATAGGCTAAGGTAGATTTACATGTGCAGAGATAGGCTAGTATAGGCTAAGGGAGATTTACATGTGCAGAGATAGGCTAGGATAGGCTAAGGTAGATTTACATGTGCAGAGATAGCCTAGTATAGGCTAAGGTAGATTTACATGTGCAGAGATAGGCTAGTATAGGCTAAGGTAGAATTACATGTGTAGAGATAGCCTAGTATAGGCTAAGGTAGATTTACATGTGCAGAGATAGGCTAGTATAGGCTAAGGTAGAATCACATGTGCAGAGATAGGCTAGTATAGGCTAAGGTAGAATAACATGTGCAGAGATAGGCTAGTATAGGCTAAGGTAGATTTACATGTGCAGAGATAGCCTAGTATAGGCTAAGGTAGATTTACATGTGCAGAGATAGGCTAGTATAGGCTAAGGTAGAATTACATGTGCAGAGATAGGCTAGTATAGGCTAAGGTAGATTTACATGTGCAGAGATAGCCTAGTATAGGCTAAGGTAGATTTACATGTGCAGAGATAGGCTAGTATAGGCTAAGGTAGAATAACATGTGCTGAGAAAGGCTAATATAGGCCAAGGTAGAATTACATGTGCAGAGATAGGCTCGTATAGGCTAAGATAGAAATATAATATGCAGTGATAGGCTAGTATAGGCTAAGCTAGAATTACATGCGCAGAGATAGGCTAGTATAGGCTAAGGTAGATTTACATGTGCAGAGATAGGCTAGTATAGGCTAAGATAGAAATATAATACGCAGTGTTAGGCTAGTATAGGCTAAGCTAGAATTACATGTGAGGAGATAGGCTAGTATAGGCTAAGGTAGAATAAAATGTGCAGAGATAGGCTAGTATAGGCTAAGGTAGAAATATAATATACAGTATTAGGCTAGTATAGGATAAGCTAGAATTACATGTGAGGAGATAGGCTAGTATAAGCTAAGGTAGAATAAAATGTGCAGAGATAGGCTAGTATAGGCTAAGATAGAAATATAATATGCAGTATTAGGCTAGTATAGGCTAAGCTAGAATTACATGTGAGGAGATAGGCTAATATAAGCTAAGGTAGAATAAAATGTGCAGAGATAGGCTAGTATAGGCTAAGGTAGAATAAAATGTGCAGAGATAGGCTAGTATAGGCTAAGGTAGAATTACATGTAGAGAGATAGGCTAGTATAGGCTCAGGTAGTAATAAAATGTGCGAGATAGTCTAGTATAGGCTAAGGTAGAAATAAAATGTGCGCAGATAGGCTTGTATTGGCTATGCTACAATAACATGTGCAGAGATAGGCTAGTATGGGCAAAGATAGAAATAAAATGTGCACAGATAGGCTAGTACAGGCTATTATAGGATAAGGTAGAAATAAAATGTGCCGACATAGGCTAGTATAGGCTAAGGTAGAAATAAATATGCACAGATAGGCTAGTATAGGCTAAGATAGAACAACGTATGCTGAGATAGGCTAGTATAGGCCAAGGTAGAATAACATGTGCAGAGATAGGTCGAGGTAGAATAACATGTTCAGAGAGAGGCTAAGGTAGCAATAAAATATGCACAGATAGGCTAGTATGGGCTTAGGTAGAATTAAATGTGCAGAGATAGGCTATTATAGGCTTAGGTAGAATTAAATGTGCAGAGATAGGCTATTATAGGCTAAGGTAGATTTACATGTGGAGAGATAAGCTATTATAGGCTAAGATAGAAATATAATATGCAGTATTAGGCTAGTATAGGCTAAGCTAGAATTACATGTGAGGAGATAGTCTAAGGTAGTAGTAAAATATGCAGAGATAGGCTAGTATAGGCTAAGGTAGAATAACATGTTCAGAGATAGGTCAAGGTAGAATAACATGTTCAGAGAGAGGCTAAGGTAGTAGTAAAATATGCAGAGATAGGCTAGTATAGGCTAAGGTAGAATAACATGTGCAGAGATAGGCTATTATAGGCTAAGGTAGATTTACATGTGGAGAGATAGGCTATTATAGGCTAAGATAGAAATATAATATGCAGTATTAGGCTAGTATAGGCTAAGCTAGAATTACATGTGAGGAGATAGTCTAAGGTAGTAGTAAAATATGCAGAGATAGGCTAGTATAGGCTAAGGTAGAATAACATGTGCAGAGATAGGTCAAGGTAGAATAACATGTTCAGAGAGAGGCTAAGGTAGTAGTAAAATATGCAGAGATAGGCTAGTATAGGCCAAGGTAGAATAACATGTGCAGAGAAAGGCTAAGGTAGAAATAAAATGTGCGAGGTAGGCTAGTATAGGCTAAGGTAGAATTACATGTGCAGAGATAGGCTAGTATAGGCTAAGGTAGAATCACATGTGCAGTGATAGGCTAAGATAGAAATATAATATGCAGAGATAGGCTAGTATAGGCTAAGAAAGAAATATAATATGCAGTGATAGGCTAGTATAGGCTAAGGTAGAATCACATGTACAGTGATAGGCTAAGATAGAAATATAATATGCAGAGATAGGCTAGTATAGGCTAAGGTAGAATCACATGTGCAGTGATAGGCTAAGATAGAAATATAATATGCAGAGATAGGCTAGTATAGGCTAAGGTAGAATCACATGTGCAGTGATAGGCTAAGATAGAAATATAATATGCAGAGATAGGCTAGTATAGGCTAAGAAAGAAATACATTATGCAGTGATAGGCTAGTAAAGGCTAAGATAGAAATATTATATGCAGTGATAGGTTAGTATAGGCTAAGGTAGAATTACATGTGGAGAGATAGGCTAGTATAGGCTAAGATAGAAATATAGTGTGCAGTGATAGACTAGTATAGGGTAAGGTAGAATTACATGTCCAAAGATAGGCTAGTATAGGCTAAGATAGAGTATAGGCTAAGGTAGAATTACATGTGCAGAGATAGGCTAGTATAGGCTAAGATAGAATTACATGTGAAGAGATAGGCTAGTATAGACTAAGATAGAAATATAGTATGCAGTGATAGGCTAGTATAGGCTAAGGTAGAAATATAATATGCAGAGATAGGCTAGTATAGGCCAAGGTAGAATAACATGTGCAGAGATAGGCTAAGGTAGTAATAAAATATGCAGAGATAGGCTAGTATAGGCCAAGGTAGAATAACATGTGCAGAGATAGGCTAAGGTAGAAATAAAATGTGTGAGGTAGGCTAGTATAGGCTAAGGTAGAATTACATGTGCAGAGATAGGCTAGTAGAGGCTAAGGTAGAATCACATGTGCAGTGATAGGCTAAGATAGAAATATAATGTGCAGAGATAGGCTAGTATAGGCTAAGAAAGAAATATAATATGCAGTGATAGGCTAGTATAGGCTAAGGTAGAATCACATGTACAGTGATAGGCTAAGATAGAAATATAATATGCAGAGATAGGCTACTATAGGCTAAGGTAGATTTACATGTGCAGAGATAGGCTAGTATAGGCTAAGGGAGAATTACATGTGCAGAGATAGGCTAGTATAGGCTAAGGGAGAATAACATGTGCAGAGATAGGCTAGTATAGGCTAAGGTAGATTTACATGTGCAGAGATAGCCTAGTATAGGCTAAGGTAGATTTACATGTGCAGAGATAGGCTAGTATAGGCTAAGGTAGAATTACATGTGCAGAGATAGGCTAGTATAGGCTAAGGTAGAATCACATGTGCAGTGATAGGCTAAGATAGAAATATAATATGCAGAGATAGGCTAGCATAGGCTAAGAAAGAAATACATTATGCAGTGGTAGGCTAGTATAGGCTAAGGTAGGAATAAAATGTGCAGAGATAGGCTAGTATAGGCTAAGGTAGAATCACATGTGCAGTGATAGGCTAAGATAGAAATATAATATGCAGAGATAGGCTAGTATAGGCTAAGAAAGAAATATAATATGCAGTGATAGGCTAGTATAGGCCTAGGTAGAATCACATGTGCAGTGATAGGCTAAAATAGAAATATAATATGCAGAGATAGGCTAGTACAGGCTAAGAAAGAAATACATTATGCAGTGATAGGCTAGTAAAGGCTAAGATAGAAATATAGTGTGCAATGCTAGACTAGTATAGGCTAAGGTAGAATTACATGTGCAGAGATAGGCTAGTATAGGATAAGATAGAATTACATGTGAAGAGATCGGCTAGTATAGACTAAGATAGAAATATAGTATGTAGTGATAGGCTAGTATAGGCTAAGCTAGAATTTCATGTGAAGAGATAGGCTAGTATAGGCTAAGATAGCAATATAATATGCAGAGATAGGCCAAGGTAGAAATAAAATGTGCAAGATACGCTAGTATAACCCAAGGTAGAATAACATGTGCAGAGATAGGCTAAGGTGGAAATAAAATCTGCGAGATAGACTAGTATAGGCTAAGGTAGAATTACATGTGCAGATATAGGCTAGTATAGGCTAAGGTAGAATCACATGTGCAGTGATAGGCTAAGATAGAAATATAATATGCAGAGATAGGCTAGCATAGGCTAAGAAAGAAATACATTATGCAGTGGTAGGCTAGTATAGGCTAAGGTAGGAATAAAATGTGCAGAGATAGGCTAGTATAGGCTAAGGTAGAATCACATGTGGAGAGATAGGCTAAGGTAGGAATAAAATGTGCAGAGATAGGCTAGTATAGGCTAAGGTAGAATCACATGTGGAGAGATAGGCTAGTATAGGCTAAGGTAGGAATAAAATGTGGAGAGATAGGCTAGTATAGGCTAAGGTAGGAATAAAATGTGCAGAGATAGGCTAGTATAGGCTAAGGTAGGAATAAAATGTGGAGAGATAGGCTAGTATAGGCTAAGGTAGAATTACATGTGGAGAGATAGGCTAGTATAGGCTAAGGTAGGAATAAAATGTGCAGAGATAGGCTAGTATAGGCTAAGGTAGAATCACATGTGCAGAGATAGGCTAGTATAGGCTAAGACAGAATTACATGTGGAGAGATAGGCTAGTATAGGCTAAGGTAGGAATAAAATGTGCAGAGATAGGCTAGTATAGGCTAAGGTAGGAATAAAATGTGCAGAGATAGGCTAGTATAGGCTAAGGTAGAATCACATGTACAGCGATAGGCTAAGATAGAAATATAATATGCAGAGATAGGCTACTATAGGCTAAGGTAGAATCACATGTGCAGTGATAGGCTAAGATAGAAATATAATATGCAGAGATAGGCTAGCATAGGCTAAGAAAGAAATACATTATGCAGTGGTAGGCTAGTATAGGCTAAGGTAGATTTACATGTGCAGAGATAGGCTAGTATAGGCTAAGGTAGATCTACATGTGCAGAGATAGGCTAGTATAGGCTAAGGTAGATTTACATGTGCAGAGATAGCCTAGTATAGGCTAAGGTAGATTTACATGTGCAGAGATAGGCTAGTATAGGCTAAGGGAGAATTACATGTGCAGAGATAGGCTAGTATAGGCTAAGGGAGAATAACATGTGCAGAGATAGGCTAGTATAGGCTAAGGTAGATTTACATGTGCAGAGATAGCCTAGTATAGGCTAAGGTAGATTTACATGTGCAGAGATAGGCTAGTATAGGCTAAGGTAGAATTACATGTGCAGAGATAGGCTAGTATAGGCTAAGGTAGAATCACATGTGCAGTGATAGGCTAAGATAGAAATATAATATGCAGAGATAGGCTAGCATAGGCTAAGAAAGAAATACATTATGCAGTGGTAGGCTAGTATAGGCTAAGGTAGGAATAAAATGTGCAGAGATAGGCTAGTATAGGCTAAGGTAGAATCACATGTGCAGTGATAGGCTAAGATAGAAATATAATATGCAGATATAGGCTAGTATAGGCTAAGAAAGAAATATAATATGCAGTGATAGGCTAGTATAGGCCTAGGTAGAATCACATGTACAGTGATAGGCTAAGATAGAAACATAATATGCAGAGATAGGCTAGTATAGGCTAAGGTAGAATCACATGTGCAGTGATAGGCTAAAATAGAAATATAATATGCAGAGATAGGCTAGTACAGGCTAAGAAAGAAATACATTATGCAGTGATAGGCTAGTAAAGGCTAAGATAGAAATATAATATGCAGTGATAGGTTAGTATAGGCTAAGGTAGAATTACATGTACAGTGATAGGCTAGTATAGGCTAAGATAGAAATATAGTGTGCAATGATAGACTAGTATAGGCTAAGGTAGAATTACATGTGCAGAGATAGGCTAGTATAGGATAAGATAGAATTACATGTGAAGAGATCGGCTAGTATAGACTAAGATAGAAATATAGTATGTAGTGATAGGCTAGTATAGGCTAAGCTAGAATTTCATGTGAAGAGATAGGCTAGTATAGGCTAAGATAGCAATATAATATGCAGAGATAGGCCAAGGTAGAAATAAAATGTGCAAGATACGCTAGTATAACCCAAGGTAGAATAACATGTGCAGAGATAGGCTAAGGTGGAAATAAAATCTGCGAGATAGACTAGTATAGGCTAAGGTAGAATTACATGTGCAGATATAGGCTAGTATAGGCTAAGGTAGAATCACATGTGCAGTGATAGGCTAAGATAGAAATATAATATGCAGAGATAGGCTAGCATAGGCTAAGAAAGAAATACATTATGCAGTGGTAGGCTAGTATAGGCTAAGGTAGGAATAAAATGTGCAGAGATAGGCTAAGGTAGAATCACATGTGGAGAGATAGGCTAAGGTAGGAATAAAATGTGCAGAGATAGGCTAGTATAGGCTAAGGTAGAATCACATGTGGAGAGATAGGCTAGTATAGGCTAAGGTAGGAATAAAATGTGGAGAGATAGGCTAGTATAGGCTAAGGTAGGAATAAAATGTGCAGAGATAGGCTAGTATAGGCTAAGGTAGGAATAAAATGTGGAGAGATAGGCTAGTATAGGCTAAGGTAGAATTACATGTGGAGAGATAGGCTAGTATAGGCTAAGGTAGGAATAAAATGTGCAGAGATAGGCTAGTATAGGCTAAGGTAGAATCACATGTGCAGAGATAGGCTAGTATAGGCTAAGACAGAATTACATGTGGAGAGATAGGCTAGTATAGGCTAAGGTAGGAATAAAATGTGCAGAGATAGGCTAGTATAGGCTAAGGTAGGAATAAAATGTGCAGAGATAGGCTAGTATAGGCTAAGGTAGAATCACATGTACAGCGATAGGCTAAGATAGAAATATAATATGCAGAGATAGGCTAGTATAGGCTAAGGTAGAATCACATGTGCAGTGATAGGCTAAGATAGAAATATAATATGCAGAGATAGGCTAGCATAGGCTAAGAAAGAAATACATTATGCAGTGGTAGGCTAGTATAGGCTAAGGTAGATTTACATGTGCAGAGATAGGCTAGTATAGGCTAAGGTAGATCTACATGTGCAGAGATAGGCTAGTATAGGCTAAGGTAGATTTACATGTGCAGAGATAGCCTAGTATAGGCTAAGGTAGATTTACATGTGCAGAGATAGGCTAGTATAGGCTAAGGTAGAATTACATGTGCAGAGATAGGCTAGTATAGGCTAAGGTAGAATTACATGTGCAGAGATAGCCTAGTATAGGCCAAGGTAGATTTACATGTGCAGAGATAGGCTAGTATAGGCTAAGGTAGAATCACATGTGCAAAGATAGGCTAGTATAGGCTAAGGTAGAATAACATGTGCAGAGATAGGCTAGTATAGGCTAAGGTAGATTTACATGTGCAGAGATAGCCTAGTATAGGCTAAGGTAGATTTACATGTGCAGAGATACGCTAGTATAGCCTAAGGTAGAATTACATGTGCAGAGATAGCCTAGTATAGGCTAAGGTAGATTTACATGTGCAGAGATAGGCAAGTATAGGCTAAGGTAGAATAACATGTGCTGAGAAAGGCTAATGTAGGCCAAGGTAGAATTACATGTGCAGAGATAGGCTAGTATAGGCTAAGGTAGGAATAAAATGTGCAGAGATAGGCTAGTATAGGCTAAGGTAGAAATATAATATACAGTATTAGGCTAGTATAGGATAAGCTAGAATTACATGTGAGGAGATAGGCTAGTATAAGCTAAGGTAGAATAAAATGTGCAGAGATAGGCTAGTATAGGCTAAGATAGAAATATAATATGCAGTATTAGGCTAGTATAGGCTAAGCTAGAATTACATGTGAGGAGATAGGCTAATATAAGCTAAGGTAGAATAAAATGTGCAGAGATAGGCTAGTATAGGCTAAGGTAGAATAAAATGTGCAGAGATAGGCTAGTATAGGCTAAGGTAGAATTACATGTAGAGAGATAGGCTAGTATAGGCTCAGGTAGTAATAAAATGTGCGAGATAGTCTAGTATAGGCTAAGGTAGAAATAAAATGTGCGCAGATAGGCTTGTATTGGCTATGCTACAATAACATGTGCAGAGATAGGCTAGTATGGGCAAAGATAGAAATAAAATGTGCACAGATAGGCTAGTACAGGCTATTATAGGATAAGGTAGAAATAAAATGTGCCGACATATGCTAGTATAGGCTAAGGTAGAAATAAATATGCACAGATAGGCTAGTATAGGCTAAGATAGAACAACGTATGCAGAGATAGGCTAGTATAGGCTAAGATAGAATAACATATGCTGAGATAGGCTAGTATAGGCCAAGGTAGAATAACATGTGCAGAGATAGGTCGAGGTAGAATAACATGTTCAGAGAGAGGCTAAGGTAGCAATAAAATATGCAGAGATAGGCTAGTATAGGCTTAGGTAGAATTAAATGTGCAGAGATAGGCTATTATAGGCTTAGGTAGAATTAAATTTGCAGAGATAGGCTATTATAGGCTAAGGTAGATTTACATGTGGAGAGATAGGCTATTATAGGCTAAGATAGAAATATAATATGCAGTATTAGGCTAGTATAGGCTAAGCTAGAATTACATGTGAGGAGATAGTCTAAGGTAGTAGTAAAATATGCAGAGATAGGCTAGTATAGGCTAAGGTAGAATAACATGTGCAGAGATAGGTCAAGGTAGAATAACATGTTCAGAGAGAGGCTAAGGTAGTAGTAAAATATGCAGAGATAGGCTAGTATAGGCTAAGGTAGAATAACATGTGCAGAGATAGGCTATTATAGGCTAAGGTAGAATTAAATGTGCAGAGATAGGCTATTATAGGCTAAGGTAGATTTACATGTGGAGAGATAGGCTATTATAGGCTAAGATAGAAATATAATATGCAGTATTAGGCTAGTATAGGCTAAGCTAGAATTACATGTGAGGAGATAGTCTAAGGTAGTAGTAAAATATGCAGAGATAGGCTAGTATAGGCTAAGGTAGAATAACATGTGCAGAGATAGGTCAAGGTAGAATAACATGTTCAGAGAGAGGCTAAGGTAGTAGTAAAATATGCAGAGATAGGCTAGTATAGGCCAAGGTAGAATAACATGTGCAGAGATAGGCTAAGGTAGAAATAAAATGTGCGAGGTAGGCTAGTATATGCTAAGGTAGAATTACATGTGAAGAGATAGGCTAGTATAGGCTAAGGTAGAATCACATGTGCAGTGATAGGCTAAGATAGAAATATAATATGCAGAGATAGGCTAGTATAGGCTAAGAAAGAAATATAATATGCAGTGATAGGCTAGTATAGGCTAAGGTAGAATCACATGTACAGTGATAGGCTAAGATAGAAATATAATATGCAGAGATAGGCTAGTATAGGCTAAGGTAGAATCACATGTGCACTGATAGGCTAAGATAGAAATATAATATGCAGAGATAGGCTAGTATAGGCTAAGGTAGAATCACATGTGCAGTGATAGGCTAAGATAGAAATATAATATGCAGAGATAGGCTAGTATAGGCTAAGGTAGAATCACATGTGCAGTGATAGGCTAAGATAGAAATATAATATGCAGAGATAGGCTAGTATAGGCTAAGAAAGAAATACATTATGCAGTGATAGGCTAGTAAAGGCTAAGATAGAAATATTATATGCAGTGATAGGTTAGTATAGGCTAAGGTAGAATTACATGTGGAGAGATAGGCTAGTATAGGCTAAGATAGAAATATAGTGTGCAGTGATAGACTAGTATAGGGTAAGGTAGAATTACATGTCCAAAGATAGGCTAGTATAGGCTAAGATAGAGTATAGGCTAAGGTAGAATTACATGTGCAGAGATAGGCTAGTATAGGCTAAGATAGAATTACATGTGAAGAGATAGGCTAGTATAGACTAAGATAGAAATATAGTATGCAGTGATAGGCTAGTATAGGCTAAGGTAGAAATATAATATGCAGAGATAGGCTAGTATAGGCCAAGGTAGAATAACATGTGCAGAGATAGGCTAAGGTAGTAATAAAATATGCAGAGATAGGCTAGTATAGGCCAAGGTAGAATAACATGTGCAGAGATAGGCTAAGGTAGAAATAAAATGTGTGAGGTAGGCTAGTATAGGCTAAGGTAGAATTACATGTGCAGAGATAGGCTAGTAGAGGCTAAGGTAGAATCACATGTGCAGTGATAGGCTAAGATAGAAATATAATATGCAGAGATAGGCTAGTATAGGCTAAGAAAGAAATATAATATGCAGTGATAGGCTAGTATAGGCTAAGGTAGAATCACATGTACAGTGATAGGCTAAGATAGAAATATAATATGCAGAGATAGGCTACTATAGGCTAAGGTAGATTTACATGTGCAGAGATAGGCTAGTATAGGCTAAGGGAGAATTACATGTGCAGAGATAGGCTAGTATAGGCTAAGGGAGAATAACATGTGCAGAGATAGGCTAGTATAGGCTAAGGTAGATTTACATGTGCAGAGATAGCCTAGTATAGGCTAAGGTAGATTTACATGTGCAGAGATAGGCTAGTATAGGCTAAGGTAGAATTACATGTGCAGAGATAGGCTAGTATAGGCTAAGGTAGAATCACATGTGCAGTGATAGGCTAAGATAGAAATATAATATGCAGAGATAGGCTACCATAGGCTAAGAAAGAAATACATTATGCAGTGGTAGGCTAGTATAGGCTAAGGTAGGAATAAAATGTGCAGAGATAGGCTAGTATAGGCTAAGGTAGAATCACATGTGCAGTGATAGGCTAAGATAGAAATATAATATGCAGAGATAGGCTAGTATAGGCTAAGAAAGAAATATAATATGCAGTGATAGGCTAGTATAGGCCTAGGTAGAATCACATGTACAGTGATAGGCTAAGATAGAAACATAATATGCAGAGATAGGCTAGTATAGGCTAAGGTAGAATCACATGTGCAGTGATAGGCTAAAATAGAAATATAATATGCAGAGATAGGCTAGTACAGGCTAAGAAAGAAATACATTATGCAGTGATAGGCTAGTAAAGGCTAAGATAGAAATATAATATGCAGTGATAGGTTAGTATAGGCTAAGGTAGAATTACATGTACAGTGATAGGCTAGTATAGGCTAAGATAGAAATATAGTGTGCAATGATAGACTAGTATAGGCTAAGGTAGAATTACATGTGCAGAGATAGGCTAGTATAGGATAAGATAGAATTACATGTGAAGAGATCGGCTAGTATAGACTAAGATAGAAATATAGTATGTAGTGATAGGCTAGTATAGGCTAAGCTAGAATTTCATGTGAAGAGATAGGCTAGTATAGGCTAAGATAGCAATATAATATGCAGAGATAGGCCAAGGTAGAAATAAAATGTGCAAGATGCGCTAGTATAACCCAAGGTAGAATAACATGTGCAGAGATAGGCTAAGGTGGAAATAAAATCTGCGAGATAGACTAGTATAGGCTAAGGTAGAATTACATGTGCAGATATAGGCTAGTATAGGCTAAGGTAGAATCACATGTGCAGTGATAGGCTAAGATAGAAATATAATATGCAGAGATAGGCTAGCATAGGCTAAGAAAGAAATACATTATGCAGTGGTAGGCTAGTATAGGCTAAGGTAGGAATAAAATGTGCAGAGATAGGCTAGTATAGGCTAAGGTAGAATCACATGTGGAGAGATAGGCTAAGGTAGGAATAAAATGTGCAGAGATAGGCTAGTATAGGCTAAGGTAGAATCACATGTGGAGAGATAGGCTAGTATAGGCTAAGGTAGGAATAAAATGTGGAGAGATAGGCTAGTATAGGCTAAGGTAGGAATAAAATGTGGAGAGATAGGCTAGTATAGGCTAAGGTAGAATTACATGTGGAGAGATAGGCTAGTATAGGCTAAGGTAGGAATAAAATGTGCAGAGATAGGCTAGTATAGGCTAAGGTAGAATCACATGTGCAGAGATAGGCTAGTATAGGCTAAGACAGAATTACATGTGGAGAGATAGGCTAGTATAGGCTAAGGTAGGAATAAAATGTGCAGAGATAGGCTAGTATAGGCTAAGGTAGAATCACATGTACAGCGATAGGCTAAGATAGAAATATAATATGCAGAGATAGGCTAGTATAGGCTAAGGTAGAACCACATGTGCAGTGATAGGCTAAGATAGAAATATAATATGCAGAGATAGGCTAGCATAGGCTAAGAAAGAAATACATTATGCAGTGGTAGGCTAGTATAGGCTAAGGTAGATTTACATGTGCAGAGATAGGCTAGTATAGGCTAAGGTAGATCTACATGTGCAGAGATAGGCTAGTATAGGCTAAGGTAGATTTACATGTGCAGAGATAGCCTAGTATAGGCTAAGGTAGATTTACATGTGCAGAGATAGGCTAGTATAGGCTAAGGTAGAATCACATGTGCAAAGATAGGCTAGTATAGGCTAAGGTAGAATAACATGTGCAGAGATAGGCTAGTATAGGCTAAGGTAGATTTACATGTGCAGAGATAGCCTAGTATAGGCTAAGGTAGATTTACATGTGCAGAGATACGCTAGTATAGCCTAAGGTAGAATTACATGTGCAGAGATAGGCTAGTATAGGCTAAGGTAGATTTACATGTGCAGAGATAGCCTAGTATAGGCTAAGGTAGATTTACATGTGCAGAGATAGGCAAGTATAGGCTAAGGTAGAATAACATGTGCTGAGAAAGGCTAATGTAGGCCAAGGTAGAATTACATGTGCAGAGATAGGCTAGTATAGGCTAAGGTAGGAATAAAATGTGCAGAGATAGGCTAGTATAGGCTAAGGTAGGAATAAAATGTGCAGAGATAGGCTAGTATAGGCTAAGGTAGAATCACATGTACAGTGATAGGCTAAGATAGAAATATAATATGCAGAGATAGGCTAGTATAGGCTAAGGTAGAATCACATATGCAGTGATAGGCTAAGATAGATATATAATATGCAGAGATAGGCTAGTATAGGCTAAGAAAGAAATACATTATGCAGTGGTAGGCTAGTATAGGCTAAGGTAGATTTACATGTGCAGAGATAGGCTAGTATAGGCTAAGGTAGATTTACATGTGCAGAGATAGGCTAGGATAGGCTAAGGTAGATTTACATGTGCAGAGATAGCCTAGTATAGGCTAAGGTAGATTTACATGTGCAGAGATAGGCTAGTATAGGCTAAGGTAGAATTACATGTGTAGAGATAGCCTAGTATAGGCTAAGGTAGATTTACATGTGCAGAGATAGGCTAGTATAGGCTAAGGTAGAATCACATGTGCAGAGATAGGCTAGTATAGGCTAAGGTAGAATAACATGTGCAGAGATAGGCTAGTATAGGCTAAGGTAGATTTACATGTGCAGAGATAGCCTAGTATAGGCTAAGGTAGATTTACATGTGCAGAGATAGGCTAGTATAGGCTAAGGTAGATTTACATGTGCAGAGATAGCCTAGTATAGGCTAAGGTAGATTTACATGTGCAGAGATAGGCTAGTATAGGCTAAGGTAGAATAACATGTGCTGAGAAAGGCTAATATAGGCCAAGGTAGAATTACATGTGCAGAGATAGGCTCGTATAGGCTAAGATAGAAATATAATATGCAGTGATAGGCTAGTATAGGCTAAGCTAGAATTACATGCGCAGAGATAGGCTAGTATAGGCTAAGGTAGATTTACATCTGCAGAGATAGACTAGTATAGGCTAAGGTAGAATTACATGTGCAGAGATAGGCTAGTATAGGCTAAGATAGAAATATAATATGCAGTGTTAGGCTAGTATAGGCTAAGCTAGAATTACATGTGAGGAGATAGGCTAGTATAGGCTAAGGTAGAATAAAATGTGCAGAGATAGGCTAGTATAGGCTAAGGTAGAATTACATGTGCAGAGATCGGCTAGTATAGGCTAAGATAGAAATATAATATGCAGTGTTAGGCTAGTATAGGCTAAGCTAGAATTACATGTGAGGAGATAGGCTAGTATAAGCTAAGGTAGAATAAAATGTGCAGAGATAGGCTAGTATAGGCTAAGGTAGAAATATAATATACAGTATTAGGCTAGTATAGGATAAGCTAGAATTACATGTGAGGAGATAGGCTAATATAAGCTAAGGTAGAATAAAATGTGCAGAGATAGGCTAGTATAGGCTAAGGTAGATTGACATGTGCAGAGATAGGCTAGTATAGGCTAAGGTAGAATTACATGTAGAGAGATAGGCTAGTATAGGCTCAGGTAGTAATAAAATGTGCAAGATAGTCTAGTATAGGCTAAGGTAGAAATAAAATGTGCGCAGATAGGCTAGTACAGGCTATTATAGGATAAGGTAGAAATAAAATGTGCCGACATAGGCTAGTATAGGCTAAGGTAGAAATAAATATGCACAGATAGGCTAGTATAGGCTAAGATAGAACAACGTATGCAGAGATAGGCTAGTATAGGCTAAGATAGAATAACATATGCTGAGATAGGCTAGTATAGGCCAAGGTAGAATAACATGTGCAGAGATAGGTCGAGGTAGAATAACATGTTCAGAGAGAGGCTAAGGTAGCAATAAAATATGCAGAGATAGGCTAGTATAGGCTTAGGTAGAATTAAATGTGCAGAGATAGGCTATTATAGGCTTAGGTAGAATTAAATGTGCAGAGATAGGCTATTATAGGCTAAGGTAGATTTACATGTGGAGAGATAGGCTATTATAGGCTAAGATAGAAATATAATATGCAGTATTAGGCCAGTATAGGCTAAGCTAGAATTACATGTGAGGAGATAGTCTAAGGTAGTAGTAAAATATGCAGAGATAGGCTAGTATAGGCTAAGGTAGAATAACATGTGCAGAGATAGGCTATTATAGGCTAAGGTAGAATTAAATGTGCAGAGATAGGCTATTATAGGCTAAGGTAGATTTACATGTGGAGAGATAGGCTATTATAGGCTAAGATAGAAATATAATATGCAGTATTAGGCTAGTATAGGCTAAGCTAGAATTACATGTGAGGAGATAGTCTAAGGTAGTAGTAAAATATGCAGAGATAGGCTAGTATAGGCTAAGGTAGAATAACATGTGCAGAGATAGGTCAAGGTAGAATAACATGTTCAGAGAGAGGCTAAGGTAGTAGTAAAATATGCAGAGATAGGCTAGTATAGGCCAAGGTAGAATAACATGTGCAGAGAAAGGCTAAGGTAGAAATAAAATGTGCGAGGTAGGCTAGTATAGGCTAAGGTAGAATTACATGTGCAGAGATAGGCTAGTATAGGCTAAGGTAGAATCACATGTGCAGTGATAGGCTAAGATAGAAATATAATATGCAGAGATAGGCTAGTATAGGCTAAGAAAGAAATATAATATGCAGTGATAGGCTAGTATAGGCTAAGGTAGAATCACATGTACAGTGATAGGCTAAGATAGAAATATAATATGCAGAGATAGGCTAGTATAGGCTAAGGTGGAATCACATGTGCAGTGATAGGCTAAGATAGAAATATAATATGCAGAGATAGGCTAGTATAGGCTAAGGTAGAATCACATGTGCAGTGATAGGCTAAGATAGAAATATAATATGCAAAGATAGGCTAGTATAGGCTAAGAAAGAAATACATTATGCAGTGATAGGCTAGTAAAGGCTAAGATAGAAATATAATATGCAGTGATAGGTTAGTATAGGCTAAGGTAGAATTACATGTGGAGAGATAGGCTAGTATAGGCTAAGATAGAAATATAGTGTGCAGTGATAGACTAGTATAGGGTAAGGTAGAATTACATGTCCAAAGATAGGCTAGTATAGGCTAAGATAGAGGTATAATATGCAGTGATAGGCTAGTATAGGCTAAGGTAGAATTACATGTGCAGAGATAGGCTAGTATAGGCTAAGATAGAATTACATGTGAAGAGATAGGCTAGTATAGACTAAGATAGAAATATAGTATGCAGTGATAGGCTAAGCTAGAATTTCATGTGAAGAGATAGGCTAGTATAGGCTAGGTAGAAATATAATATGCAGAGATAGGCTAGTATAGGCCAAGGTAGAATAACATGTGCAGAGATAGGCTAAGGTAGTAATAAAATATGCAGAGATAGGCTAGTATAGGCCAAGGTAGAATAACATGTGCAGAGATAGGCTAAGGTAGAAATAAAATGTGTGAGGTAGGCTAGTATAGGCTAAGGTAGAATTACATGTGCAGAGATAGGCTAGTAGAGGCTAAGGTAGAATCACATGTGCAGTGATAGGCTAAGATAGAAATATAATATGCAGAGATAGGCTAGTATAGGCTAAGAAAGAAATATAATATGCAGTGATAGGCTAGTATAGGCTAAGGTAGAATCACATGTACAGTGATAGGCTAAGATAGAAATATAATATGCAGAGATAGGCTACTATAGGCTAAGGTAGATTTACATGTGTAGAGATAGGCTAGTATAGGCTAAGGGAGAATTACATGTGCAGAGATAGGCTAGTATAGGCTAAGGGAGAATAACATGTGCAGAGATAGGCTAGTATAGGCTAAGGTAGATTTACATGTGCAGAGATAGGCGAGTATAGGCTAAGGTAGAATTACATGTGCAGAGATAGGCTAGTATAGGCTAAGGTAGAATCACATGTGCAGTGATAGGCTAAGATAGAAATATAATATGCAGAGATAGGCTAGCATAGGCTAAGAAAGAAATACATTATGCAGTGGTAGGCTAGTATAGGCTAAGGTAGGAATAAAATGTGCAGAGATAGGCTAGTATAGGCTAAGGTAGAATCACATGTGCAGTGATAGGCTAAGATAGAAATATAATATGCAGAGATAGGCTAGTATAGGCTAAGAAAGAAATATAATATGCAGTGATAGGCTAGTATAGGCCTAGGCAGAATCACATGTACAGTGATAGGCTAAGATAGAAACATAATATGCAGAGATAGGCTAGTATAGGCTAAGGTAGAATCACATGTGCAGTGATAGGCTAAGATAGAAATATAATATGCAGAGATAGGCTAGTATAGGCTAAGAAAGAAATACATTATGCAGTGATAGGCTAGTAAAGGCTAAGATAGAAATATAATATGCAGTGATAGGTTAGTATAGGCTAAGGTAGAATTACATGTACAGTGATAGGCTAGTATAGGCTAAGATAGAAATATAGTGTGCAATGATAGACTAGTATAGGCTAAGGTAGAATTACATGTGCAGAGATAGGCTAGTACAGGCTAAGGTAGAATTACATGTGCAGAGATAGGCTAGTATAGGATAAGATAGAATTACATGTGAAGAGATCGGCTAGTATAGCCTAAGATAGAAATATAGTATGCAGTGATAGGCTAGTATAGGCTAAGCTAGAATTTCATGTGAAGAGATAGGCTAGTATAGGCTAAGATAGCAATATAATATGCAGAGATAGGCCAAGGTAGAAATAAAATGTGCAAGATACGCTAGTATAACCCAAGGTAGAATAACATGTGCAGAGATAGGCTAAGGTGGAAATAAAATGTGCGAGATAGACTAGTATAGGCTAAGGTAGAATTACATGTGCAGATATAGGCTAGTATAGGCTAAGGTAGATTTACATGTGCAGATATAGGCTAGTATAGGCTAAGGTAGAATAACATGTGCAGAGAGAGGCTAGTATAGGCCAAGGTAGAATAACATGTGCAGAGATAGGCTAGTATAGGCTAAGGTAGAATAACATGTGCAGAGATAGGCTAGTATAGGCTAAGGTAGATTTACAAGTGCAGAGATAGACTAGTATAGGCTAAGGTAGAATTACATGTGCAGAGATAGGCTAGTATAGGCTAAGATAGAAATATGATATGCAGTATTAGGCTAGTATAGGCTAAGCTAGAATTACATGTGAGGAGATAGGCTAGTATAAGCTAAGGTAGAATAAAATGTGCAGAGATAGGCTAGTATAGGCTAAGGTAGAATTACATGTGGAGAGATAGGCTAGTATAGGCTCAGGTAGAATAACATGTGCAGAGATAGGCTATTATAGGCTAAGGTAGAATTAAATGTGCAGAGATAGGCTATTATAGGCTAAGGTAGATTTACATGTGGAGAGATAGGCTATTATAGGCTAAGATAGAAATATAATATGCAGTATTAGGCTAGTATAGGCTAAGCTAGAATTACATGTGAGGAGATAGTCTAAGGTAGTAGTAAAATATGCAGAGATAGGCTAGTATAGGCTAAGGTAGAATAACATGTGCAGAGATAGGCTATTATAGGCTAAGGTAGAATTAAATGTGCAGAGATAGGCTATTATAGGCTAAGGTAGATTTACATGTGGAGAGATAGGCTATTATAGGCTAAGATAGAAATATAATATGCAGTATTAGGCTAGTATAGGCTAAGCTAGAATTACATGTGAGGAGATAGTCTAAGGTAGTAGTAAAATATGCAGAGATAGGCTAGTATAGGCTAAGGTAGAATAACATGTGCAGAGATAGGTCAAGGTAGAATAACATGTTCAGAGAGAGGCTAAGGTAGTAGTAAAATATGCAGAGATAGGCTAGTATAGGCCAAGGTAGAATAACATGTGCAGAGAAAGGCTAAGGTAGAAATAAAATGTGCGAGGTAGGCTAGTATAGGCTAAGGTAGAATTACATGTGCAGAGATAGGCTAGTATAGGCTAAGGTAGAATCACATGTGCAGTGATAGGCTAAGATAGAAATATAATATGCAGAGATAGGCTAGTATAGGCTAAGAAAGAAATATAATATGCAGTGATAGGCTAGTATAGGCTAAGGTAGAATCACATGTACAGTGATAGGCTAAGATAGAAATATAATATGCAGAGATAGGCTAGTATAGGCTAAGGTGGAATCACATGTGCAGTGATAGGCTAAGATAGAAATATAATATGCAGAGATAGGCTAGTATAGGCTAAGGTAGAATCACATGTGCAGTGATAGGCTAAGATAGAAATATAATATGCAAAGATAGGCTAGTATAGGCTAAGAAAGAAATACATTATGCAGTGATAGGCTAGTAAAGGCTAAGATAGAAATATAATATGCAGTGATAGGTTAGTATAGGCTAAGGTAGAATTACATGTGGAGAGATAGGCTAGTATAGGCTAAGATAGAAATATAGTGTGCAGTGATAGACTAGTATAGGGTAAGGTAGAATTACATGTCCAAAGATAGGCTAGTATAGGCTAAGATAGAGGTATAATATGCAGTGATAGGCTAGTATAGGCTAAGGTAGAATTACATGTGCAGAGATAGGCTAGTATAGGCTAAGATAGAATTACATGTGAAGAGATAGGCTAGTATAGACTAAGATAGAAATATAGTATGCAGTGATAGGCTAAGCTAGAATTTCATGTGAAGAGATAGGCTAGTATAGGCTAGGTAGAAATATAATATGCAGAGATAGGCTAGTATAGGCCAAGGTAGAATAACATGTGCAGAGATAGGCTAAGGTAGTAATAAAATATGCAGAGATAGGCTAGTATAGGCCAAGGTAGAATAACATGTGCAGAGATAGGCTAAGGTAGAAATAAAATGTGTGAGGTAGGCTAGTATAGGCTAAGGTAGAATTACATGTGCAGAGATAGGCTAGTAGAGGCTAAGGTAGAATCACATGTGCAGTGATAGGCTAAGATAGAAATATAATATGCAGAGATAGGCTAGTATAGGCTAAGAAAGAAATATAATATGCAGTGATAGGCTAGTATAGGCTAAGGTAGAATCACATGTACAGTGATAGGCTAAGATAGAAATATAATATGCAGAGATAGGCTACTATAGGCTAAGGTAGATTTACATGTGCAGAGATAGGCTAGTATAGGCTAAGGGAGAATTACATGTGCAGAGATAGGCTAGTATAGGCTAAGGGAGAATAACATGTGCAGAGATAGGCTAGTATAGGCTAAGGTAGATTTACATGTGCAGAGATAGGCGAGTATAGGCTAAGGTAGAATTACATGTGCAGAGATAGGCTAGTATAGGCTAAGGTAGAATCACATGTGCAGTGATAGGCTAAGATAGAAATATAATATGCAGAGATAGGCTAGCATAGGCTAAGAAAGAAATACATTATGCAGTGGTAGGCTAGTATAGGCTAAGGTAGGAATAAAATGTGCAGAGATAGGCTAGTATAGGCTAAGGTAGAATCACATGTGCAGTGATAGGCTAAGATAGAAATATAATATGCAGAGATAGGCTAGTATAGGCTAAGAAAGAAATATAATATGCAGTGATAGGCTAGTATAGGCCTAGGCAGAATCACATGTACAGTGATAGGCTAAGATAGAAACATAATATGCAGAGATAGGCTAGTATAGGCTAAGGTAGAATCACATGTGCAGTGATAGGCTAAGATAGAAATATAATATGCAGAGATAGGCTAGTATAGGCTAAGAAAGAAATACATTATGCAGTGATAGGCTAGTAAAGGCTAAGATAGAAATATAATATGCAGTGATAGGTTAGTATAGGCTAAGGTAGAATTACATGTACAGTGATAGGCTAGTATAGGCTAAGATAGAAATATAGTGTGCAATGATAGACTAGTATAGGCTAAGGTAGAATTACATGTGCAGAGATAGGCTAGTACAGGCTAAGGTAGAATTACATGTGCAGAGATAGGCTAGTATAGGATAAGATAGAATTACATGTGAAGAGATCGGCTAGTATAGCCTAAGATAGAAATATAGTATGCAGTGATAGGCTAGTATAGGCTAAGCTAGAATTTCATGTGAAGAGATAGGCTAGTATAGGCTAAGATAGCAATATAATATGCAGAGATAGGCCAAGGTAGAAATAAAATGTGCAAGATACGCTAGTATAACCCAAGGTAGAATAACATGTGCAGAGATAGGCTAAGGTGGAAATAAAATGTGCGAGATAGACTAGTATAGGCTAAGGTAGAATTACATGTGCAGATATAGGCTAGTATAGGCTAAGGTAGATTTACATGTGCAGAGATAGGCTAGTATAGGCTAAGGTAGAATAACATGTGCAGAGAGAGGCTAGTATAGGCCAAGGTAGAATAACATGTGCAGAGATAGGCTAGTATAGGCTAAGGTAGAATAACATGTGCAGAGATAGGCTAGTATAGGCTAAGGTAGATTTACAAGTGCAGAGATAGACTAGTATAGGCTAAGGTAGAATTACATGTGCAGAGATAGGCTAGTATAGGCTAAGATAGAAATATGATATGCAGTATTAGGCTAGTATAGGCTAAGCTAGAATTACATGTGAGGAGATAGGCTAGTATAAGCTAAGGTAGAATAAAATGTGCAGAGATAGGCTAGTATAGGCTAAGGTAGAATTACATGTGGAGAGATAGGCTAGTATAGGCTCAGGTAGTAATAAAATGTGCGAGATAGGCTAGTAAAGGCTAAGATAGAAATAAAATGTGCGCAGATAGGCTCGTATTGGCAATGCTACAATAAAATGTGCAGAGATAGGCTAGTATGGGCAAAGATAGAAATAAAATGTGCACAGATAGGCTAGTACAGGCTATTATAGGATAAGGTAGAAATAAAATGTGCCGATATAGGCTAGTATAGGCTAAGGTAGAAATAAATATGCACAGATAGGCTAGTATAGGCTAAGATAGAATAACATATGCAGAGATGGTTAGTATAGTCTAAGGTATAATAACATATGCAGAGATAGGCTAGTATAGGCCAAGGTAGAATAACATGTGCAGAGATAGGTCGAGGTAGAATAACATGTTCAGAGAGAGGCTAAGGTAGCAATAAAATATGCAGAGATAGGCTAGTATAGGCTAAGGTAGAATAACATGTGCAGAGATAGGCTAAGGTAGAAATAAAATGTGCGAGGTAGGCTAGTATAGGCTAAGCCAGAATTACATGTGCAGAGACAGGCTAGTATAGGCCAAGGTAGAATAACATGTGCAGAGATAGGTCGAGGTAGAATAACATGTTCAGAGAGAGGCTAAGGTAGCAATAAAATATGCAGAGATAGGCTAGTATAGGCTAAGGTATAATAACATGTGCAGAGATAGGCTAAGGTAGAAATAAAATGTGCGAGGTAGGCTAGTATAGGCTAAGCCAGAATCACATGTGCAGTGATAGGCTAGTATAGGCTAAGGTAGAATAACATGTGCAGAGATAGGCTAAGGTAGAAGTAAAATGTGCGAGGTAGGCTAGTATAGGCTAAGCCAGAATTACATGTGCAGAGACAGGCTAGTATAGGCTAAGGTAGAATAACATGTGCAGAGATAGGCTAAGGTAGAAATAAAATGTGCGAGGTAGGCTAGTATAGGCTAAGCCAGAATTACATGTGCAGAGACAGGCTAGTATAGGCTAAGGTAGAATAACATGTGCAGAGATAGGCTAAGGTAGAAATAAAATGTGTGAGGTAGGCTAGTATAGGCTAAGGTAGAATTACATGTGCAGAGATAGGCTAGTAGAGGCTAAGGTAGAATCACATGTGCAGTGATAGGCTAAGATAGAAATATAATATGCAGAGATAGGCTAGTATAGGCTAAGAAAGAAATATAATATGCAGTGATAGGCTAGTATAGGCTAAGGTAGAATCACATGTACAGTGATAGGCTAAGATAGAAATATAATATGCAGAGATAGGCTACTATAGGCTAAGGTAGATTTACATGTGCAGAGATAGGCTAGTATAGGCTAAGGGAGAATTACATGTGCAGAGATAGGCTAGTAGAGGCTAAGGTAGAATCACATGTGCAGTGATAGGCTAAGATAGAAATATAATATGCAGAGATAGGCTAGTATAGGCTAAGAAAGAAATATAATATGCAGTGATAGGCTAGTATAGGCTAAGGTAGAATCACATGTACAGTGATAGGCTAAGATAGAAATATAATATGCAGAGATAGGCTACTATAGGCTAAGGTAGATTTACATGTGCAGAGATAGGCTAGTATAGGCTAAGGTAGAATTACATGTACAGTGATAGGCTAGTATAGGCTAAGATAGAAATATAGTGTGCAATGATAGACTAGTATAGGCTAAGGTAGAATTACATGTGCAGAGATAGGCTAGTACAGGCTAAGGTAGAATTACATGTGCAGAGATAGGCTAGTATAGGATAAGATAGAATTACATGTGAAGAGATCGGCTAGTATAGCCTAAGATAGAAATATAGTATGCAGTGATAGGCTAGTATAGGCTAAGCTAGAATTTCATGTGAAGAGATAGGCTAGTATAGGCTAAGATAGCAATATAATATGCAGAGATAGGCCAAGGTAGAAATAAAATGTGCAAGATACGCTAGTATAACCCAAGGTAGAATAACATGTGCAGAGATAGGCTAAGGTGGAAATAAAATGTGCGAGATAGACTAGTATAGGCTAAGGTAGAATTACATG
Organism: Tenodera sinensis; assembly: GCA_030765045.1. NCBI lineage: Eukaryota > Metazoa > Arthropoda > Insecta > Mantodea > Mantidae > Tenodera > Tenodera sinensis. The sequence continues at coordinate 202,460,385 of CM060963.1, forward strand.
TGCAGATATAGGCTAGTATAGGCTAAGGTAGATTTACATGTGCAGATATAGGCTAGTATAGGCTAAGGTAGAATAACATGTGCAGAGAGAGGCTAGTATAGGCCAAGGTAGAATAACATGTGCAGAGATAGGCTAGTATAGGCTAAGGTAGAATAACATGTGCAGAGATAGGCTAGTATAGGCTAAGGTAGATTTACAAGTGCAGAGATAGACTAGTATAGGCTAAGGTAGAATTACATGTGCAGAGATAGGCTAGTATAGGCTAAGATAGAAATATGATATGCAGTATTAGGCTAGTATAGGCTAAGCTAGAATTACATGTGAGGAGATAGGCTAGTATAAGCTAAGGTAGAATAAAATGTGCAGAGATAGGCTAGTATAGGCTAAGGTAGAATTACATGTGGAGAGATAGGCTAGTATAGGCTCAGGTAGAATAACATGTGCAGAGATAGGCTATTATAGGCTAAGGTAGAATTAAATGTGCAGAGATAGGCTATTATAGGCTAAGGTAGATTTACATGTGGAGAGATAGGCTATTATAGGCTAAGATAGAAATATAATATGCAGTATTAGGCTAGTATAGGCTAAGCTAGAATTACATGTGAGGAGATAGTCTAAGGTAGTAGTAAAATATGCAGAGATAGGCTAGTATAGGCTAAGGTAGAATAACATGTGCAGAGATAGGCTATTATAGGCTAAGGTAGAATTAAATGTGCAGAGATAGGCTATTATAGGCTAAGGTAGATTTACATGTGGAGAGATAGGCTATTATAGGCTAAGATAGAAATATAATATGCAGTATTAGGCTAGTATAGGCTAAGCTAGAATTACATGTGAGGAGATAGTCTAAGGTAGTAGTAAAATATGCAGAGATAGGCTAGTATAGGCTAAGGTAGAATAACATGTGCAGAGATAGGTCAAGGTAGAATAACATGTTCAGAGAGAGGCTAAGGTAGTAGTAAAATATGCAGAGATAGGCTAGTATAGGCCAAGGTAGAATAACATGTGCAGAGAAAGGCTAAGGTAGAAATAAAATGTGCGAGGTAGGCTAGTATAGGCTAAGGTAGAATTACATGTGCAGAGATAGGCTAGTATAGGCTAAGGTAGAATCACATGTGCAGTGATAGGCTAAGATAGAAATATAATATGCAGAGATAGGCTAGTATAGGCTAAGAAAGAAATATAATATGCAGTGATAGGCTAGTATAGGCTAAGGTAGAATCACATGTACAGTGATAGGCTAAGATAGAAATATAATATGCAGAGATAGGCTAGTATAGGCTAAGGTGGAATCACATGTGCAGTGATAGGCTAAGATAGAAATATAATATGCAGAGATAGGCTAGTATAGGCTAAGGTAGAATCACATGTGCAGTGATAGGCTAAGATAGAAATATAATATGCAAAGATAGGCTAGTATAGGCTAAGAAAGAAATACATTATGCAGTGATAGGCTAGTAAAGGCTAAGATAGAAATATAATATGCAGTGATAGGTTAGTATAGGCTAAGGTAGAATTACATGTGGAGAGATAGGCTAGTATAGGCTAAGATAGAAATATAGTGTGCAGTGATAGACTAGTATAGGGTAAGGTAGAATTACATGTCCAAAGATAGGCTAGTATAGGCTAAGATAGAGGTATAATATGCAGTGATAGGCTAGTATAGGCTAAGGTAGAATTACATGTGCAGAGATAGGCTAGTATAGGCTAAGATAGAATTACATGTGAAGAGATAGGCTAGTATAGACTAAGATAGAAATATAGTATGCAGTGATAGGCTAAGCTAGAATTTCATGTGAAGAGATAGGCTAGTATAGGCTAGGTAGAAATATAATATGCAGAGATAGGCTAGTATAGGCCAAGGTAGAATAACATGTGCAGAGATAGGCTAAGGTAGTAATAAAATATGCAGAGATAGGCTAGTATAGGCCAAGGTAGAATAACATGTGCAGAGATAGGCTAAGGTAGAAATAAAATGTGTGAGGTAGGCTAGTATAGGCTAAGGTAGAATTACATGTGCAGAGATAGGCTAGTAGAGGCTAAGGTAGAATCACATGTGCAGTGATAGGCTAAGATAGAAATATAATATGCAGAGATAGGCTAGTATAGGCTAAGAAAGAAATATAATATGCAGTGATAGGCTAGTATAGGCTAAGGTAGAATCACATGTACAGTGATAGGCTAAGATAGAAATATAATATGCAGAGATAGGCTACTATAGGCTAAGGTAGATTTACATGTGCAGAGATAGGCTAGTATAGGCTAAGGGAGAATTACATGTGCAGAGATAGGCTAGTATAGGCTAAGGGAGAATAACATGTGCAGAGATAGGCTAGTATAGGCTAAGGTAGATTTACATGTGCAGAGATAGGCGAGTATAGGCTAAGGTAGAATTACATGTGCAGAGATAGGCTAGTATAGGCTAAGGTAGAATCACATGTGCAGTGATAGGCTAAGATAGAAATATAATATGCAGAGATAGGCTAGCATAGGCTAAGAAAGAAATACATTATGCAGTGGTAGGCTAGTATAGGCTAAGGTAGGAATAAAATGTGCAGAGATAGGCTAGTATAGGCTAAGGTAGAATCACATGTGCAGTGATAGGCTAAGATAGAAATATAATATGCAGAGATAGGCTAGTATAGGCTAAGAAAGAAATATAATATGCAGTGATAGGCTAGTATAGGCCTAGGCAGAATCACATGTACAGTGATAGGCTAAGATAGAAACATAATATGCAGAGATAGGCTAGTATAGGCTAAGGTAGAATCACATGTGCAGTGATAGGCTAAGATAGAAATATAATATGCAGAGATAGGCTAGTATAGGCTAAGAAAGAAATACATTATGCAGTGATAGGCTAGTAAAGGCTAAGATAGAAATATAATATGCAGTGATAGGTTAGTATAGGCTAAGGTAGAATTACATGTACAGTGATAGGCTAGTATAGGCTAAGATAGAAATATAGTGTGCAATGATAGACTAGTATAGGCTAAGGTAGAATTACATGTGCAGAGATAGGCTAGTACAGGCTAAGGTAGAATTACATGTGCAGAGATAGGCTAGTATAGGATAAGATAGAATTACATGTGAAGAGATCGGCTAGTATAGCCTAAGATAGAAATATAGTATGCAGTGATAGGCTAGTATAGGCTAAGCTAGAATTTCATGTGAAGAGATAGGCTAGTATAGGCTAAGATAGCAATATAATATGCAGAGATAGGCCAAGGTAGAAATAAAATGTGCAAGATACGCTAGTATAACCCAAGGTAGAATAACATGTGCAGAGATAGGCTAAGGTGGAAATAAAATGTGCGAGATAGACTAGTATAGGCTAAGGTAGAATTACATGTGCAGATATAGGCTAGTATAGGCTAAGGTAGATTTACATGTGCAGAGATAGGCTAGTATAGGCTAAGGTAGAATAACATGTGCAGAGAGAGGCTAGTATAGGCCAAGGTAGAATAACATGTGCAGAGATAGGCTAGTATAGGCTAAGGTAGAATAACATGTGCAGAGATAGGCTAGTATAGGCTAAGGTAGATTTACAAGTGCAGAGATAGACTAGTATAGGCTAAGGTAGAATTACATGTGCAGAGATAGGCTAGTATAGGCTAAGATAGAAATATGATATGCAGTATTAGGCTAGTATAGGCTAAGCTAGAATTACATGTGAGGAGATAGGCTAGTATAAGCTAAGGTAGAATAAAATGTGCAGAGATAGGCTAGTATAGGCTAAGGTAGAATTACATGTGGAGAGATAGGCTAGTATAGGCTCAGGTAGTAATAAAATGTGCGAGATAGGCTAGTAAAGGCTAAGATAGAAATAAAATGTGCGCAGATAGGCTCGTATTGGCAATGCTACAATAAAATGTGCAGAGATAGGCTAGTATGGGCAAAGATAGAAATAAAATGTGCACAGATAGGCTAGTACAGGCTATTATAGGATAAGGTAGAAATAAAATGTGCCGATATAGGCTAGTATAGGCTAAGGTAGAAATAAATATGCACAGATAGGCTAGTATAGGCTAAGATAGAATAACATATGCAGAGATGGTTAGTATAGTCTAAGGTATAATAACATATGCAGAGATAGGCTAGTATAGGCCAAGGTAGAATAACATGTGCAGAGATAGGTCGAGGTAGAATAACATGTTCAGAGAGAGGCTAAGGTAGCAATAAAATATGCAGAGATAGGCTAGTATAGGCTAAGGTAGAATAACATGTGCAGAGATAGGCTAAGGTAGAAATAAAATGTGCGAGGTAGGCTAGTATAGGCTAAGCCAGAATTACATGTGCAGAGACAGGCTAGTATAGGCCAAGGTAGAATAACATGTGCAGAGATAGGTCGAGGTAGAATAACATGTTCAGAGAGAGGCTAAGGTAGCAATAAAATATGCAGAGATAGGCTAGTATAGGCTAAGGTATAATAACATGTGCAGAGATAGGCTAAGGTAGAAATAAAATGTGCGAGGTAGGCTAGTATAGGCTAAGCCAGAATCACATGTGCAGTGATAGGCTAGTATAGGCTAAGGTAGAATAACATGTGCAGAGATAGGCTAAGGTAGAAGTAAAATGTGCGAGGTAGGCTAGTATAGGCTAAGCCAGAATTACATGTGCAGAGACAGGCTAGTATAGGCTAAGGTAGAATAACATGTGCAGAGATAGGCTAAGGTAGAAATAAAATGTGCGAGGTAGGCTAGTATAGGCTAAGCCAGAATTACATGTGCAGAGACAGGCTAGTATAGGCTAAGGTAGAATAACATGTGCAGAGATAGGCTAAGGTAGAAATAAAATGTGTGAGGTAGGCTAGTATAGGCTAAGGTAGAATTACATGTGCAGAGATAGGCTAGTAGAGGCTAAGGTAGAATCACATGTGCAGTGATAGGCTAAGATAGAAATATAATATGCAGAGATAGGCTAGTATAGGCTAAGAAAGAAATATAATATGCAGTGATAGGCTAGTATAGGCTAAGGTAGAATCACATGTACAGTGATAGGCTAAGATAGAAATATAATATGCAGAGATAGGCTACTATAGGCTAAGGTAGATTTACATGTGCAGAGATAGGCTAGTATAGGCTAAGGGAGAATTACATGTGCAGAGATAGGCTAGTATAGGCTAAGGGAGAATAACATGTGCAGAGATAGGCTAGTATAGGCTAAGGTAGATTTACATGTGCAGAGATAGCCTAGTATAGGCTAAGGTAGATTTACATGTGCAGAGATAGGCTAGTATAGGCTAAGGTAGAATTACATGTGCAGAGATAGGCTAGTATAGGCTAAGGTAGAATCACATGTGCAGTGATAGGCTAAGATAGAAATATAATATGCAGAGATAGGCTAGCATAGGCTAAGAAAGAAATACATTATGCAGTGGTAGGCTAGTATAGGCTAAGGTAGGAATAAAATGTGCAGAGATAGGCTAGTATAGGCTAAGGTAGAATCACATGTGCAGTGATAGGCTAAGATAGAAATATAATATGCAGAGATAGGCTAGTATAGGCTAAGAAAGAAATATAATATGCAGTGATAGGCTAGTATAGGCCTAGGTAGAATCACATGTACAGTGATAGGCTAAGATAGAAACATAATATGCAGAGATAGGCTAGTATAGGCTAAGGTAGAATCACATGTGCAGTGATAGGCTAAAATAGAAATATAATATGCAGAGATAGGCTAGTACAGGCTAAGAAAGAAATACATTATGCAGTGATAGGCTAGTAAAGGCTAAGATAGAAATATAATATGCAGTGATAGGTTAGTATAGGCTAAGGTAGAATTACATGTACAGTGATAGGCTAGTATAGGCTAAGATAGAAATATAGTGTGCAATGATAGACTAGTATAGGCTAAGGTAGAATTACATGTGCAGAGATAGGCTAGTATAGGATAAGATAGAATTACATGTGAAGAGATCGGCTAGTATAGACTAAGATAGAAATATAGTATGTAGTGATAGGCTAGTATAGGCTAAGCTAGAATTTCATGTGAAGAGATAGGCTAGTATAGGCTAAGATAGCAATATAATATGCAGAGATAGGCCAAGGTAGAAATAAAATGTGCAAGATGCGCTAGTATAACCCAAGGTAGAATAACATGTGCAGAGATAGGCTAAGGTAGAAATAAAATGTGTGAGGTAGGCTAGTATAGGCTAAGGTAGAATTACATGTGCAGAGATAGGCTAGTAGAGGCTAAGGTAGAATCACATGTGCAGTGATAGGCTAAGATAGAAATATAATATGCAGAGATAGGCTAGTATAGGCTAAGAAAGAAATATAATATGCAGTGATAGGCTAGTATAGGCTAAGGTAGAATCACATGTACAGTGATAGGCTAAGATAGAAATATAATATGCAGAGATAGGCTACTATAGGCTAAGGTAGATTTACATGTGCAGAGATAGGCTAGTATAGGCTAAGGGAGAATTACATGTGCAGAGATAGGCTAGTATAGGCTAAGGGAGAATAACATGTGCAGAGATAGGCTAGTATAGGCTAAGGTAGATTTACATGTGCAGAGATAGGCGAGTATAGGCTAAGGTAGAATTACATGTGCAGAGATAGGCTAGTATAGGCTAAGGTAGAATCACATGTGCAGTGATAGGCTAAGATAGAAATATAATATGCAGAGATAGGCTAGCATAGGCTAAGAAAGAAATACATTATGCAGTGGTAGGCTAGTATAGGCTAAGGTAGGAATAAAATGTGCAGAGATAGGCTAGTATAGGCTAAGGTAGAATCACATGTGGAGAGATAGGCTAAGGTAGGAATAAAATGTGCAGAGATAGGCTAGTATAGGCTAAGGTAGAATCACATGTGGAGAGATAGGCTAGTATAGGCTAAGGTAGGAATAAAATGTGGAGAGATAGGCTAGTATAGGCTAAGGTAGGAATAAAATGTGCAGAGATAGGCTAGTATAGGCTAAGGTAGGAATAAAATGTGGAGAGATAGGCTAGTATAGGCTAAGGTAGAATTACATGTGGAGAGATAGGCTAGTATAGGCTAAGGTAGGAATAAAATGTGCAGAGATAGGCTAGTATAGGCTAAGGTAGAATCACATGTGCAGAGATAGGCTAGTATAGGCTAAGACAGAATTACATGTGGAGAGATAGGCTAGTATAGGCTAAGGTAGGAATAAAATGTGCAGAGATAGGCTAGTATAGGCTAAGGTAGGATCACATGTACAGCGATAGGCTAAGATAGAAATATAATATGCAGAGATAGGCTAGTATAGGCTAAGGTAGAACCACATGTGCAGTGATAGGCTAAGATAGAAATATAATATGCAGAGATAGGCTAGCATAGGCTAAGAAAGAAATACATTATGCAGTGGTAGGCTAGTATAGGCTAAGGTAGATTTACATGTGCAGAGATAGGCTAGTATAGGCTAAGGTAGATCTACATGTGCAGAGATAGGCTAGTATAGGCTAAGGTAGATTTACATGTGCAGAGATAGCCTAGTATAGGCTAAGGTAGATTTACATGTGCAGAGATAGGCTAGTATAGGCTAAGGTAGAATCACATGTGCAAAGATAGGCTAGTATAGGCTAAGGTAGAATAACATGTGCAGAGATAGGCTAGTATAGGCTAAGGTAGATTTACATGTGCAGAGATAGCCTAGTATAGGCTAAGGTAGATTTACATGTGCAGAGATACGCTAGTATAGCCTAAGGTAGAATTACATGTGCAGAGATAGGCTAGTATAGGCTAAGGTAGATTTACATGTGCAGAGATAGCCTAGTATAGGCTAAGGTAGATTTACATGTGCAGAGATAGGCAAGTATAGGCTAAGGTAGAATAACATGTGCTGAGAAAGGCTAATGTAGGCCAAGGTAGAATTACATGTGCAGAGATAGGCTAGTATAGGCTAAGGTAGGAATAAAATGTGCAGAGATAGGCTAGTATAGGCTAAGGTAGGAATAAAATGTGCAGAGATAGGCTAGTATAGGCTAAGGTAGAATCACATGTACAGTGATAGGCTAAGATAGAAATATAATATGCAGAGATAGGCTAGTATAGGCTAAGGTAGAATCACATATGCAGTGATAGGCTAAGATAGATATATAATATGCAGAGATAGGCTAGTATAGGCTAAGAAAGAAATACATTATGCAGTGGTAGGCTAGTATAGGCTAAGGTAGATTTACATGTGCAGAGATAGGCTAGTATAGGCTAAGGTAGATTTACATGTGCAGAGATAGGCTAGGATAGGCTAAGGTAGATTTACATGTGCAGAGATAGCCTAGTATAGGCTAAGGTAGATTTACATGTGCAGAGATAGGCTAGTATAGGCTAAGGTAGAATTACATGTGTAGAGATAGCCTAGTATAGGCTAAGGTAGATTTACATGTGCAGAGATAGGCTAGTATAGGCTAAGGTAGAATCACATGTGCAGAGATAGGCTAGTATAGGCTAAGGTAGAATAACATGTGCAGAGATAGGCTAGTATAGGCTAAGGTAGATTTACATGTGCAGAGATAGCCTAGTATAGGCTAAGGTAGATTTACATGTGCAGAGATAGGCTAGTATAGGCTAAGGTAGATTTACATGTGCAGAGATAGCCTAGTATAGGCTAAGGTAGATTTACATGTGCAGAGATAGGCTAGTATAGGCTAAGGTAGAATAACATGTTCTGAGAAAGGCTAATATAGGCCAAGGTAGAATTACATGTGCAGAGATAGGCTCGTATAGGCTAAGATAGAAATATAATATGCAGTGATAGGCTAGTATAGGCTAAGCTAGAATTACATGCGCAGAGATAGGCTAGTATAGGCTAAGGTAGATTTACATCTGCAGAGATAGACTAGTATAGGCTAAGGTAGAATTACATGTGCAGAGATAGGCTAGTATAGGCTAAGATAGAAATATAATATGCAGTGTTAGGCTAGTATAGGCTAAGCTAGAATTACATGTGAGGAGATAGGCTAGTATAGGCTAAGGTAGAATAAAATGTGCAGAGATAGGCTAGTATAGGCTAAGGTAGAATTACATGTGCAGAGATCGGCTAGTATAGGCTAAGATAGAAATATAATATGCAGTGTTAGGCTAGTATAGGCTAAGCTAGAATTACATGTGAGGAGATAGGCTAGTATAAGCTAAGGTAGAATAAAATGTGCAGAGATAGGCTAGTATAGGCTAAGGTAGAAATATAATATACAGTATTAGGCTAGTATAGGATAAGCTAGAATTACATGTGAGGAGATAGGCTAATATAAGCTAAGGTAGAATAAAATGTGCAGAGATAGGCTAGTATAGGCTAAGGTAGATTGACATGTGCAGAGATAGGCTAGTATAGGCTAAGGTAGAATTACATGTAGAGAGATAGGCTAGTATAGGCTCAGGTAGTAATAAAATGTGCAAGATAGTCTAGTATAGGCTAAGGTAGAAATAAAATGTGCGCAGATAGGCTAGTACAGGCTATTATAGGATAAGGTAGAAATAAAATGTGCCGACATAGGCTAGTATAGGCTAAGGTAGAAATAAATATGCACAGATAGGCTAGTATAGGCTAAGATAGAACAACGTATGCAGAGATAGGCTAGTATAGGCTAAGATAGAATAACATATGCTGAGATAGGCTAGTATAGGCCAAGGTAGAATAACATGTGCAGAGATAGGTCGAGGTAGAATAACATGTTCAGAGAGAGGCTAAGGTAGCAATAAAATATGCAGAGATAGGCTAGTATAGGCTTAGGTAGAATTAAATGTGCAGAGATAGGCTATTATAGGCTTAGGTAGAATTAAATGTGCAGAGATAGGCTATTATAGGCTAAGGTAGATTTACATGTGGAGAGATAGGCTATTATAGGCTAAGATAGAAATATAATATGCAGTATTAGGCCAGTATAGGCTAAGCTAGAATTACATGTGAGGAGATAGTCTAAGGTAGTAGTAAAATATGCAGAGATAGGCTAGTATAGGCTAAGGTAGAATAACATGTGCAGAGATAGGCTATTATAGGCTAAGGTAGAATTAAATGTGCAGAGATAGGCTATTATAGGCTAAGGTAGATTTACATGTGGAGAGATAGGCTATTATAGGCTAAGATAGAAATATAATATGCAGTATTAGGCTAGTATAGGCTAAGCTAGAATTACATGTGAGGAGATAGTCTAAGGTAGTAGTAAAATATGCAGAGATAGGCTAGTATAGGCTAAGGTAGAATAACATGTGCAGAGATAGGTCAAGGTAGAATAACATGTTCAGAGAGAGGCTAAGGTAGTAGTAAAATATGCAGAGATAGGCTAGTATAGGCCAAGGTAGAATAACATGTGCAGAGAAAGGCTAAGGTAGAAATAAAATGTGCGAGGTAGGCTAGTATAGGCTAAGGTAGAATTACATGTGCAGAGATAGGCTAGTATAGGCTAAGGTAGAATCACATGTGCAGTGATAGGCTAAGATAGAAATATAATATGCAGAGATAGGCTAGTATAGGCTAAGAAAGAAATATAATATGCAGTGATAGGCTAGTATAGGCTAAGGTAGAATCACATGTACAGTGATAGGCTAAGATAGAAATATAATATGCAGAGATAGGCTAGTATAGGCTAAGGTGGAATCACATGTGCAGTGATAGGCTAAGATAGAAATATAATATGCAGAGATAGGCTAGTATAGGCTAAGGTAGAATCACATGTGCAGTGATAGGCTAAGATAGAAATATAATATGCAAAGATAGGCTAGTATAGGCTAAGAAAGAAATACATTATGCAGTGATAGGCTAGTAAAGGCTAAGATAGAAATATAATATGCAGTGATAGGTTAGTATAGGCTAAGGTAGAATTACATGTGGAGAGATAGGCTAGTATAGGCTAAGATAGAAATATAGTGTGCAGTGATAGACTAGTATAGGGTAAGGTAGAATTACATGTCCAAAGATAGGCTAGTATAGGCTAAGATAGAGGTATAATATGCAGTGATAGGCTAGTATAGGCTAAGGTAGAATTACATGTGCAGAGATAGGCTAGTATAGGCTAAGATAGAATTACATGTGAAGAGATAGGCTAGTATAGACTAAGATAGAAATATAGTATGCAGTGATAGGCTAAGCTAGAATTTCATGTGAAGAGATAGGCTAGTATAGGCTAGGTAGAAATATAATATGCAGAGATAGGCTAGTATAGGCCAAGGTAGAATAACATGTGCAGAGATAGGCTAAGGTAGTAATAAAATATGCAGAGATAGGCTAGTATAGGCCAAGGTAGAATAACATGTGCAGAGATAGGCTAAGGTAGAAATAAAATGTGTGAGGTAGGCTAGTATAGGCTAAGGTAGAATTACATGTGCAGAGATAGGCTAGTAGAGGCTAAGGTAGAATCACATGTGCAGTGATAGGCTAAGATAGAAATATAATATGCAGAGATAGGCTAGTATAGGCTAAGAAAGAAATATAATATGCAGTGATAGGCTAGTATAGGCTAAGGTAGAATCACATGTACAGTGATAGGCTAAGATAGAAATATAATATGCAGAGATAGGCTACTATAGGCTAAGGTAGATTTACATGTGCAGAGATAGGCTAGTATAGGCTAAGGGAGAATTACATGTGCAGAGATAGGCTAGTATAGGCTAAGGGAGAATAACATGTGCAGAGATAGGCTAGTATAGGCTAAGGTAGATTTACATGTGCAGAGATAGGCGAGTATAGGCTAAGGTAGAATTACATGTGCAGAGATAGGCTAGTATAGGCTAAGGTAGAATCACATGTGCAGTGATAGGCTAAGATAGAAATATAATATGCAGAGATAGGCTAGCATAGGCTAAGAAAGAAATACATTATGCAGTGGTAGGCTAGTATAGGCTAAGGTAGGAATAAAATGTGCAGAGATAGGCTAGTATAGGCTAAGGTAGAATCACATGTGCAGTGATAGGCTAAGATAGAAATATAATATGCAGAGATAGGCTAGTATAGGCTAAGAAAGAAATATAATATGCAGTGATAGGCTAGTATAGGCCTAGGCAGAATCACATGTACAGTGATAGGCTAAGATAGAAACATAATATGCAGAGATAGGCTAGTATAGGCTAAGGTAGAATCACATGTGCAGTGATAGGCTAAGATAGAAATATAATATGCAGAGATAGGCTAGTATAGGCTAAGAAAGAAATACATTATGCAGTGATAGGCTAGTAAAGGCTAAGATAGAAATATAATATGCAGTGATAGGTTAGTATAGGCTAAGGTAGAATTACATGTACAGTGATAGGCTAGTATAGGCTAAGATAGAAATATAGTGTGCAATGATAGACTAGTATAGGCTAAGGTAGAATTACATGTGCAGAGATAGGCTAGTACAGGCTAAGGTAGAATTACATGTGCAGAGATAGGCTAGTATAGGATAAGATAGAATTACATGTGAAGAGATCGGCTAGTATAGCCTAAGATAGAAATATAGTATGCAGTGATAGGCTAGTATAGGCTAAGCTAGAATTTCATGTGAAGAGATAGGCTAGTATAGGCTAAGATAGCAATATAATATGCAGAGATAGGCCAAGGTAGAAATAAAATGTGCAAGATACGCTAGTATAACCCAAGGTAGAATAACATGTGCAGAGATAGGCTAAGGTGGAAATAAAATGTGCGAGATAGACTAGTATAGGCTAAGGTAGAATTACATGTGCAGATATAGGCTAGTATAGGCTAAGGTAGATTTACATGTGCAGAGATAGGCTAGTATAGGCTAAGGTAGAATAACATGTGCAGAGAGAGGCTAGTATAGGCCAAGGTAGAATAACATGTGCAGAGATAGGCTAGTATAGGCTAAGGTAGAATAACATGTGCAGAGATAGGCTAGTATAGGCTAAGGTAGATTTACAAGTGCAGAGATAGACTAGTATAGGCTAAGGTAGAATTACATGTGCAGAGATAGGCTAGTATAGGCTAAGATAGAAATATGATATGCAGTATTAGGCTAGTATAGGCTAAGCTAGAATTACATGTGAGGAGATAGGCTAGTATAAGCTAAGGTAGAATAAAATGTGCAGAGATAGGCTAGTATAGGCTAAGGTAGAATTACATGTGGAGAGATAGGCTAGTATAGGCTCAGGTAGTAATAAAATGTGCGAGATAGGCTAGTAAAGGCTAGGATAGAAATAAAATGTGCGCAGATAGGCTCGTATTGGCAATGCTACAATAAAATGTGCAGAGATAGGCTAGTATGGGCAAAGATAGAAATAAAATGTGCACAGATAGGCTAGTACAGGCTATTATAGGATAAGGTAGAAATAAAATGTGCCGATATAGGCTAGTATAGGCTAAGGTAGAAATAAATATGCACAGATAGGCTAGTATAGGCTAAGATAGAATAACATATGCAGAGATGGTTAGTATAGTCTAAGGTATAATAACATATGCAGAGATAGGCTAGTATAGGCCAAGGTAGAATAACATGTGCAGAGATAGGTCGAGGTAGAATAACATGTTCAGAGAGAGGCTAAGGTAGCAATAAAATATGCAGAGATAGGCTAGTATAGGCTAAGGTAGAATAACATGTGCAGAGATAGGCTAAGGTAGAAATAAAATGTGCGAGGTAGGCTAGTATAGGCTAAGCCAGAATTACATGTGCAGAGACAGGCTAGTATAGGCCAAGGTAGAATAACATGTGCAGAGATAGGTCGAGGTAGAATAACATGTTCAGAGAGAGGCTAAGGTAGCAATAAAATATGCAGAGATAGGCTAGTATAGGCTAAGGTATAATAACATGTGCAGAGATAGGCTAAGGTAGAAATAAAATGTGCGAGGTAGGCTAGTATAGGCTAAGCCAGAATCACATGTGCAGTGATAGGCTAGTATAGGCTAAGGTAGAATAACATGTGCAGAGATAGGCTAAGGTAGAAGTAAAATGTGCGAGGTAGGCTAGTATAGGCTAAGCCAGAATTACATGTGCAGAGACAGGCTAGTATAGGCTAAGGTAGAATAACATGTGCAGAGATAGGCTAAGGTAGAAATAAAATGTGCGAGGTAGGCTAGTATAGGCTAAGCCAGAATTACATGTGCAGAGACAGGCTAGTATAGGCTAAGGTAGAATAACATGTGCAGAGATAGGCTAAGGTAGAAATAAAATGTGCGAGGTAGGCTAGTATAGGCTAAGCCAGAATTACATGTGCAGAGATAGGCTAGTATAGGCTAAGGTAGAATAACATGTGCAGAGATAGGCTAAGGTAGAAATAAAATGTGCGAGGTAGGCTAGTATAGGCTAAGCCAGAATTACATGTGCAGAGACAGGCTCGTATAGGCTAAGGTAGAATAACATGTGCACAGATAGGCTAGTATAGGCTAAGCCAGAATTACATGTGCAGAGACAGGCTAGTATAGGCTAAGGTAGAATAACATGTGCAGAGATAGGCTAGTATAGGCTAAGGTAGAATAACATGTGCAGAGACAGGCTAGTATAGGCTAAGGTAGAATAACATGTGCAGAGATAGGCTAGTATAGGCTAAGGTAGAATAACATGTGCAGAGATAGGCTAAGGTAGAAATAAAATGTGCGAGGTAGGCTAGTATAGGCTAAGCCAGAATCACATGTGCAGTGATAGGCTAGTATAGGCTAAGATAGAAATATAATAGGCAGTGATAGGTTTGTATAGGCTAAGATAGAAATAAAATGTGCTCAGATAGGCTAGTATAGGCTAAGATAGAAATAAAATGTGCAGAGATAGGCTAGTATAGGCTAAGGTAGAATTACATGTGGAGAGATAGGCTAGTATAGGCTAAGATAGAATAACATAGGCAGAGATGGTTAGTATAGGCTAAGGTAGAATAACGTATGCAGAGATAGGCTAGTATAGGCCAAGGTAGAATAACATGTGCAGAGATAGGTCAAGGTAGAATAACATGTTCAGAGAGAGGCTAAGGTAGCAATAAAATATGCAGAGATAGGCTAGTATAGGCCAAGGTAGAATAACATGTGCAGAGATAGGCTAGTATAGGCTTAGGTAGAATTAAATGTGCAGAGATATGCTAGTATAGGCTAAGGTAGATTTACATGTGGAGAGATAGGCTAGTATAGGCTAAGATAGAAATATAATATGCAGTATTAGGCTAGTATAGGCTAAGCTAGAATTACATGTGAGGAGATAGTCTAAGGTAGTAGTAAAATATGCAGAGATAGGCTAGTATAGGCTAAGGTAGAATAACATGTGCAGAGATAGGTCAAGGTAGAATAACATGTTCAGAGAGAGGCTAAGGTAGTAGTAAAATATGCAGAGATAGGCTAGTATAGGCCAAGGTAGAATAACATGTGCAGAGATAGGCTAAGGTAGAAATAAAATGTGCGAGGTAGGCTAGTATAGGCTAAGGTAGAATTACATGTGCAGAGATAGGCTAGTATAGGCTAAGAAAGAAATATAATATGCAGTGATAGGCTAGTATAGGCTAAGGTAGAATCACATGTACAGTGATAGGCTAAGATAGAAATATAATATGCAGAGATAGGCTAGTATAGGCTAAGAAAGAAATACATTATGCAGTGATAGGCTAGTAAAGGCTAAGATAGAAATATAATATGCAGTGATAGGTTAGTATAGGCTAAGGTAGAATTACATGTACAGTGATAGGCTAGTATAGGCTAAGATAGAAATATAGTGTGCAGTGATAGACTAGTATAGGCTAAGGTAGAATTACATGTGCAGAGATAGGCTAGTATAGGCTAAGGTAGTTTTACATGTGCAGAGATAGGCTAGTATAGGCTAAGATAGAATTACATGTGCAGAGATAGGCTAGTATAGGCTAAGGTAGAATTACATGTGCAGAGATAGGCTAGTATAGGCTAAGATAGAATTACATGTGAAGAGATAGGCTAGTATAGACTAAGATAGAAATATAGTATGCAGTGATAGGCTAGTATAGGCTAAGCTAGAATTTCATGTGAAGAGACAGGCTAGTATAGGCTAAGATAGCAATATAATATGCAGAGATAGGCCAAGGTAGAAATCAAATGTGCAAGATAGGCTAGTATAACCCAAGGTAGATTAACATGTGCAGAGATAGGCTAAGGTGGAAATAAAATGTGCGAGATAGACTAGTATAGGCTAAGGTAGAATTACATGTGCAGATATAGGCTAGTACAGCCTAAGGTAGAATTACATGTGCAGAAATAGGCTAGTATAGGCTAAGATAGATTTACATGTGCAGAGATAGGCTATTATAGGCTAAGCTAGAATTACATGTGCAGAGATAGCCTAGTATAGACTAAGGTAGATTTACATGTGGAGAGATAGGCTATTATAGGCTAAGATAGAAATATAATATGCAGTATTAGGCTAGTATAGGCTAAGCTAGAATTACATGTGAGGAGATAGTCTAGTATAGGCTAAGATAGAAATATAATATGCTAGTATAGGCTATTATAGAAATATAATATGCAGAGATAGGCTAGTATAGGCTAAGGTAGAAATAAAATATGTATAGACAACCTAGTATACGCTAAGGTAGAATAATATGTGCTGAGTTAGGCTAGTATAGAAATATAATATGCAGAGATAGGCTATTATAGGATAAGTTAGAAATAAATATGCACAGATAGGCTAGTATAGGCTAAGGTAAAATAACATGTGCAGAGATAGGCTAAGGTAGAAATAAAATGTGCAGAGATAGGCTAGTATAGGCCAAGGTACAATAACATGTGCAGAGATAGGCTAGTATAGGCCAAGGTAGAATAACATGTGCAGAGATAGGCTAGTATAGGCTAAGGTAGATTTACATGTGCAGAGATAGGGTAGTATAGGCCAAGGTAGAATAACATGTGCAGAGATAGGCTAGTATAGGCTAAGGTAGAATAACATGTGCAGAGATAGGCTAGTATAGGCTAAGGTAGATTTACATGTGCAGAGATAGGCTAGTATAGGCCAAGGTAGAATAACATGTGCAGAGATAGGCTAGTATAGGCTAAGGCAGAATAACATGTGCAGAGATAGGCTAGTATAGGCTAAGGTAGATTTATATGTGCAGAGATAGGCTAGTATAGGCTAATATAGAATAACATGTGCTGAGAAAGGCTAATATAGGCCAAGGTAGAATTACATGTGCAGAGAAAGGCTAATATAGGCCAAGGTAGAATTACATGTGCAGAGATAGGCTAGTATAGGCTAAGGTAGAATTACATGTGCAGAGATAGGCTAGTATAGGCTAAGGTAGATTTACAAGTGCAGAGATAGGCTAGTATAGGCTAAGGTAGAATTACATGTGCAGAGATAGGCTAGTATAGGCTAAGATAGAAATATAATATGCAGTATTAGGCTAGTATAGGCTAAGCTAGAATTACAGGTGAGGAGATAGGCTAGTATAAGCTAAGGTAGAATAAAATGTGCAGAGATAGGCTAGTATAGGCTAAGGTAGATTTACATGTGCAGAGATAGGCTAGTATAGGCTAAGGTAGAATTACATGTGGAGAGATAGGCTAGTATAGGCTCAGGTAGTAATAAAATGTGCGAGATAGGCTAGTAAAGGCTAAGATAGAAATAAAATGTGCGCAGATAGGCTCGTATTGGCTATGCTACAATAAAATGTGCAGAGATAGGCTAGTATGGGCAAAGATAGAAATAAAATGTGCACAGATAGGCTAGTACAGGCTATTATAGGATAAGGTAGAAATAAAATGTGCCGACATAGGCTAGTATAGGCTAAGGTAGAAATAAATATGCACAGATAGGCTAGTATAGGCTAAGATAGAATAACATATGCAGACATGGTTAGTATAGGCTAAGGTAGAATAACATATGCAGAGATGGGCTAGTATAGGCCAAGGTAGAATAACATGTGCAGAGATAGGTCGAGGTAGAATAACACTTTCAGAGAGAGGCTAAGGTAGCAATAAAATATGCAGAGATAGGCTAGTACAGGCTAAGGTAGAATAACATGTGCAGAAAGGCTAAGGTAGAAATAAAATGTGCGAGGTAGGCTAGTATAGGCTAAGCCAGAATTACATGTGCAGAGACAGGCTAGTATAGGCCATGGTAGAATAACGTGTGCAGAGATAGGTCGAGGTAGAATAACATGTTCAGAGAGAGGCTAAGGTAGCAATAAAATATGCAGAGATAGGCTAGTATAGGCTAAGGTAGAATAACATGTGCAGAGATAGGCTAAGGTAGAAATAAAATGTGCGAGGTAGGCTAGTATAGGCTAAGCCAGAATCACATGTGCAGTGATAGGCTAGTATAGGCTAAGATAGAAATATAATATGCAGTGATAGGTTTGTATAGGCTAAGATAGAAATAAAATGTGCTCAGATAGGCTAGTATAGGCTAAGATAGAAATAAAATGTGCAGAGATAGGCTAGTATAGGCTAAGGTAGAATTACATGTGGAGAGATAGGCTAGTATAGGCTAAGACAGGAATATAATATGCAGTGATAGGCTAGTATAGGCTAAGGTAGAATTACATGTGGAGAGATAGGCTAGTATAGGCTAAGGTAGAAATAAAATGTACTGAGATAGGCTAGTATAAGCTAAGATAGAAATAAAATGTACTGAGATAGGCTAGTATAGGCTAAGATAGAAACAAAATGTGCACAGATAGGCTAGTATAGGCTAAGATAGAAACAAAATGTACTGAGATAGGCTAGTATAGGCTAAGATAGAAATAAAATGTGCTCAGATAGGCTAGTATAGGCTAAGATAGAAATAAAATGTGCAGAGATAGGCTAGTATAGGCTAAGATAGAAATAAAATGTGCACAGATAGGCTAGTATAGGCTAAGATAGAAATAAAATGTACTGAGAGAGGCTAGTATAGGCTAAGATAGAAACAAAATGTGCAGAGATAGGCTAGTATAGGCTAAGGTAGAAACAAAATGTGCTCAGATAGGCTAGTATAGGCTAAGGTAGAAATAAAATATGCAGAGACAGGCTAGTATAGTCTCTGTGTGTCTGAGTAACACAGCGGTCCTATCTTCCACAGTATATTATTACACCTGTTTAAGTCGAGAAGCTAGAGAGCCACAAACATAACAACTTCAATAGAAAGGAAGAAACCAAACGCCTAAATAAAGCCTGGCATCCAGCATTACAAAAAGCACACAGGAAACCTGACCGCCAACAAATCCAGGACCATATGCCGCCAACAGCCTGAACATCAAGCATAGCCTGTAGAAGCAGCAACCCAGCCCCCACAGCAGCCGTACCAATAAGTCAAGACCGGAGCAACCAGGAAGTAGCTCTGCCCACCCGTGCCAAATGTATAAAGCCCGTGAAGCCAAAAGGCTCCTTGTCAGTCATTGCCGAGACTAAGAGAGTGTTAAGGCAACGCCACTGAGGATGTTCGACGCAGCTTTGGACAAAACGTCTGGAAGAAGTTTCCTGACTAGACCACGGCCCACAAGCCCGGATAATCAGTTTCTATATTATGACACCGGCCGTGAATGCTTTCGCAGTTTGATCAAAGTAAAGACTCCCTAGCCCTCAGGAACCCTAATAGCATCGGGGTCGGAAGAGAACAAGAAATGACCAAGGTAAGATCAGATAGAAAAGTTACAGTGAGGAGCAAAACACCAGTAAGTGGAAGTAATGTTCTGCTCAGCTTGGGTACCTTGTGGTTGCCATTCACATATAAGGAGACCCCTGAGTATAAATTGTGATTTAATAACATCTACACTTTTTGTGCAGTACAATTTTGTTAGTCTCTTGTGCTGCGTTTACTCAATGCCAGTTGCTGGGACAATTGTTAGAAGACAGTGGACTGGCATAAACTTATTGGCTACATGTGAACACTTCGGTCCAATTGCCTAGCCAACTGCCCTCACAATTGTCACAGCAATCTATTGTCTCAAGGAGTAGACCAAGGACAACCAGTTGGGCCCAGCTGCTTCCCCCACCACCCAGAATACAGTACTGTTGGGACAACTGTTGCTGTGTACTGTGCCTAGCTTGAAATGGTACAACATAATGAAGGAAGTAAGATCCTCTACACAGAGTTCCTGTACTAACTGAGAGGATGTGCCGTAACTGTCTCTTCTTAAAAGCCATTTCCTTGTCCACTCCCGCTTTTTCCCTAACTCCTCTGCTAGAACTTTGCATAACTCAGCAATAAATTTCTGGCAAAGATCATTCATTATAAATCAAACGTAATTCCTCATGGGGCACAACATACACTGCACACCTGGCCATTTCTTGCCATTTACTCTGTGGCAATAGTTTCCCCATGTGAAGGGTTCTCGTTCAACTGGACTGGTCAGTAACTGTCTCGGAATCGTTTGAGGACAACTGCCCCCAACAACTCTCTCATCAACTGGCATCATGTAAACACAGCTTAACAGTTTACCAGATTATTTTAGATTTCTATATTTTAAGAGGTGGAATCAGGACTGAAAAATTCAATACCACAGCTGGGATTTGAACCACAGATCTTCCGCTTATCGAGTGGCTGCTCTAACCACTAAGCTACCATGGCCAACTTACCAGTATGACATTAAATTCCCCTACCATTTCTATATTTTATTTATCATGCAAATATCCTAAACATATGGCATTTTAATCAAAATAATTAGTCATTTTGAGAAAATCAAAAATACAATTTTATTATGTTAAGAGCAGTTTTGGGAGAGGAATTTTCATGAAAAATTATTGTATGACATCCCTGGAGACTGCTGAACTTAAATAGCAAGTTTTTTATTTTTGAATTATGCTGTACGCAAACAGATATACACGTACACAATTTTTCTAAAAATGCTTTTTCTGGAGAGCCTCAAAAGGTGTATTTCTAATAAAATCTCAATATCCAATTTTGGGTGGAATGCACTACTTCATCTACTTACTAAAGATGTAAGGCAAATGACATGTGCTTTATGCAAAACAATGAGGAAAAGACCAAATGATAAACAAAACTATGTCTTAACCTATAACACTTTATTATTTTAAAATAAGCAATGAAACTGCATATACTTATAAATAACCACTAACAATATGAGGATCAATCAGTGTGCATTCAACAAACACATTGTGAATGAAACAAATACCATTTCCAAACTTTCAACTCCAATGATGAATACACTTCAATATCACAAGAAAGTAGCTAAACTGAATGAGAATATGAAAAAATAAAGAAATGTCACAGCACGTCACTTTTACTTCCTATCTTGTATCTGGTGTCACTTAGTTGCATAAATCATACTCAGTAATGCAATGCAAAATGATACAAAACACTCACTGTTTCTGTTTGTTTCCGGTGGCCAAAGCACTACAACTGTACAAAAATAAGTCACACTCCGGCCGGCCGGCCGACCCTGGAACCTCTTACATCTGTGGCAGCTGATCTATAGGCGTGGCAAACTTGAAGTCCTCTGGGAACAGCTTGATGGCATGTGGGTACATCAGCTTGTATGACTGTCGAATTGTTACATCTGCTACACCAGCAATATCACCTATTTCCTTCTGACTCCTCTTATCTTCTGAAGCCTGAAATGTTCATCATAGTAACATGAAAAAGAGCTAACAAATTATATACCTTAGAGTGGTATACACCATATAGGAGTAAATTTTTTGGAAGTAACATTTACTAAAGAAGTTCTCCATGCAAAGTAAAAGAGCTCAATTACAATTTGCACTTTTAGTTACTACTGTAACTAGAATTGTGTGTTAAAATGCGAGAGAAAATGCCAGTTGTTTAGGCACGGCAAATGTAAATATTGTATACAATATTTAATTATCAAAATTTTATTTTTTTAAATCAATATCCCAAAACTATGTGCATCAAAGGGAAATGTGTTCAAGGTCGATCAATGCATTGTAGTTGAATCGACAAATAGTAAATCAATCACAGTTACTGTGTCCATAACTATGAAAACAAACAATTACCCTTAAATATAAGTAATGAATTACTATTACTAGCAACATATGCGTCATACGAGACGGTCGTATATTGGAACTGCCAAAAAAGAAATTTGTCTAACCCAGCAATGTTGGATGTACCACTGAGGAATGTCGAATTGAATAGCAAAGAAAGAGGAAAATAAAGATATTTCTCTTACAAAACCAGAAAGTTCTCATACACAATGGTTTCGGAACTCGAAAGTGCCCCTGATTGTAAAAGTGTGAAGTTAATTTGTGAATAAGCAATGAACCATTTGGTACACTTTGTAAGAGCCTACAAATTTACCTTTGTGTTTGTCAAGGAGATGGTTTGGCTTGTTCAATTATAGCAGTATCAGCTACGAAATGATATAAGTTTGATGTTGAGAGACATGATAAAAATATCCTTAGATTGTGAGTTTAGGTTACAGTATGCGTTACTGGAGTATTCAGGTGTACTTATTTATTACGATGTAGCAGACACGGCATGGTATGTCTTTATGTTTACACTCACGAGCTGCACGGCTCCATAATGCGTGTTTGTTTATGTACTGACCTAGTGAAAGTGAAACCTGCAGTGTTGCCAGCTTGTTTTCAATAAAACTGAAATAGTTCCGTAGGAAATGGTCAGAGACAAAAACGTATAGTTTGTATAGTTAATATGAAATCACGGTATATAGCCAGTGATATAAGCATCGTTTGCACCCACAAAATTTATTTGTACAACATGAAAAATTATAGTTTTAAAAAAACTAACAACACGCTTTTATAACAAACTGAACTCAAAATAGAAAATACTTTTAAATATGAAGAATTTGTTCTATAAAGTCAAGTAGTTCATTATATTTCAAAATTTTGTAATAACAAAATAATACATCTTATTGTAAAAAAATGTGGGGTGCTTTTCACGTTACTTTTATCACAACTTTACTTTTATAAATAGCTAGCAATGTAACTATAACATTGGATATCCAACACTCCATGCTTTTTTACAATAAAATTTATTATTTTATTAATATAAATTAGTTTTTATTTTAAACTTATTACAAAACTTTGAAATATAATGAAGTACTTGACTTATAGAACAAATTCTTCATACTTAAAAATTATTTTCCACTTTTTCGTTCAGTTTGTTATAAAAGCATGTTGTTAGTTTTTTAAACTATAATTTATTTATCCTGATGACCCTTGTCAGGACATTAGGAGAAAGTTGTGATATTAATGTATTGTCATCAGTCCTTGACATGCGTCAATCAGAACTCAAGTAGGTGAAAATTACCTTACATTGATAAATTTAGCGAAGTCCCTTTTCATCCTGATTATCCTGGTCAGGATCTTAGGAAAAAGTTATGATTATTTATTATTATTAAATCTGACCTTATATAAAGGTTTGCCATGTGACACAGAATAGTTTTCATGTGTTTGAAATGAATACATAAAAAGGTTAATAAAAAAAACAAAAAAAAAACAAAGTTTTTGTTAGTATATGACACAGTTAAATGATTATTTTATATCTTATTACTTTCAAATTTAAATGTTGTGGTTTCCATACAAATGATTTCGGCATATTGCCACAGAGTATTTTATAGTCGTTAGGACAATGTCATCCTTGTATTGTCATTGGTCCTTGACATGTGTGCAAAATTTCAAGTCAATCAGAAGTTATTGTCCGGTTGATAATGGAGGAAAGTTACCTTTGAAACGCATCCCAGAGAAATATGTTGTAAGTGTTGTTCAGTGTTATTAATTAACTCACCTTTTAAATTAAATCAATCAGAAGACTTTAAGTGGGTGAACATTGTGTCAAAAGATTCTGTTACATACATACAGGTGAAGCTAATATAAAATGTGGAGCAAGAACAGTAACAGTCAACTATCAGCCGTCTATTAATTTTGCAGCTACCAAAATATGTTCACCATATGAACAGTATCAACACCTTGGAAAGTTCTCTGCAATGTATTGTACTTTATGTGAGAGCAGCACATTTTTCTAGTGCTCTCATTTATGCCAAACAGAAGATCGTCAGCATTAGAAACATTATTGCGTACCTGTGAAGCCATGTAGATAGCAGCAGCTGCAACTGATATTGGCGACCTTCCTGGCACTATGTCAAGTTCCACAGCCTTGCGAGCAATGTGTGTAGCTGCACGTTGTACCATGTTAGGTAAGCCTGTCAAAACCAAACATTGTGTCAGATAACATCACACTCTCTTATAACAACCATGAGCATAATACCATTTAAGGAGTAAGTGATAATCTTATATATTTAAACGAGCAATTCTTGTATAGTACCTGGGCGACCGAGCTTCACTCGGCTTTTCTTTTCTTTTCCTTCTTTTAATCGTGTTGTTTTTTTTTTTTTTGGGGGGGGGGGGAGAAGATATTTAGATAAGCTTGAAAAGCAAAATTTTAACTAAATATAAATTTTCATCCCAATTGTTGGAGCCGTTTCCGTGACGAGATCTTTAATATCCTGGCTTGTTTGTTGAAATTGGCCCATTAACAGAGAAATTATGGCCAAAATAACGCTTTGATTAATTGTGGCTATTACACATAGACTAAGATAGCTAAGTCAATTTTCTTTATGTTTTCTCAAAGCTCTTGATGAGACCTTTAATATCTTAGCTTGCATGTTTAAACTGGCCCATTAACAGAGAAATTATGGCCAAAATAAGGTTTAGAGTAATTGTGACTGTTACACATAAATCACATTTTTTTCCAGGAATGACACCTATATAGGTAAACTTAATAAGTAAAACCCTGTCTGAATACAAAATTTGATCGAAATCGTTAGAGCCGTTCCCAAGTTGCACGGAATATATTTTAGTATAAGAATTGCTCGTTTAAATATATTATATAAATATATTCTGCGCAACTTGGAAATGGCTCTAGTGATTTCAATCAAATTTTGTATACAGATAAGGTTTTCCTTTTTAAGTTTATCTATATAGGTGTCATTCCTGAAAAAACGTGATTTTATGCGTAACAGTCATAATTACTCTAAACCTTATTTTGGATATAATTTCTCTGCTAATGGGCCAATTTTAACAAACAGGCCAGAATATTAAAGGCCTCGTCAAGAGCTTTCAGAAAACCTAAAGACAGTTGACTTAGCTATCTTAGTCTACGCGTAACAGTCATAATTAGTCAAAACCTTATTTTGGCACAAGTTTAGATTGGCTTACTTGCCACTTGCCAGCCAGATTCTAAGTCCGAACTTACTGCGCATGCGCCGACAGTAGTTTCACAATTGCCCACTAGATTTCACTGCATGACTAGCAGATGATTTTCACATCTGCCAACATTGCTTTTTACACTACACTAGTTTTCGTTGCCAACACATTAAACACAAATGCACTCACTCGCGTCATTGCTGCCACAGACATACACCGCTATCGCGTAGCTATTGTTGTAGATTCTGTACATTATTTTTTTGCTCATTGTGTACATTATTTTGCTCTTATACTATTGTTGTGGATTCTGTACATTCGAATTATTGTGTACATTATCTTTATTGCCTTGTTACTGGGTCCACGATAAGCTGGCTCGTTCTTTATTATTATATTATTTTATTATATTATTATTTTTTTAAATTTATTTATTTATTAGGAGGAAACAAAAACACAAATCATAAAGTTTACATTGAATTTAAACATTAACTTTGCATTCCTTGATGATTTTCCTGTGATATTGTTGATCACCCAAAGCTAGCTGAAGGTTCTCAGGAACCTTATGATGATGATTATTATTACATTTATATTATATATTATTATTTATATATAATACTATATATTATACTTATATTTATATTATAATATATTAATATTATTATATTTTTATTATGTTTATTATTTATCATTCTTTTTTTGTTTATTTTATATTATTATTTTATTATTTAATGTTATTATATTTATTATATTATTAGATTTTTATTATGTTTACTATTTATCGTTCTTTTTTGTTTATTTATTTTATATTATTATTTTTAATGTTATTAGATTTATATTATATATATTATATTTATTATATTATTATATTTATATTATTTTTATTATTTATTGTTCTTTTTTATTTATTTTATATTATATTATTTTATTGTATTATTATTTAATATTATTATATTATATATATTATTTATATATAATATTTAATAGTATTATATTATTTTTATTAATTATCGTTCTTTTTTATTTTTTTATTTTTTTTTTTTTTTAATTTTCGAGTGGTGTAGCACGGCATCACATTCCCTGCATAGCATTCAAGTCCTCAACAGGCCCTTGTCGTACAGGAACTGCATGCATGCCTCTTCATTTAAGCACAGAGGCGCCAAATCCAATATACTGATAAACCTAGCCATTGCACTAGTTGCTTCTAAGGTCAACAGCATACTGCCGACTCCTGCAAAAACATTCAAACTTACTATTGGCAACAAACTCCTAGGGACATTCTGCTGTTGGCAGCGCTGCATTAACACAGCAACTTCGGCAAATTTCGTGACCATTTGCACACACTGCCGAGTGGGACTTTGCTGAAATTCTGACCAAGTCATCGCGTAAGCTAAACTAAACAATATCCATAATTTTCTGTTAATCCATTTTAGCGAACGAGCTAGCATTTTAAAGTCCTCTTCCAGGGCTATCAGAATACAGTAAGAAAGTGGACCTAGCTATATTAGTTTATGTGTTACAGCTTGTCCTGTCTATATGTTTGAAATAGAGCATATTACATTTTACGGCTGAAATGGTGGTGCTTATGAAATATTTATATGTATCTCTATATCTCGTGTATCTCGGAAATGACTTAATAATTGCGACAAAAATGTTTATTTAGTTAACATTTTGCTTTTCAAGTTTATCTCAATAAGTATCTTCTCTCAAAAAACAATATTTTACAAAGGGGGGGAAACGCCGAGCGAAGCTTAGTCACCCAGGCACTAAGCTTTACAGCCATAGAATATTTGATACTGCATAAAATATACTACCAAACATTATCAACTATTTATACTTCAATAAGAATAGACATCAATAAGTTGCTGGATTTATTGGAGCCTGTATGCTCAAACCTGTAGTTGCAGATCTTTTGGGACCTATTTACTAATTATTTATATCACCTAATACTATCTAACTTTTTTCCATCTCCATCTTACAAATTTTCCTCAGCCATTTAACCCACTAAATCTAAATTCAGGTTTCCGTGTGCCTGCTTTAACCACTGAGCTATCATGGCAACATGCAAACATGACATTAAATTGTCCAACTCACATTTTTCCTATTAAACCAGGAGATCTCAAATACATATGAAATAACACACCCTAATGGCCACATACTATGGTAAGTACATAATACTTATGAACCGCTATGCTGTGTTTTTCCACTGCGAACACGGAAATACGATAACAGCAGCTGATATACACAAGGTCATGAGCATCGCTTGTTTTTCTCTGCTCTGCTCACAATCAGTATTGAGCTGATGCAATATTGTGTGGCTGCATAAGTACCAACGTGCTTTACTATTTAGTCCAGTACTTAGTTACAAAGTGTATTATGGCTTAGCATTTGTTTTCTACTTCACAGCGTGTATTTATTATGATTTTTTCAAGTCAACAGTCGTTGCCCATACATATGTGAATACAATTTTGCACTCCCCCCCCCCCCTTTTTTTAAGAGAATTAACCGACAGGGAGCATGATTTTGCCTTTTTTCAACAACACTCTGCAACAGCTCATACAGCCAATCTTTTGATGAGAACAATTGAAAGTGTGTTTCAGGACAGAATTATTAGTAGAAATTTGTGGTCCCCTCGGTCCCCCGACCTAACCCCCTGCAAATTCTATCTGTGGGGTAACTTAAAGCATGTACAAGACAAACCGACACACCCTGGAAGAATTAAAACAAAATATCTGTTAGGTAATTGCCAGCATTTCTCAACGTGAACTACGGCGAGTGATGGATCATTTTCTAAAGAGATGCCAAAAATGTATGGACAACAGTGGCCAGTTTCAGCATCTGCTATAATTATATTGTTAAGTAAAGCCTTTAAAAGTATTCTAAAGTAAGAACAAATTAGAAACTAAAAACTTCACTTATCTTATTGTTTTGTTTTTTAAAAGTAGTTTTAAAAATGATGTATGGTTTTATCTGTGCTGTTCTATGACAGCGGCAATCAGCGACGAGCACAGAGGACTTGTACAGACAAAACACAGCACAGCTAGTTCAGTCTTTTGGATCACCCGTTACTTAAGTCCTGGGATTCTAGTTTAACCAATTATAAGGTCAATCAATGGAAATTAACTAGCAATGTGCAGCACAGGGTTGGAAAATATGTAGCCAGAACAAAACACTGATATGAATTATAGACGAGTACTAATTAATCATCTAATTTTGCTTTGAATGGATTATAAACAAATATTCATATTCAGCACACTTCAAATATTGAAAAACATTAGAAATGTGTAAATTTCACCCCATACCCAAAAGTTTAATACACATTTAATAATAAATACTAACCCAGATTTGAGCAGAAACGGCACATGAAATCTCCAGTAGTGATAAGGTCTACACTAGTTTCCAGCGCCTTCAGAATCAGTTTAAAGCACCGACCAATTTCCTTTTTACTGATTTTGCTTACAGCACAGATTTCCTGCGGAATAAAGAAAACAATCTACATTAATTTTAAATTCACTGCATTTACAACTATAGAGGAGAAGGTAAAAACAAAATATTCCACCTAAAGACAGATAAAGAATTTATCAAAGCACCTAGACTAGGACATGGTTTACATAGAAACAAAGAAAACAAACCTGGAAACAAGATCCATGGATCAGTTCAGTAATATAATATTCAAACAGGATGACAGTCTTTATCAACTGTGGCAGAAATTGCACGCCCAAGAAAACTAATGGGAAGATTCATGCTAATATTTTACTATGCCAATTTATGTCCATAAAAAATGTGTCAATTTCTTGTCATGAATATTCTCATGAACCTTGTAATCAAATCCGAAGCTATTAGGTAAAATAGAATATGACCAACATTAATCATAAGTGTAAATTATGAAAAAAGACAAGAGAGAGACAGTGGTTGTTAGTTATGTAAACAAAATTGATATTTAAGTTTAATATCTTCCACAGGTGCGACACGAAGATTATGAAGAAAATCGCTCCACCCTTTACATGGAAAATTTTTCAAACATTTTTATTTTATTGAAAATGGCTCTGACAATTTTGATTAAAATGCCATATGTTTGAGATACTTTTATGACAAATCTTGAATTTTCTGGCTATAACCCATGAAGCCCTATTTACTCCAAATGACTTTTGTATAACTGGTAAACCTTAAGAGATAGACCAAATTTTACTGTACAAAAAATGTAGATCTCCCTAAAACACACAATTTATGTCCAAATAAATTTTTTTTGTAGAGTGAACCGTTTCAGAGATATTCCTCATTATTTCTGTAACTTTAGAAGCACATACTTCTGTCAAATGAAACATTGCTATTCATTTGTTTACACGTTAACTGTGCAAAAAAAAAAAAAAAAACAGAATTTGAAAGCTTTAAAAGATTTGACTGTAGCTCAAAGCCTACTGTATTCCCATATTCCTCTTGTACCTACAAAGAAATAAGCAATAAAATAATTTGTACAAATGTTTATCTCAACACAAAGGAGATAGAAGAATAAGAGTTTGTAAGAATGGTTAGTACAAGAGTAGAGAAAGTTACGTGAGCACAACACATCAGATTTTTTAATGTTAAAGTCCTAAAAGTCCTAGACTGAATAGCACATGCAGTAGCAATGAGAATAGCAGCAATCACAACAGTACTGATGATAACAATTGCAAATGAGCTGCACTTTCCCATTGCAATAAAACATCAAACTACAGGTATAGCTCTTTTATTTAACATGCTGTACTTAAAATAGCTTTACATTCATTCAGTCTCGCTCTTGTGGTCTGTTACAGTCAGGTGAACAAGAACTTACGTTTACTTAACAACTTTCTTGTAATATCGCACTATGGAGACAATTATTTCATGTTTTATAATAAATTCTGATGTAAATACTGAATAAAATGACGATGTGTTTAAACATTTCAAATTGTATCCATTCTTTTTTTGTGTTTGTTGCCTTCGTCCGTTATGATCTGTTACTGTGTGCAGTCATTAATTCCTGAGAGCCCACTGGGCAGTTATCACTCACATTTCTGTTATGCCTTTGGTCACCACATGCATGGCAGCACTAAAAGTGGCAACACTGTTAGATTCGCATGTTCAAAGATCAGTCACCAACTAAAGATGCACAGACCAGTTGCAAGTGATTTTGTCCATATGGCATATTTTTCATTCCTTCAAAGCATTTTCCAGTATGACTTGATATTGTGGGACAGTAGTCCACAAATAACAGTGAGCTAATGATTAAAAAAATGTTTACTGGAATATTGACAAATGAGTAATCAGAAGCTTTCATGACTGCAGTCAGAATTATAGCTAGAAATTACTTCCAGGCTTAAAAACTGTGGTCTGCTGGAGTTTAAAGGTCCAGATCTTTCGTCCACACCTGCAATGGACATCATCAGTGGCGTGGTCTTAGTCTTCTCGGCGAAGGTTCAGTTACAACAGAATTTCTGGCTGGAGATGCCGTGTTTATATCTGGGCCGCTCACAGGGAATTGGCTCGGATTGAGGGGGAGGTGTGTGTTAGATGGGTGGGGCTTCTCCGCTCTGATTGCTGAATGGTTTATGCAATTTCTCTGCATTTGTGCTTCTTTTTTATGTCCAAGTATCAGATGCTAGGTTTTGTTCAGTTTTAGACCTTCTTCCTTTCTGTTAAAATTATTAGGTTGTTTGTAAATTTCTATGGCTTTGTGTTGTAGTCTGGCTTGATAGTACAGCATAGAAGAAAGAACACTAGTCTCATTATACTGAATTATGTGTTCTCCATCGGCCCATATTGCATGTTCAACGACCGCTGTGTTATCTGTCGGTCCCAGACGACAACATCTTGAGTGTTCTGAGAGTTGAATGTTAATGCTGCATTGAGTGCGTACTGCACCGCAAGAACAAAGAATATGGTAAACACCGGCCAAAGCAAGCAGGTCCCTGGGATCTTTGACAAATACTACTTAAACTGATGTTGTAATCTACTATTTAAAATACAAGAAATTCAGACAGTTGTTGATCTATATTTTATGATGCTCTCATGTATATGAAAGAAAATGTACAAAATATAACATAAGAAGTGACATATACACACATGAGAACAGAGTGAATATACCATATCTTAGGCTTCAGAAGTCCTCAAAGTATTATAAGTAAACATGGCATAAAAATATTTAGTTCACTTCCTTTAGAGATATGCTATATAAATATTCAAAGTTTTAAAGATAAAATATGTAAGTGTTTAATATAAACTCCATTCTATAACACACAAAATTGCAAGAGATCAGTAAATATGACATGTAAAATACCCACCCACCCCCACACCCCCCCCCCCCACACACACACACACACACACACACACACACACACACACACACACACACACACACACACCGGGTGGAAGGGAAGTCATTGCATAAATTTGTTGTTGTTAGCTAATGCTGGATTTCTGACAATGAAGTCATTAATCCTCTTGCTCTCCAATACATCAACATATTGAAGAGACTTAGCAATAAATGTAACCGCTTTTTAGAGAGCACCATATTTTTATGTTTTGGCGGTCACATCGCTCTCTCACAACCCCCAGAATGTCTGGAGGACCACACCTGTCGTTGGTTTACGGGTCTCACCGACCTGACCAGGAGAATTATCAAAATAAATTCACTGACCATATCCTCTGATTACCAATCAGAGGACGTATTACATGCCATGACAGGTCAGCATGTTAGGGGTTAAGGTTTTATGGAGAAATGGAGAGGTTGGAAAAATAAAGACTCCCTAGCCCGCAGGAACCCTAATAGCATCGGGGTCAGAAGAGAACAAGAGATGACCAAGGTAAGGTCAGATAGAAAAGTTACAGTGAGGAGCAAAACACCAGTAAGTGGAAGTAATGTTCTGCTCAGCTTGGGTACCTTGTGGTCGCCATTCACATATCCCCTGGAGATATTTTAGTTTTGTCAAGAACAAGCTGGCAACACTGCAGATTGTGTGGGTGTCACTTTTCCTAGCTCTCTACATAAACAAACTAAGTAACATTGCTTCTTGAGAACACAAACAAATACCTTGCCTTGTCCTTCTGTGTTTACTGTGCGAGTGTAGGCCAATCACAAGCGTTAGCTCCCAAAACATTAAAGCGAAAGAGAATGCGCCAGACCTATTTACATCCACAAACCAGCTCAATTACCTGACCAACCTCAACATAACGTTGTCAACTTACTGCACATGTGAAAAAGCTGCTTGGAGTATTCCTTCACATCTTTTAAGTGATTAATTATTTTGAAATCCTGTGTGATGTCCCATGAAGCTTTGTCAGAAATAAGTTACTCTACACATCTTACAAGTAACAAACTGTTATCTTCGTACGTTCTTGTGGAATTACGCATCCAAGTTGGATAAAAAACCATTTATTTTTTCGAAATCGGCTGATCAAAGAACAAAATACCATTAGACTTTTTTGTTTGTAATGCTTCTATGAAGCACATATAAGTATTAGAATGAGTGTAATGACTTCCCTTCTACCCTGTATGTATATATATTGTCTGTTATATACATTATTACCTGTTTGGTGTTTATAAGTACTTTCATTACCTGCATAAGTTATGCTTGACAAAGCCTGATGAAATTATTGTAATTATATCACATAGTGAATAAAATATTATTATGCTTTCCCAGCGTTGTTTATTGATGATAGTTTCTCGGGCTAACACCCAGGACAAATTTGGATAACTACCCAAGCTTTCAGTGCTAACTCTACTGTTGGTTAGGAATAAATATTGCGACATCAGTAGTCTAACTTCAGTTCCCCTGAGGATGGCGGCAGAGTTAGTCGCCGAGATATCGGGCAGTTACCCAAATTTGACCTAGCTGTTAGCCTGAGAAACTATCATCAATTATTATTATTATTAAAATACAAAATAATTAATCCAGGCTTGTGGGCATGATCTAGTGAAAATCTCCTGCCAGACGTTTCATTCAAAGCTGCGCCAAATATC
This sequence comes from Tenodera sinensis, assembly GCA_030765045.1. Lineage (NCBI taxonomy): Eukaryota > Metazoa > Arthropoda > Insecta > Mantodea > Mantidae > Tenodera > Tenodera sinensis. The sequence continues at coordinate 202,493,311 of CM060963.1, forward strand.
CTCAGTGTTGTCGCCATAGCACTCTGCTACTCTCAGCAACGACTAATCTTCTTTTACTGCTTAATTTATACATAAACAGAATAAGACACACAAAGTTACCTTAAAGGTCCTGGGAACACCTTCCTGACGACAGGCAATGTATAGGCAAGCTGATGCAATAGCGTCATTGGCTCTTCCCTTCAGGTTCTTGCCATCGTGCACTTGCTTGAATAGATTGTTGGCACGATCCACAATTGTCTTGGGCAAATTGATGCGATCTGCCATGCTCGTTATCTCACGGAATGCATTGATTAGAGCTCTATCTGAACTACTCATCTGGAAAGTCAAACATACACTTCAGTAACTTATATCAAATGCACTTCTTTGACAAAAACCTCATTTTACATTCACATTACCTTCACTACTACATTAATTTTTATATAGCTTCTATATAAAGGGTTGCGGTTATACATTTTGTTAAAGATACATGGACAAGGAAACCAATATTTAAAAGCGGGACATTTATGGATATTATTTACTTTAAGTCCTGCAAAAATTATTTTTAAGTATAACACCGGACATGATTAAACGAATGCAGATAGAACATGCCGAAGTTGCCCTGGAATAGCAGTACAGGTAACCTCAATAGTAGACCATCTCCATAGCACACCTGCTTCTGTCATGGAGGACCCAGGTTCAATCTCCAGTACTGGTGTGGGGAGGTTTGGTCTAGGGTGCACTCAGCCTCATGATGCCACCTGGGACTCCACGTGGAAACAATATCTATCTCTCTCTCTATGGTGTTACAGCCCTTATAGGGCCAGAGCCTGTCTCACTATTGAGCTGGCACAAAACAGGAGAAATTGAAGTGAGCCAATCAGGAGGAAACAACACCTTGGATGAAGCCCGCCCCCTCCCTCCCGCTGTCTGCCAGCAGGTGTTAGGGCTTAACCACTTTATGACGAGATGTGGGGTTTTTCAGGGTGACTGGTGAAATTTGGGTTGTAGGTGGTAAGGAAGTAGCAAATTTCACCAGTCACCCTGAAAAACCCCACATCCCATCATAAAGTGGTTAAGCCCTACGTCTAACACACCTCGGGCTGTTCTCAGCCTGCTAACAGCGGTCATGGTCATAACCGCCATTTTTCATTCTGAAGGCCATGGAGTCTACAAACCGAAAGCTCAATCAATGTTCACCCATGAAGCCTTAAAGCGTAAAAGTCGCTATTAGTTGAAACCTTATTTTGGCCATAATTTCTCTGTTAATGGGACAATTTCAACAAACAAGCCAGGAGATTAAAGGCCTCATCAAGAGCTTTCAGAGAACATAAAAAATGTTGACTTACCTATGTTAGTCTATGCATAAGTCACAATTAGTCGAAACCTTATTTTGGCCATAATTTCTCTGTTAATGGCCCAATTTCAAAAAACAAGTCAGAATATTAAAGGTTTCTCGTCATGGAAACAGTTCCAACGATTAGGATGAAAATTTATATTTAGTTAACATTTCATTTTTCAAGTTTATCTAAGTATTTTCTCCCAAAAAACCACAATTAAAAAAAAAGGACAAGAAAAGAAAAGCTGAGCAAAGCTCAGTCATCCAGGTACTATAGCTAAAACTAGCACCGTTTTGAGTGGGAAGTGACTGGTTGCCAGTACAAGTAGCAAAGATTGCTGAATGATAGATCTAGTGAAATCAAAGTTTGGTGATTATTGGGTATTAGCTATACTTGTGTTTCGACTATGCTTTGTTGTCACTTCATGGTTGCGGTTACTCCACTCCTCTTATAAAAAACATCCCTTGGGTACACTTTGTGCCTTAGGATCCTCTGTAAAGATTGCATATGCAGATCAAACACTATTTCATGAGAAATACTTATGTTTCCAAATCCTGGATAGCTGAAAAATTATCCTAAGTTAATAAGTACTGCTTTAAGAACAAAATATTCCCTCGTTGAAGTTGCTGGGGGCCATTTTAAGCGTCCTCATGTATACAGGGTATCGCAAAAAAACATCGAAAAATTAAATTATTTTTTCTGGTGTTTAATGACACTGACAATTGCCAGGATCACATCAGTGTCGCCGGTGTGCCGGAATTTCGTCCCACAGTTCTTTTACTTGCCAGTAAATCTACTGACATGGAGCTGTCGTTTTTAAACACACTTAAAAACCATCAGTCTGGGCCAGATTTGAACCTGAGACCTTGGGATCAGTAGGCCAGCGTCTAAACAACTGAGCCACAAGGAGCGACTAAAAAAAAAAGCAACACCGGCAACTTTTAGTATGTTGTATGGGACAGCAAACTCATCGGTTTTCAAACAGGAACCCCTGTCCGGAAATGCATGGTTTGGACACTGTAGCGCATCGAAGTGTGGGATGGGTGTACATTCACATTTCGTCAATAAACCCAACATCGAGCTGTCAACATTACAAACGGGCTTTGAGCTGTGTACCTCCTACATCACTGCAGAGCCTATATCGGCGGTGGTGAGCCTCATGCACATGATCCAATATATGCGAATGTTGGCCATTTCAGCAGGTACATGTCGCACTGCTGTTAAAAAAGTTACTGTACTGGAAACTATGCAAGTAACACAGTAGGATGTGCAATGATACCAAAACGGATGTTCACAAATTGTCAGAAAGCCTCTCAAACTTTGATGCTCTCCAGCATCCAAACCATGCGTTTGCGGACAGAGGTTCCTATTTGAAAACAAATCAGTTTGCCATCTCGCACAACATACAAGTATTGTCTGTTTTTTGGGACACCCAGTATAGCAGAAACTAGCACATTTTGACAGAGGGAAATGAGTGGTTGCCAAAGTAGCAAATGGTCGAATATGAGCGCGTGAACTCCTCCACTTTTGCAATCCTTGGATCTTAGCTATACTGATATTTTGGCTATGCTTTCCCGGCTGCAACTGCTACACTCCTCTGTTTATAAAAAGACATCCTTCAGCCATGCTTTGCAGCTTAGGAAGTGCCAATGTTGGGAACAATCCCATGATACTTCAGTGGAATGCAGGATATGTAGCTGTTACATTGTGTCATTACTGCTTCATTTCAAGGATTTATATACATAACTATACTCCATCCAGCCTTACATCCATCCGCCCCTTGTATCCCTCCGCAATAACCTGCGACTAATACAAAACAAAACACACCACGTGGATTCATGCCTCGTGTTTATGTTGCAACAGAACAATATTTATTCGGGAGTTTTAGGAATATTGCTGCTATCGCGTTACATTCAAGTAGTCTTTACGAGGGTTATCGTACATCTTGAAAACTCACAGATAATCGCCGATATTTAGGGTAGTACATTTCATGGTGTGCTTTGGTTTTGGCATATCATGGGTTAGTTGCTGACAGCTTGTGTTTACACAAAGTGCGGATCTAAGGGTGGAGCAATTATAAAGGGTTATCAAGTTCCTCTGCACCATGCCAGAGTCTACCGCTTGAAATAATGTTGGTACTGCTGTTTATCTGCATTACCTTTAATAAATTAAATACCTGAATCTATCAAATTTTTTATTTCGCTGAATGTTATAATCATGCGCTCGCAGCAGCCAGTGTTTCCACTGAAATTCCCAACTCATGGGGAATCTTGGTTACATGAGAGCTGCGGAACGACTCTCAATAGACCTATATAACTACCATATCTTGAGTTTGAATTATTGTCAACTTTGTATATTACTATAAATAGTGAGTGCAGCATGTACGCAATAAACGGTGTTGAGTGTTGACCCCAATACCCAATCTTAACTGGGTCCTAACTGTTGACAACACATAACTAGCTGTAAAGATCCTCCTATGAAGCATCGGGTGAGATGCCTGCATAAAAATACTCACATTGCTAATTATAAATGCATAAAATTGTGACAAAGTGTGTTTCATACAGTTAAGTAAAAAAGTGTGTGTTATTTTGTAGAATAGTGGCCTCTCGATACCATTGTCTGCTACACAAGGCAAGGGCATGGCCTGCATGCCTGGAGCATTGCCAACCAAACGTGAACACGATGAAAGTACCAACAATGCATCACGAAAGTGGCGATGCTTGAATGCATAAATGTTTTCACTGTTAATGAAATTAGCATCAGAGTGTAGTAAACAGAGTGATAAATTCAACGCCCAAATCTACTAGTACATTATGGACCAGAAGAACAACTAGCACATGTTTCTCCGCTTTTCGTATTATGTGTTTGACAATATTTACATGCTTCCTCAGTTTCACAGTTGGCAACATGCGTGTCATCCATGCATAGCAGCAATTAAACATAATAGAAGGAGCTAGGCATTGGAATAGTTGAGCTTAGGCCACTATTCTGCACGATAATAAGTGTTTTTCCTAATAAAATTTGTAAAGTGGAGCATTAATTAGTATTCAGTATATACATTCCTCACAGTTGGGCCATAAAATGTGTCAGAAGTGCTTCTGCAGGTTCTTTCACAATACGGGAGTTTGTTTACTTATATTTGCTTTTTTCTTTAATGAAACATATACAATCAATTTGGTAAATCAATCTACAAACAGTGTACTTACAGTCCTGCGGTTCTGATATTTTGAGACACCAAAACTGTCAAATGAAGCATCCCCTCGTCCTGGCCCAATCATGGTAGAAAGATCTGAACCATTTAAGAGGGGATTTTCTGGGCCACCTACTCGAGATGGATCAGCTCCTGCCTTCTCATTACTAAACGTTCTCCACTCTGAGCCAACGTCTATAACCCTAAAAGCAACCAAAAGACATTCGATAAAAAAATGCTACTTAACCAGAAGCTGCCACATACAACTAAGATTCTTATAATAATCTCATGTCATTCGCATACCTGTCTCCAACAACAAGTCCGCATTCTGAACATATCTGGTCCCCAGCGCGATAATCTTCTATCAATGGGGCATCTGGATGAGCGTTACAACATACCTTATTGGTATCATACCTGTAACAGCCAAAATGAATGGTTTCGCAAACAATAATGTGTCCTAACCATTTAGTTATTTTGTCACTTTAATTTCACAGCTAATCCTCATGCCCTAGGTTAATTGTCAAACAAGTAACAATAAATCTTACCTGGATGAGCTTGCCATGTTGAACGACACTTCGTCTGTAGTATCACAGAACACTGCAGAACACCAACCTACGGTAATGATCAAGGTTGCCAACTAACGTTAGCAAATAGGCACTAAGTTCTAAATTAAAAGCCACCAGAAAGTCGGTAAATCAAACTTTGGCTCCGGATTATTTGTATGAGGGTTACTCGGCTTGTGGATTATTTGGGTATCTTTGTAAAGCACCAGAAAGAATTATTCTTCGTGCACTTGAGAACTAAGCTTTTTGTGTTTGAGTCGCTGAGAGGGGGAGCCACAGAACACTCTAGGGGGGAGGAGCTCTAGGAGATAGCAATAAATGACTGCCGCGTGAGAACAGAGCACCATTACGTTGTTACCGACCTGCCTGTTCCATGAAAATTGAAAACAGGCTGTTTTCTGGTGTTAACCTGCTCTGTAAGCGAACTATGTTAAAAGAAGTGTGGTGGTGGAGAAAAAAAAGTGTTACATTAAAACAAAATCTAGAATTAATTTAAAGATTTGAGAAGCTGATTATGGGAACGGAATGCAGACTGTTCCTGACATTAAATTGAATAAGAAGAAAAGGATCTTGTCAGAAACTGTGATTCTAATTCTGAACCATTGCAGGAAAAAGCATGAAGAAATCTATATTCAATTAATTAGATGAGACTTTTTGCAATGATTAAGACAAAAATGTGCAGAATGTGTGATTGTTTCAGGCGTGACGTGTGCTGAAAGGCACACACCGAAAAAGCGTCTTCTTTTCCTTCCATGGAGTTCAAGAGTACAACAAAAGTTTCCTATTATTCGTATATCCCCTCCCCCATTTACCACAAATAATTGAGATTTGACTATATTTGGAATGGGATTACCAAAGTTCGTATTTAGCAAGATTAGTCTGTTTTTAAAGGCTTATCCTGCCGTCCGTATTTATTATTTTTAATGTGCATTCTGTCCGTATATTCATAAAGAGGGTGCTCCCGGGGTGAACAATTTCCTGTTGTTAAAATGAACTTGGTTTACTTAATTACGGGTTTTACCAGTACATCCTGAATTCAGAAGGTTTAAAAAAATCTTGTATTTTCAGAATAGGTACCAACTTTTACTTTGGACTATTTAACTTAACTGAGGTGCACTGTGGTGGAAAATGATTTACTTACAGCTCGTTAGCGGTTTCCCCCTACATCAATGTCTTATCTGCAACAATCCAGCAGCAGATACACTTTGTACAGTCTGCTTGTGTTGATTCGGTAATTGCAGTTGGCGCTCAGTGCAAATTTAAGTTTTATTCTTTCTGTGCTGTGATTTAGTGTTTTAAACAGAAATTTTGTGCACGTTTTAGCTTTTAGTAAATTATTGGAAACAGTAAATATAAATTTACGTCAAAATTAGAGAGAAAACACAACTGGGTAATGTTGCTGCAGGTTCAATGTCAGGCAGGTGAGAAAGAGAAAGCACGGGGGGGGGGGGGGGACCAACTGAGGAGCTACTTGATAGAAAAGTAGCCGCCCCCGGTCGAGAAGGCCACATAAGTGGCCGGAAGGGCTCGGGGCGCTGACCACGTCCCACACTCCAGTACTGCATCACACCAATGACGCCCGTAGTGGGCAGAGGTGGGGGACACTAGGTGTTCTGTGGGGGACACAGCGGCTGGGCAGCAAGCCTTGGCCCTTCAAGGGCTGTAACGCTAGGGGTATTCTTCTTCTTCCTCCTCCTTCTGCTCCTCATTATTACTATTGTTATTGTTATTACTGTTATTGTTATTATTACTTTTATTATTATTATTATTATTATTATTATTATTATTATTATTATTATTATTATTATTATTATTATTATTATTATTATTATTATTATTGTTGTTGTTGTTGTTGTTGTTATTCAATTGCATTAAATCTGTTTACTCTTGAACAGTTATTTCATGCCTTCATTAATTCGCGGTTATTATGTACTTGTATTACAATTCAGGATTGTTTCCCGCCTCTTCTACGAAAAACTTTTGTTTCGCGCCTTGCCTTCTTTTGCCACAGCTTCCAACTCTTCGGCGTTTCCTATTTATGCAGTGTTTTTTCTGCTGTAAAGTTGGTACCATACATTGCGCATTCACACCAGCACCAGATTCAGATTTAGCTTCAACAGCTTTGTTCCCCAGTTGTAATAAAAATTTTACAAGGTTCGTCAAAAGTAAAAATAAAAAAAATTAAAAAAAAAAACACACACACACACGCTTACATACATATATGTACAATTTCCGTTACATCAATGAGATTTTTTTACTACCTGTATACAATGTTAATATATATTTTGTTATAAATTTGACAAAATCTGTTTAGTTTGTCCGTACTATTTTGCATTCTTCTATCAAACAGAGGGTATTTTAATGAAGTAGTGTTTAATTTCTCTCAACTTTGTTGAATATTCATGTATTTCCTTAACTGTGAGAGGCATGTGATTGTACAGACCGTTAGCATTGCTCTCTATATACACTTATTTCCAAGAGAGTCTCTTAGCCTGACTCACTCCCGCCACCTCATCTCCTTACATAGCGGAGATGACGTATAACACGATCCTTTCTCGAACTTCTACAAACACGCCGGCCACCACGCTTCTCGAATGATCTAAAAAAACGTTTAGTTCTGCCGCTCTGATTATCGGGTGTTCACAAGTCGCGCGAGACAGTTTGAGCGCCTTTTATACACGCACCGCCAATGAGGCGGGGCAGTCCGGCCCCGACCGTCCTTTGTTGTGCGCGACCCCAATGTACCACTAGCATTTTCCATCGAGGCAGCAGTAGACTTCGCCACCGAACCACTTTTCCAGGTAGCACGGTCCTTGGCAACATTGTTGGGTAGTTCCCCTTGGTCCGGGCAGGACGATGTCTGCCATCCTGCTTGAAACCTCTGCGGCAGCTTTGTCAGTTGTGAAGGATCTTCCTCCACTTGCCTTTCACCCAGATGCGTTGATGTACCATCCTGCGCACAACGTGAAAATGACCCTCGGGGTTACATGACTGCCGACCCCTGGTGCACCTTTTCAGCCACCCTACTCCTGACGGACCCAACCGTAACCTCTTCTAGGGTCATCTTGCCGATCTCCAGATACTTGCTGGGGCTCAGGAGCGTTTTCTCCTCTTATACAACTCACAGGACCCTCTTGCCGACATTGACCATTCGCCTCGTGGCCCCTGAGAGCATCCAGTCCCAGCATCACCTACAGAACGATGCAGGAGATACAAATTAAGCTGATATAACTCAATATTTTAAAATTTTGCATCTATTGTGTTTTGAAAAAATCTGATGTGTTGCACTCACATGACTTTCTCTACTCTTGTACTAACCACTCTTACGAACTCTTATTCCTATATCTTCTTCATATTAGTTGAGATAAACATTTGTACAAATTATCTTATTGCTTATTTCCTTGTAGGTGCAAGGGGAATATGGGAATACATTAGGCTTTGAACGATAGTCAAATCTTTTAAAGTTTTGAGATCCTGTTCTCTTTGTTAAACCTATAAAAAAGTGAACAACAATGTTCCATTTCATGAAAGTTTAAGTTTTCCAAAACTGACACAAATAACAAGGAATGTCTCCGAAATTGTTCACTCTGCAAACAAATTTATTTAGACATAAATTGTGTGTTTTAGTGAGATCTACATTTTTTGTATTGTAAGATTTTGTCTATCTCTTATGGTTTACGAGTTATTCAAAAGTTATCCACAGTAAACAGGACATGGGGCTTCGTGTCGCATCTTTGAAAGACATTAAACTTAAATACCAACTTTGGTTTTTAACCGACTTTCCATTTTTGAGTTATGCTGTCCACCGACTGAGACACACACAGACAGACAGACACCCACACATGAATCTTTTTCTAAAAATGCTTATTTTGGATTCAGGGGGCCTCAAAACATATAGTTCCAGTGAAATCTCCACATCAACTTTTTGGGTGGAATACAATACTTCCTCTACTTACTAGTAGAGAAAGTAAAAACAGTTCTGAATTGAGAGATGAGATGATGTTCTCTTTGAAGTTCCAACAACAGTTATTAACTTCAGTCTTTCAATCATTACAGGAACTGTAAGAATAATTCTCAGTAGCATACAAATATTTGCACACATGTGTGTATGTGGTGAAAGTACGAGTATTATGATTGCAAGAACCATGTGGTTACCTGGATCATGATCGCCCTGATATGGTAACGCAGTGGGTCAGAGCAGTGGCACAGTAAGCTGAAAATGTCTTATTCAAATCCCAACTATGACACTCAATTTCAGTTTAATTCAACTATTCCAACTTCAACCTACACACAGCATGTGTGAAAGAACAACTATCATTGATGAATAGTGATTAACTCTGAAGCCCAGGACTTAAAATATGTAAGTTGTCATTGGGATATGTTATCCAAAAATGTATTTGAGTGCACCTGGTGGCTTACAAGAAAATTGTGTAAGTTGGAGAATTTAATGTATTGATAGTTAAAATAAAACCACCATACCAAATGTAGCCTGGAATAAAAACTCAACAAATTCAGATGAAACATGCAACATGCCAGAATGGCCTATCTGAAGTCTCGGTCTACAGAACAGAGGGAGGTACTACTGATCATTTATTGGAGGAAAAGGAGGCATATTCTAAACTACTTTCCAAAACTAGAGAAAGTAGATGGAGGGTCTTCATGAAGAATTGCTTACAGAAACACCCCTAGGGCATTTCATATAGGATTGTCAGAAACAAATAAGAATGGTTTATGACTCCATTAACTAAAAATGATGGATTGTGTAATTTGGAGGAAACTGCAAACCACCTGATGGATGCTCTCTTTCCCCAGGACAATGAGGATGATTTACCATACCAACCAGTGTTCAAATCAGGCTTTCTGACGATGGGGAGAAATCTACGTTTGTGATAGATATATATATATCCAATAGCAGCTATGGAAATACTAACCAACCAATGTCCCTTTGAATATGAAATAGAAAAAGCGGCTCTTATTCAACACGAAAAGTTGATCAGACTCCCATTCAATACATGGCACAAGAGAAATTTTACACATACACTAAAGACTCAGGAGAGCTTTCTTTCCAAAATTCAAGACATCAAGAAGAATGTATACCTTCCTAATTCAAAGGAAAACTTCATATCTAAAGTCAATCCGACACAAACATTAGACATCACATATTATTTACACCTGATAGAAGAAGTTAAGAAAAGTGATACTCCAACTAGTGTTCTAAAATTATTGGCATTAGAGACAATCCATACTAGATTCCCAGAACATGAGTGGCTCCATATTTATACTGATGGATCATTAATATCAAACCAAGATGGAGCAGGTGCTGGAGTCACATGTCACCTCTTTTCCTATTACAAATCTTTAAGTTATGGAACTACAAACTTTGATGGAGAAATTGAAGCAATTCGAATGGCCCTACAAAATCTTTTGTACAGAATTTCACATTTTCATCAAGCAGTTATTCTCTCAGATTCCAGGGCAGCAATTATAGCTATTACTTCCAAATTGTCACCAAAAAACCAAACAATTATAAAATGTTGGAAAATCCTTACCCATCTAACAGCACTTCAAAAACACCTAGTCTTGCAATGGATACCAGCTCACTGTGGACTGAGTGGTAATGAGAAAGCTGATTTTCTTGCAAAAAAGGGTAGCGGCAATGTGCAGAAATCTATAGTTAATCTATCATTTTATGCAGCTAAAAGATTACTCAACTCTGAATTCAAAAAAATTATTGAAAAATATTACTATGAAAAATCAAAGAATAAAAGATGGGAACTACCAAACATTCAAACAGTAATTCCTGAGTATCCTCGAAAAACAGCAGTTGCAACCTTCAGGTTGATTACAGGACATGATTGTCTGGCAAAACATTTAAACAGAATTGAGATATATTCTTCACCAGTCTGTCCTCTATGTGATCTGCAAGAGGAAATGGATCGAGACCACCTTCAAATATGCCCGGCCACTTCTAGTGCCCCATCCATCAGTGAAAAATATTGGAGAGCAAGAGGATTAATGACTTCATTGTCAGAAATCCAGCATTAGCTAACAACATATATATATATATAGGACATATATGACAATAATAATAGTAATAGCATTAGTGCAGCAGCGGCAGTGAACAATAGAACAGCGAGTTGCAAGAAACTAACTGAATACAGCAAGCAACAATTGTCATTGCTGTCGCAGAGTTGCTGGAATTGTGACCACGAATGCCAACTAATGAACCTGAGAATTGTTTATTGTTTAGTTTGCTTGCAATGTAATACTTTTGTTTACAGTCTGCCATGTCTACGTGTATTTTCAAAGAGCAGTAATAGTAAATGCTGTAATAGTAAAAAGAACAAATACTTCCTTGGCAGGTAAGGAATTTTTCTTTGACGAGCCAAGGAAGTTATTTAATAAGAGGGGGGAGTCTCCTCCCCCTCCCCTCCCAGTTAATTCGAACCCTGATATCAACAGAAGGCACACACAGCTTTCAGACTAGAATACCATAATGAAGAAGTTACAGAGGCAATAATGCGATTAAGGCAAAAACATACTCCAGGTCCATATAGGATCACAAATTAAATTTTAGTGCTACTCTGTGTAGCCTCTACAATGAAGCATTATGATAAGGGCTTTTTCCTGACGTTTGCAGTTATTAGGAAACCACCTGCCCATGATTACAGTGATCCACACTCCACAGACAATTGCACCTCCAAGTGGTCTGGGAAAGATGCAAGAAATGCTTCTTTGCACTAGTGAGAGAATGCTACAGTTGTGATGCTGTAGTTATGTTTGCATACCAGAGAGGGACCTCATGTGTTGCACAAACTGAAACTGCCACTACCAAATATGTTATGGGCATATCTACTGACAATGAAGAAGCTTTTAACAATCTGTGGTGCCCATTGCTCCTCCAAGATCTTGGAAATATGGGAATCCTGGAGACCTATACAAATGCTTACTAGACTATTGTACGAACAGGAAGCTTGTCTAAAACTATGGCACCTTCAGTATAATCGGGTCTTTGACAAAAGGATGCCCACAAGATTCAGTGTGTGGACCACTCCTATGCAACATAGATCTGGAATTGGCACTATGGGCAATACATTAACATGGATAAAAAGCTACTAGCGATAGGAATATTTTTAGACCTCTCAAAAGCGTTTGATGTTTAGACCACAACATTTTATTATCCAAGCTAAACAAATATGGAATTAGAGGAAGCATGAATACGTGGATTAAATCCTATCTTACCAATAGGAAGCAAGTAGTGGACGTGAAACACAATAAGCTATCAAGTATCAGTAATTACGAGAGGGGTTCCTCAGGGCTCAGTGCTGGGGCCTCTGCTGTTTCTAATGTACATAAATGATTTACCAAGCAATATTCATCAAGCTGAGGTAGTCCTGTTCGCAGATGATATAAACATTCTTGTACAAGGTAAAAATGAAACTATATTGCAAAACAAAGTTAACACAGTAATGATTAACCGTAGCAACTGGTTTAAGGTAAATGCAGTAATTATGTTGTTAGCTAATGCTGGATTTCTGACAATGAAGTCATTAATCCTCTTGCTCTCCAATATTTTTCAATAAATATTGAAGAGACTTAGCAATAAATGTAACCGCTTTTTAGAGAGCACCATATTTTTATGTTTTGGCGGTCACATCGCTCTCTCACAACCCCCAGAATGTCTGGAGAACCACACCTGTCATTGGTTTGCGGGTCTCACCAACCTGACCGGGAGAGTTATCAAAATAAATTCACCGACCATATCCTTTGATTACCAATCAGAGGACGTATTACATGCCATGACAGGTCAGAATGTTAGGGGTTAAGGTTTTATAGAGAAATTAGAGAAATGGAGAGGTTGGAAAAATAAAGACTCCCTAGCCCTCAGGAACCCTAATAGCATTGGAGTCGTAAGAGAACAAGAGATGACCAAGGTAAGGTCAGATAGAAAAGTTACAGTGAGGAGCAAAACACCAGTAAGTGGAAGTAATGTTCTGCTCAGCTTGGGTACCTTGTGGTCGCCATTCACATATCCCCTAGACGGAGACCCCTGAGTAAATGCAGTAATTATAAACAAAGAGAAAACTATTGCAATGTCATTTCATACATGGCAATGTAAAAACAGTATCAGACCTCATTTCTTTTGAAGGAAATAATATTGATTACAAGAAAGGAACACAATTCTTAGGTATATGCGTGAATCGAAACCTAAAATGGGACAGCCACACTCACAAATTAGCAAGTAAACTTAGTTCTGTGTGCTATATGCTCAAATATCTAAAATGTACAATAAATCTTGCTGGACTGAAAAATGTATATTTTGCCCAGTTTCATAGTCGACTAAAATATGGGATAAAATTTTGGGGGGGAAATATGTGAAAGAATATTTATCATCCAAAAGAGAGCTATAAGAATCTTAAGTGGAACAGACAATAGTACATCCTGTAGATCTTATTTTAGGAAGCATAACATCTTACTTCTAGCGTGTATCTTTATTGCTGAAGTTCAAATCTTATTAAGAGAAATCAAGGAGAACTAGGCACAAATATGGATATCCATTCTCATAACACTTGAGGGAAAAATTACCTTCATGTTCAGTTATGCAGAACAAATATTCAAAAAAATAACCTGACAAACTTAGGCATTAAATTATATAATAAACTACCAGCAAATATCAAAGAAATAACTAATATAAAAAAATTTAACAAAGAAGTCAAATCCTTTCAACTACAACATACCTTTTATTCAGTAAGTGAATATTTGACATTGTAACTTGTAAACATGATATCATTATTCTGTAAATCTTTATTTAATAAGTGAATATTTGACATTATATTTGTAATATTGTAAAATTAGTTCCATAAATCTTATAGAAGTTGTTCTCTTGACGAAGGCCATATCATGCAACATGATCTAAGTGGTGAACAAACATTATTATTACTACTGAGTCGCATAATGCCAAACATCGGAGGTCCCAGGGCACGGAACCGACGGCTTCTCTTCTCTGTTGTGGTGTCCATTCTCTTATATGGTGTGGTTATTTGGCAAAAGGCACTGGATCGGAAGTTGTATTATACACTGCTCCTCTGAGTACAACGCAAGGTGGCCATTAGAATTACCAGTGTATATAGGAAGTCTATCAAGACATTACTGGTTCTGGCCAACACTCCACTTATCTCCTTACTGGCTACTGCATGTCTCCTACGCGAGCAGACTAACATCGGTAAAGCGGAGGCTCATCAACAAATATTAGAACAATGGAAGAATCTTTGGGACTCAGACGGTGGGACTGCGAACTGGACAAGGTGCTTTAATTCCCCAACTGACTCCATGGTGCAATCGTAAACAAGGTGATGTCAACTTCTACCTTACCCAGTTCCTTACTGGGCATGGCTGCTTTCAGGCATACCTTCATCGTTTTGGACTTAGCCCTTCCACGGAGTGCATATACTGCAGCGCCGCTAACACTGTAGAACACACCTTCTTTGACTGTGTACAATGGCGGCAACAACGTCATCAGGCTGAATCTAAACTGGGCACCTTTACACCTGAACAAGTTGTCTCCTGAATGTTAATCTCTGCTAACCACTGGAAGACAGCAAATTGGCTCACGATATCCTATCTCGCAAGCGCCGAGAAATGGACGACCTTTGACACTCAGTTGACCGATAATTACCATCTTATGACCATCTTCTTGAAGTAATGCCATCTGGGCAGTTCCAAGAAGAATCTCAGAAAGGTCCTCGCAGAGGTTTTTTAGTTGGCAAGAAGCCAACTAGCCTGAGGCGTCTTTGTAAGATTTTTCCTCTGCACACAAAAAAAATACTGTTACTATTACTACTACTATCATCGTCATCATCATCACCATCATCATCATCATTATCAATTGTCATTGTTTATCACCATCACCATTATTATTATTATTATTATTATTATTATTATTATTATTATTATTATTATTATTATTATTATTATTATTATTATTATTATTATTATTATTATTATTATTATTATTATTATTATTATTATTATTATTATTATTATTATGTTTGGTCATGCGGCCTATGCAGATGACATTGCCAGTGGTATAAATAACGGCCCCGCAGACCCTGCAGCACAGGGGAAGCCCCTAGACTACCTTTAATAGTTTTTTTAAAAAGGACATTTTATATTCAATTCAACCATGGAAAATCACTAGCAAGAAGTGCTGGAACAGATGCAGTTCACTGATGAAATATTAACAGAAGTGTACCATGTAAGTCTTTCCTATCCTTTCTTGCCTAAAAGTGTAAAACAAGCTTACCTCCAAGTGCGTATGCTTTCACAATCATACAGAGAAATTCATTAAAGCATGGTATTTTATTCAATATGGTGCTTATAAAAGGTAAACAAACTACATAGTAAGTACGACTAGTAGCTATGTGAAAATGTAGTCCATTGGCCAATACATTGGATTATTTTAGAATTTGGTAATAAGGTACGAAGATAAATCCATGTATATTACAAATATAAGCATTATTAACAGTTAAGTATTTTTCATGTTTGAAGTCATTTTGAGTCACTTTTTTACACTCACCTTCACTTAAATTGTTTTAAAAACAGGAAACGTTTTCAAGACTGTTCGGTCCCATCATCAGCCATTGGGTGACTGACGCTATCTTCTTGTTCCCCCTCTCTGCTATCGTCCTGCTACCATCTGGTGTTAGGGGTGCAGAGCTTTAACACTTCATTTAAAACTGGGATTTCAAAGTTAATCACTTTATTGTTTGAGAGGTAGAACTGGAACTTAAAAATTCAATGCCACAGCTGGGATTTGAATTTTTAAGTTCCAGTTCTACCTCTCAAACTTTGCCCACACACGGCTTGTGTGTTTAAAAACACCTATAGTAAGCTTGTTGGCATAAATAAATAATAATTATCACTTTGTTGTTTTTGATTAGGTAAATTTTTTCCCAAATGTGCGATTCTATTGGTGAATTTAGAGATTTTAACAAATTTATATTGAGGCCAATGTTATGGTTTTCATTCCAAAAGTGGTGTACCACAGCAGACTTTTCCTGTTTGTTTTAATTTGATGTTCCTCTGATGTTCCTTTGTCTGATATCCAAATTTCTTTTTGTTTTTCCTATATAGCTTTTTTTGCAACTAATGCAGTTGATTTGGTAATTTCCAGATTTTAGATTGTAAGGGATGGTATTAAGTGGCTTGTTGAGCAAGTTTTTTAAACTGTATTTGTTTTGTGATTCCAGTTTTATGTAAGATTCTTTCAAATTTCCTGAAGGTCCAGGGATGGTAGGTGAATTTTCTAAATTTCCAGTTATTTGTGAGTGGTGTTAACATAGTGGTGCACCCCTAACACCAGATGGTAGCAGGATGATAGCAGAGAGGGGGGAACAAGAAGATAGTGTCAGTCACCCAACGGCTGATGATGGGACCGAACAGTCTTGAAAACGTTTCCTGTTTTTAAAACAATTTAAGTGAAGGTGAGCGTAAAAAAGTGACTCAAAATGACCTCAAACATAAATCCATGTGTTGTTCTAACCAGTTCTATGTTATTCCTTCTGAATGATATCCGAGATGTCATAAATAGAAGTTTGAGTTACCCAATGGGCATTACGTGTTTAGCGAGTGTATATTGTTTATTTAGGAAAAATAACCATTAGCTTTAGTAATCATGGAATGTTACTCTAACTATTCACTACTAGGTTTGTTCCAAAAGGAATTCATCACTAGGCAAGTTTATTTCATGCTGTTCTATGTGAGTAAATATCCAATATTTGAATATCACCATTTTTAAGTAGGGCCTCAACATTTATTTGCAGGGGGGCTGCCAAAACCTTAGCTAAGCCACTGGACATTGCACTAATCTTTAATGCTGAGTCATGAAGAGACCTAGAGTACACGGGTGCAGAGGCTCTTGATTGCTCCCCATGAATGTGATAAAATGAAACTGGCTATATCACCAAATAAGACTGAACACCTGTTGTTACATGATAAGCTAAGAAGGGACCCTAGAATCCTACTGAATGGCCGAAGGATACATTGAACTACAAACTTGAACTGTCTGGGCATTACCCTTGATGAAGGACTTGGATTCAAAGCTTATATCGCACACATCACAGAAGAAAAGAACTTCAACATTATGAACCAGATTGCAAGATTAAGTAGAAACTATGGAACTCTTCCACACACTGCAGTTAGATTATATTATTATATCTTGTGTTCCATAGCAGGACATGCTGCCAGTGTATGGACATACAGACTTATCTCCAGAGCAGAGCTAAGTAGAGTTCAGAGGAAAATATCGATAACCCTAACCAGATCCTTTTCTACCACACCAACAGACACATTGCTAGTTGCTTTAGGTCTCATGCCACTTGATCTTAAAATAAGGCACAGAGTAGTGAATTACTGGATATTAAAACTCTCTGGTAAGGGCAGCACAGCTAGTTGGTTCCCTAGTGAGTGAATTTATCACAACAGAGTGGCAGACTGAGTGGGTAACAAGCACTACAGGTAGACAAACTTACGAGATGTTCCCAAGCATTGAGACACTACGTAGAGGACTTATACATTACATAATAGGGCATTGACCATTGACCATACAGGACCATACCTTCGTAGCTTTGAACTTCATAACAGATGCAGGTGTGACACCATGGAATCCCCACAATATAAAAATTAAATTATGTCTAATGCTGTCAATTGCCTGGATAGTATCCATGTTGCCGATGTGGTGGAATTTTGTCCCGCTGGAGTTTTTACATGCCAGTAAAACATGGAGCTGTAGTTTTTAAGCACACTTAAAAACCATTGGTCTGGGCCAGATTTGAACCCGCAACCTTGGGACCAATAGGCCAGCATCTAACCAACAGCCACCCAGACCAACTTCCAGAAATCCATCTGGAAATGCAAGCTTTTTAAAAAATACAATAATCTTTTATTTTCTTGAGGTCACCTCCATAGAGCAGTTGGTAGCATGCTTGCCTCTGGCCGGAGGACCCAGGTTCGATCCCGGTTCCAGCATGGCAGGGGGTGCACTCAGCCTTGTTAGGTCCTGGGGGGACCAACTGAGGTGCTACTTGATGGAGAAGTAGTGACCCCAGGCCAAAAAGGCTGTATAACTAGATGGGAGGGGTCAGGGCGCTGACCACGTTCCACCCTCCAGTACTGCACCCCACCAATGACGCCTGTAGTGGGCAGAGGTGGGGGATGCAGCGGCTGGGCAGCAAGACTTGGCCCTTCATGGGCTGTTGCGCTAGGGGTTTAGTTTTTCTTTTTAACTGATTTAAATGAAGCTTTGAAAATGTGATGAAGGCATCAAAATATGTTAGCAGCATATTTATTCAAGAACTTGCAGCAATTTCTAAGATAAGTGGAGCTTTTAGTCTCTAAGTTTGTTTTTATTTTAGATTCTGTTGCTTCACTATTAACAGCTTCAGTTTTTTCATTGAAGGCTTTCTTTTGTTTCAGGAGGCCTCAAACATTTATTTTCAGTGAAATCTCAGCATCAAATAATTGGCTAGGATGCAATACTTTGTAAATGTAGTAGAGAAAGTTACTTCATAAGGAAACTACTCAGTACCAGAAGGTTTTAGGTGCTAGTGGTTAGGAATGGGAAACTTGGAGCAATAATATAAACAGCTATTATTATTGTTATTATTATTATTACTATGCAGTTGCCTACTATACATTATCATGCAATATAAGCCGTTTCAGCTCACTCAAGTCCAGTATACATTCAGACTACTGACAATCACAATATTACATCCAACATGTCAGCAAATTGTAAATGCTGGTCAATAAAGTTTAAAACATCAAAACTGTCCAGTCTTACTTCTATCACTTACAGCACCATAATCACGACTATTGTATATCACTTAAAGTATATATTTCTTAAATGCTATTCTTCGGTTCACTGTTACAACAGGCACCATAGGATACAGAACATATAGCCAAACCATTCTAACCACTTAATGGAATGGTGAGAGCAAGACATACATTCTTACACACCCAGTCATATCAAAACTTCTGTCAACTATAAACATGGGTAGCACAACAAAACATTTATCTTATATATTTAAACAAGCAATTTTTGTATATACATAAATATATTCTGCACAACTTGGAAACGGCTCTAATGATTTTGATCAAATTTTGTATTCAGACAGGGTTTTGCTTATTAAGTTTATTCATATAGGTGTCATTCCTGAAAAAACATTATTTTATGTGTAACAGCCACAATTACTCTAAACCTTCTCAGCCATAATTTCTCTGTTAATGGGCCAATTTCAACAAACAATACAGGATATTAAAGTTCTCATCGCAGAAAAGGGTCCAACAATTACGATAAAAATTTACATTTAGTTAACATTTTGCTTTTCAAGTTTATCTAAACAAGTATCTTCTACAAAAAAAAAAAAAAAAAAAAAAAGATTAAAAAAAGGAAAGGAAAAGGAAAGCCGAGCGAAGCTCAGTCGCCCAGGTACTTAACTATAATATAGTCAAAACGGACAACATAATTACTCATATGTGCTCCACACAATCATCTATAGCAGCACATGTGATACTTATGTACAAATTCTGCTTCAAATCTCATTTTAGCACCTCGTCTCCAGCAAGCTTTACTCTCCATAATCTCTCAGAGTTGTAGGGTTACCAGACATCCAGAAGTTTCTGGAAATGCCTTACATTTTAACCATTTTTCCGGTATCTGGGGGTAATTTTTGAAAAGTCTGTAATGTCCTACATTTTCAGAAACAAGCAGTGATAGTTAGAAAATGAACTGGCAACTGCAAAAATAGAAATGAATAATTGGTTATTAGCCACAACTGCAACTTGCTATGGCAACATGGCTACAGTCAAAGAGTAAACTCATGCATGGTAACGTTGAACGACAGGTTGAAAACGCAGCACTTGCACTAAAGGTTGGTATTCTGTGGAGGAAAAGCAACACAATGCTAATGTTGAAAGAGTATTTTCACTAATAAGAACACAGTGGACAAATGAAACAGATTATCTATTGATTCAGTTAGTGGTGGTGTTTTAGTGAAGTACAATTTTAAAAACTCCAGTTATATGGAACTTCTAGACTACATTTTAAACAAACTAGATGTTTTGCTCAGGATTACTTCTTCAGGAAGTATAACTGGCTGTTCATGATCACATTTAACACCATCTTTCAGGATTTTAAGATTATTTTTGTATGGACTGACAATGTCCCACACTTTTTACCATTGTGTCCTGCATTTCCATAAAATAATCTGGTAACCCTACATAGTTGGTAATCCATTCCAGATCTGGACTTCCCAACGGCCAATCTTGGTGCACTATAAACTGGGGAACATTGTCTTAAGGCTCTGTTGCAGTGCTTAGCCTTATGAGCTGATCAAGTCTTGTTGAAAAACCCAGTGTTATATATCATTAGATTCGTATCATAAACTCTTATCAGAAGACTGTAGGAGAAATTGCAAGCCCAGCATGTTTAATTTGGAGTAACAGGAATGGATGATTCATGCTGATATTTACTGTGTTTGTGTCCATCAAAAATATATCAACTCTACGTTATGAGTGATATTTTTGTTAAGATTATTGTTGCATCCGAAACTATTCAATGAAGTGAATCATGACCAACATTGATTATAGGTGTAAATTGTGAAAAAAGACAAAGGAAAATCAATAGTTCCTAGGTTCTGTAAACAAGAGAAATAAACACTAGATCTTTTTCAGTTAGTTACGGATTTTGGTGTCAAATAGTGAAGACATGGATATCGTACAAATAACAGTGAGTAAATGTTGCAATAATCAGCAGACACATTGGTAATCCAACAAAAGGGAATACTACAACCCAATAGTTGCACAGAGAAGAAATATCACACAAATATCCACAAATACAGATACGAGACAGTGAAAGGAAACTAAACTTGTTTGGGCTTCGCCTGAGAACCAATTATAAAAAGAAAACTTTGCCATGGCAATATCCCAAATAGTTTCAGACATTGGCTTCAAGAGTATGCTTAAAGAGTGAAATGATTTGTGAATCTATTTTATCTTGAATCAAATAAAGTTAATTTTGGTGGAATCTGGACTTTAATTGAAAAAAACATTAGCATCTGACATCTAGATTTTTATGTTACCCACTAAATTCAACACTGTAATAAAGATCTCATCTGCCCCTTTCATAAAAAAGGGGCACAAGACTCATGACACTGCATCAGCTCAAAAGGCTAAAGTGCAACAGTGGCTTAAGGACAATGTTTGACTACTAGCTATGTTTATTTCTTTTGGGCTTGTACGCCGTGGTCTAGAAGGCTTTGTAGATACAGACGTTTCCCCAAGTATTGCACTTGGCATCTTCAGGGTAAGACGTTCCATTGTCTGCACTGGTCAGAGTTCGAATGTGGAAACAATGACTGTTACGACCGTTGGCGCTCTTATATAGTGGGGGTGGGCAGGGCATTGTTTGCATCAGTTGGCGAGCTGGGTGTAGGTGGGGTTTATTAAAGCTGTTGTGTGTCTGAAAACCCTGCCTACACCCAGCCTGCCAACCGATGCAAGCCAATCACCACCTTAGTCAGTGCAACAATGCCCCACCCACCCCCACTATATAAGAGTGCCAACAGTCGTAACAGTCACTGCTTCCACATTCGAACTCTGACCAGTGCAGACAACGAATTGTCTTACTCTGAAGATGCCAAGCACAGTACTTGGCAAAGCGTCGGTATCTACAATGCCTTCTAGACCACAGCCTACAATCCAGAAAGAAATAAACATAGCTAATAGTCAGGACACCGGCTGTGAAAGCCTAAGTTTAGACAATGTGAGTTTATAGTGCACTAAGGTTGGCCATCAGTAAGCCAAATCTGAATCTCCTGAATTACCAACAATGGGACATCATCAAGAGTAAAGCTTGCTCAACACGACGAGATACTAAAACGATATTTGAAGCGAACACTGCAGAATTTGTACATAAATGTCATTACTGCTATAGATGATTGGCTGTGCCTGTGTGCCCTCCAAAGGACATTTTATGAAACTATCTGTGCTTTGTATTCACTATATTATAGTTAATAAATATTCCGGATAGTGCCATTCTTTGTTGTGCTACCCACGTTTATACTAGTGACAGAACTTACGATATCACTAGGTTTATGCAGTACAACAAAACTACATATACACAGAGTTTTTTACAAATATATTTTGTTCGCTTTTGTCAAAACTTCATTACACATTGCACTGTATTAGCTACCTATGAAACTACAAACACAGATTTAAGAGAACTTTTTACTTATTTTGCACATATACATTAGTCTGCCACAATCATTAGTAACATTTAAGTACACCTTGTTTTCTGGTAACTAATCATCTGTTAAGCAAATCTCGACTAGAAATGAAAGATGTATCTTTCTTGTAGGAGGGGAAGACAATATCTGAATTAGCATAAAACACATTTAGTTTCTTTTCAAGCAAATAGTTTAAAATCCTAGCAAAGACTACTGCAATAATTCTAAGAGATTCAGCACAAATAGTTTCCTTCTACAAACAAAGTCCGTCTTTAAAATGAGAAAGAACAAATGTGGCTTCTAAAGCCCAAAGAACGACAGAAAACTTTATCTTCCCAATATTTGCTGCAACAAAGTTGGGAATAAAGTACTATAAAAAGAAGGCACTAAAACCAAAACTGCACTTTAAGATTTTAAGCTAGTGTTCAATTTGCTGTTAAAACTATGTTAGTAAAGTACAATTCCATGTCTTTAGATTTTTTTAGTTATCTAAAAACAGGAATCTTTGTTCTTGAAGCCTGCATTTACGGACATGCATTCCTTTTTCCTTAATCATGTGCATTTTCAAGTCCCTATGTCTCACTGAATCCAGAGGTGGGACAAACGAGCCTTAAATGGAAAAGGTATTCTATACACGCTAAGCGAGGTACCCACTTTTATAGAAAACTTACTACTAAGAAATACTGATTCACAAAAAGGTGTGTGCTGTATGTTCAGTAAAAAGTGCTCTTAAAAATGACAACATAAATGCCTCTAAATTATGGGGCTCCTTGAACGTGAAACTTTATTGCCCACTGCTTCAACTCTGATCCTTATGTGGCTTATGATATCTTCTGCCAACTCCTCTACACCTGTGTAGCGACACTTAGTGAAGCTGAAGATGTCCGTTAGAAACCCCATTACCTGGTCCTGTAGGCAAATAGCAAACAAAACTGCATACTATCTTTCTTTCATAGAAGTTTGAAAACAGTGTTGTTGTAATTAATTTAATTTAAAAGGTGAGTTAAATAATAACACTGAACAACACTTACAACATATTTCTCCGGGACGCGTTTCGAAGGTAACTTTCCTCCATTATCAACCGAACAATCACTGGGTTTCCATGGTGCTTGATGGTGCAGATGGTGATGCTTCTTCTGTTGTTTCTTCTGGTGGCGGTTCGATGAACTTACTGAAATGTCTCTCTGAGGAATGTCGAAATTAAATACTCGGTTTCTATTTTTTAAAATAAAGATTTGTTCCCATGTGGACAGTTCTTGTTTTCCGGTTATGTGTTTAAGAAGTTTCGGTTCTAGCTTTATGTCATGATTTTTTGTCCAAAAGTGAAATGCAACCACTGATTTTTCTAATTGTTTACTCTTAATGTTTCTAACGTGTTCCTTGGATCTAATTTCTAAATTTCTTTTGGTTTTTCCTATGTATATTCCATTACAATCACTGCATTCAATTTGGTATATGCCAGATTTTTTGTTAGGTGGAATAGCATCTTTGATGTTTGAAAGTAGTAGGTTTTTTATGGAGTTATGGTTTACTGCTGCTAGCTCAATGTTGTATTCCTTGAACACCTTTTTAAATTTATCAAAAGCCCATGGATGATATGTGAATTTTTTGAATATCATTTTTGTTTTTGCTGCTGTGAGAGTTGTAGTTTCTTTTAATAATTTTTTCTTTTCTGCTTGTTTTACCTTTTTATCTACTAATTCTTTGGGAAAGCCGTTTTTTTGTGCTATTTCAATTATTTTGTAATATTCTGTTTTATATTCTTCTGCTGAAAGAGGGATGTTCACCAATCTATGTGTTAAACTATTGAAAATTGCTTGTTTGTGGCTTCTTGGATTGTAACTATTAGGAACCGCCACCAGAAGAAACAACAGAAGAAGCATCACCATCTGCACCATCAAGCACCATGGAAACCCAGTGATTGTCCGGTTGATAATGGAGGAAAGTTACCTTCGAAACGCGTCCCGGAGAAATATGTTGTAAGTGTTGTTCAGTGTTATTATTTAACTCACCTTTTATTTTAAATTAAAAAACTGCATACCTTTTCATTGCTGCAAACCACTCTTCTAAATTAAAGGCAGGTTCATAATAACAGAGCGGTAAATAAAAAGGCTGATAAATCTACCAATATAACAAATAGCTGAGACTATAAGCTTCACTATCTTCTGTGGTATAAGTTTCTGAAATTAATCACAAACTTGAGTTTTGCAAGTCTTTTGGGTGCATTGATAATGCAAGCAAAGACTTGTGTAACTTGAGCTTGTCATTAATTTCAACAACTTACACCAACCTTCTTTCTTGGAAGTTTCAAAAGAGCATTGTAATAATCAATTTAAACCAAAAAGGTGAGTCTATTAATAACACTACACAACACTTATACTTTACTGGAACATGTTTCAAAGGCTTGACTTTCCTTCATTATCAACTGCACATCGATGTCCGGAAAGTCAAAGTTGTGTTGTGTAGTGTTATTAATTGACTCACCTTTTTGGTTAAAAAAACCTTACAAACAAATGCTGAAGTTCATTCACATAACATTAGAGCAAAAAAACAAAAAGAAGAAGCAACTAATTTGTAAAGTCACACAGAACCAAACTCTATGAAAATAGCTTCATATATGCTGGTCTACATTTATATATATTAAAAAAAGAAATTAATACAGTTAAAATTAATCACTTTAATAATTTCTTAGAAAAAATGGATTGTAGGACAGATGGTAACAAAGCCCATAAGTTCATAAAAAGATGTCAAGGACAGGAAAGAAAACAACAGCACACCTATCATACACAACAATAAAATATTAGTAAATGATGCAGCCATAGCCAAAACATTCAATAAATATTACACTAATTCACATAAAGTAACTAGAGAAAATAAAAAGGAACGTAAACAATTTAAGAAAGATTTGAAACAAGAAAGAGAATGCGATCCTAACACCCATTACAATATCTTTTTTCAAAATGTTAATATGCAAGAACTGAACATTGCAATTAATAATCTGAAAGTCAAAAAGTCTCCTGGACCAGATCACATACATCCAGAGCTCATTAAAAACCTTGGAAAAACAGCAAAACAACTAAAACTCTACAATCTATCCTGGAAAACCACTTTACCTGCCAAATGGCAAAAAGCAATAATTGTCCCACTCTTGAAGAAAGATAAACCAGCATCAGAAATAAAAAATTATAGACCAATAGCTCTTACTAGCATAATAGCAAAAGTGATGGAAAGAATGGTGTCAAACAGGTTAAGTTGGTTTCTAGAATCACAAAATTTAATATCCCCATGTCAAGCTGGATTCAGAGAGTTCCACTCTACAAATGAACAAGTCTTACTTCTCAGTCAAGAAATCAAAGACTCCTTCAATAGAAAAGAAGATAATTTATCAGTTTTATTGATTTCCAAAGTGCATATGATTCTATATGTAGAACAAATCTACTAAAGAAAGTGAAAAAATAGGGATACAAGGCCCAATGTTTTCATGGTTATGTCATTTCCTAACACAACACTTTATTGCTACCAGATATGGGAGAAATATAAACAAGTACACTGTGGCTTACCACAAGGTGCAGTGCTCAGCACTACACTTTTTAATATATTTATTAACGATCTGCCACAACAAATACAAGAATCAGGTGTGAAGTGTGCACTATTTGCTGATGACTTAGTAATGTGGACTTCAAAACCAAAAAGCAAAAGTACAGAACTAGAAAAAACCATGCAACAATCCTTAACCAAACTACAAAAGTGGAAAAAAAAATTAATGACAATACAACATAATCAAACTACCAAATCGTTTTACTAAGGAGAAAAACCATTAAAAATAAAACTAAATTTTGAGTGTCAACAATTACCAGAAACAAATGAAGCAAAGTATTTAGGAGTTACATTTGATACCAAACTTACATGGATCAAACAAATAGAAAATGTAATACAAAGAGCAGAGAGGCGCCTTTCACTGTTAAAACGTCTAACAGGAATGAAGTGGGGATGTTCCAGAGCAACTCTGAACACAACATACAATGTATATATAATGCCATATGAAGCAAAGTTCTTGTAACAGCAAATACAAAAAAAAATTCAAATCTTTCAGAACCAGAGACTAAGACTAATACAATTACAGGGGCTATCAAAACCACACCAATAGCAGCTATGGAAATACTAACCAACCAATACCCCATTGAATATGAAATAGAAAAAGCAGCTCTTATTCAACACGAAATGCTGATCAGACTCCCATTCAATACATGGCACAAGAGAAATTTTACATATACACTAAAGACTCAGGAGAGCTTTCTTTCCAAAATTCAAGACATCAGGAAGAATGTGTACCTTCCTAAATCAAAGGAACACCTGACAGAAGAAGTTAAGAAAAGTGATACTCCAACTAGTGTTCTAAAATTATTGGCATTAGAGACAATCCATACTAAATTTCCAGAACACGAATGGCTCCATATTTATACTGATGGATCATTGATATCAAACCAAGATGGAGCAGGTGCTGGAGTCACATGTCACCTCTTTTCCTATTACAAATCTTTAAGTTATGGAACTACTAACTTTGATGGAGAAATTGAAGCAATTCGAATGGCCCTACAAAATCTTTTGTACAGAATTTCACATTTTCAGCAAGCAGTTATTCTCTCAGATTCCAGGGCAGCAATTATAGCAATTACTTCCAAGTTGTCACCAAAAAACCAAACAATTATAGAATGTTGGAAAATCCTTACCCATCTAACAGCACTTAAAAAAAAACACCTAGTCTTGCAATGGATACCAGCTCACTGTGGTCTGAGTGGTAACGAGAAAGCTGATTCTCTTGCAAAAAAGGGTACAAGCGGTGTACAAAAATCTATAGTTAATCTACCATTTTATGCAGCTAAAAGATTAGTCAACTCTGAATTCAAAAAAATTATTGCAAAATATTACTATGAAAAATCAAAGAATAAAAGATGGCAACTACCAAAAATTCAAACAGTAATTCCTGAGTATTCTCGAAAAACAGCAGTTGCAACCTTCAGGTTGATTACAGGACATGATTGTCTGGCAAAACATTTAAACAGAATTGGGATATATTCTTCACCACTCTGTCCTCTATGTGATCTGCAAGAGGAAATGGATCGAGACCACCTTCAAATATGCCCGGCCACTTCTAGCGCCCCATTCATCAGTGAAAAATATTGGAGAGCAAGAGGATTAATGACTTCATCAGAAATCCACTATTAGCTAACATCAACTCCTTCAGATCTGCTGAACATTAGTTCTAGCAAAAGTCATCTGCAGTTTACTTAAATGTAACACAAAACTGCCTATTGTCAGAAGAACAATAGCAAAAACTACAAAGAACAGAAAATCTAGTAGAACTTAACAAAGAACATACACCTTAAATGTATTCATAGGGTGTATGGGACAGAAATTTGGCGCAGTTCTACAAAAACATATTTGGACAGAGTATTTATTCTTCAAAAAAGTGCTTAGACATATATAAATTAAAGCAAGAGAACTGCACAGGGATACTTTATCTATAAAATATCTCTACTATTTATTATCTGTATGTTTATAGAATCATACTGTATGTAGATGAACTTGAACAAGAAATAATCAAATTTATGAACACAACACATGTAATAATCCTGACTTACAGAGACTCAGAGTAAATAAAGGCATTATAGAGAAAGGTGTAACTCTAAGATGAACAAAACTTTAAAACTATGTTTATATTGGTAAATCAAAATGTCATTTAGAAACCAGAATAAAAGAGCATTTTAGAAATATTAGATACTCTGGTATCCCTTCAGTTTGCATAAATCTTTTGCCTTTTACTAAAGATTTCCGTGGAGGGGTACAATTGAGTCTACTACAAATTTAACAAATTGATAAATCAGCTGTGGCAGATCATTTTTGGTCATTTAAACATGAAATTAATCCAGAGGTTAAATTATTAAAACAATTAAATGGACCTATATATTTAATGGTTTGGAAAAAGATATTTTAAAAAACAAGAACTGCATTCTGAATTTTTAAATACCACCAATAGATTGCATTTATAAGTTTTTGTTTTCAGAGGTTGGCAACAGATTTTTTAAAGTTGAGCATCAGTAGCTATGCTAACTTGTTTGGATAACTTTGAAAATAAGTTGAATACAACTTGAAACTAGTCATCTGTGGAAGATCTTGCAATATTACTAAGATAAGTGAAGCTTTTAGTTTTAATTTGTTCTTATTTTAGGAACTGAACTGTTTAACGAATTACCACCAATTTGTGTTTTAGACAGGCGTGGCTCCTCAGGGTAGGCATTGCCTACCCTATCGTAATACATCAAGAAATAATGTTTAACTATGATTCTGCATTTTATCATTTGAACCGTCATTTTCCCCTAAATTGCAGTTCAAGAAAAGTTTTCTCGGTTATAATGACCAGCGCATGGTCAAATCCTTTAATCTCAATTCCAATTCATCAAAACTGCGCTGCGTGTTTGAAACGCGCGGCAGAAATGATACGCATGGAACCTGGGTAGTGGAGAGCCAGCAAGCTTAACCTCTGCCTGCCTGGCCCCATTTCCTCAGTACGAGGCCCTTGAACAGGGATAAGGAAACATTCCATCTGTATACGTACCCCGAGCATGCGTAGACGCGTCTGCCAGCAGTCCGAACACTTGCCTGCCCAAATCCGAATTTATGCGACATTTTCCGAACAGCCATACTCCACGAACGAAGATCTCAGAGATCTGAATCGTGTCATTAATACCAGTATGACCGACTTAATTATTCAACTATTACAAATTCCGCTTTCGCGGCGCACTGACAATGAAAAGAGGACTGTTTTAGCTATTTAACACAAAGCTGTAGTCAGACAATTTTTCAATTTCTTAATCTATTTTAGTCATGGGCGTCGCGAAACGGGGGCAAGGGGGGCCACGGCCCCCCCTTGGAAGTTGGCGAACTTAATGTGCAGTCAGTTACTGACTTTTAAACTATTATTTTAATTTTGATGTAAAGAACAATTTTTGTTTAGCACAAATTAATACGGTTATCTGCAACAAATACTATAAATTTTGACAGTAAAATAATGATTTAATATTATATGATTACAAATTTCCAACATGTGCCCCCCCCCCTCTGGAAAAAAGTCTGCCGACACTTGTGATTTTAGTTTTAGCGGTAATTCGTCCGCAAGTCACACTCATTCACTCTGCTCTTATTAAACAACCAAACGATATATTGTTTGCGTTATCCGCAATGACTTTGCCCCCTATATTTCGGATAAAAGGGGTTTATTATTATTATTATTATTATTATTGTTGTTGTTGTTGTTGTTGTTGTTTGTTACTGTTACACTTTGCCTACCCTAAAATTTTGACTGCAAGCCGCCACTGGTTTTAGACATTTAATTGTCCCATTGGAGTTGTTTGTTATGTGAAGCAGTTTTTAATGAGTGTAAACAAAGCCTGGTACTTGGACAACTTCTGGAATTGTATGGAATGGCATTTGTTCTTAGCCATCCATTGTTGCATATTGCATAGTATAGGCAGCTGATCTAGATCCTTCTTTGAGACAATATATACCTTAAATGCTTCATTACTATGGAAACTTGAACAGCAAATGATCCATAATTTGTGTTGCTTGTTTTGCTGCATGCTATACTTTGAAACTTAACATGCACTTAAAAAAACAATTCTTTAAGCTTTAATTGTTATTTCTCTGCACAAGATAAGTTTCCAAACTATGGGGCATATAGGTGTTCTTGCTACTAATACAAACATGCACATGTTTTCTGAACCCATCAAAAGTGAAGGACTGGAATAAAGCTCACTTTGAAACATGTTTTTATCCGATAGATGGTGTGTGTACACATTCTATAAAACCTACCTTAAAGAACTGACAGATATCCTTGAGGTTTTCATCAGGACCCAGGAATCCCCAGGCCATGAGTGGTGACATTTGCTCTGAGATTGCATAGAAATGTGACATGAAACCATAAGGAAACTTCAGCATCTTTCTCTTTGCTTTCAACACAGACCACACTGCAGTTGTAAGTGCCTGTGAACAATATCACACTTTACTTGCATCTTATTCTGCAAGTTGATACCTGTCATTCATGAAAACAACTGCAAGCTGTTTTAATAGTAGTGTTTTATTACAATGAACTACCTGAAAAAATATAAAGAAAAAAATGATGTATCTTTATCATTTCTCAGAAAATAGGATGTGAAGTGGTTAAACACCTCTAACCATGGACGGTGGGAGCAAGCCACCGAGCCTACAATGCCTGATACTGAAGACCAGTTTTCACCAGTTATTTAAAGCCGGAAAGCTTAATGAAGAAGTATGTACCGTTTCCTTGAAGCCATTGGACAGCCATCGGTTCTGCACAACTGCAGTGACAGATGATGGAGGAGACTCCAGATCTTCAAAGGCGTCCATCAAAATATAGTCCAGAACAACATCATAAAACGTTATTGCCTTAACACCTTTCAGACTCAACTCTTGCTCCAGACTGGGCCAATTGTTCTTGTCTTGAAGGAAGTCCAGCATATCCTCATATGCTATCAGGAAGTCCTTTGTGTCCTGTCAAAACCATGGATACAAAACAATTATACTAATCATTTTAACATGTTTATAAGTTCCTCAACAAAGTGTCTTGGGGGCCCTTACTTCATATATTACCTACATACTAATGAACTTCCAAATTGCTTAACTAGGAAAAGAAATCGTGTATAGAGAGGACACATCCATCTTGGTAAATGGGCAAAACTACAAGAAACTGTGACACAATGCAAAAGAAATAATAAATCAGGTAAAAAAATGGTTTGACAGCAACAGTTTGAAACTAAAAACTTCTAAAACATCCATCATGCCAGCATTCAGAATAAAAATTAACATCTTAACTGATTCAGTAAAACATACAAATACTTAAAAAATGTTATGTATCCATTTAAATAAACTAAAATGGGATGACCACATCCAGTACATATCTAAAAAACTAAATAGTGCTTGTTTTAATATGAGCTGCATAGCAAAAATTACCAACACAGTAACAAGAAAAATTGTTTATTTCCGTACTTCCATTCCTTTGCTGCAATTTTTTAATAGACTCTTGTTTAAAATTATTTCACTGTTTTATCTCGCCTAACTGCAAAATTATGCATGATATTTCATAGTTATTTAGGTATCTTACCTTGTCTCACTGCAAAGTGATTTGATGCTTTCATTATACATTCCTCGGCGATCAGTGGTGAGCTATGAGTGCTCTTTTCTTATCTCGAGTCGTAGTTACAGAATAAAGCATTCACTTAACTTCATTTAAATTTGTAAGTTATTTATTTGCAACTTTGTAAAATATCACAGTTACTAAGTTGTTACATTGTTACATTTTCTTCACTATTTTATACTTTTGGCACGTATTGTCAAATAATTTCCAAACCAGCAGCATTACCCCATAGTATAATACCATATGTCATTATGGTGAAACGCTTATATATCCCAAGAAATATTTAAATCAATCATCAGTTTGACTTTTTGGTATTCTTCTTTTGTTGTTTGGTATGCTGTCAATTTATTGAGATAATTATTGTCAGTTTCAACATTTCAATTATGTTTATATCATTAATGATTACATTGTGTAATATGTTAAAGATTTTAAAATCTAATAAAATTACAGGTGCTATCAAAACCACACCAATACCAGCTATGGAAATGCTAACCAACCAATACCCCATTGGCCTACTATTTAATAGGCAAATATACGAATGACAAACTTTAACATGAAGTCTCGTACTTTCGTCATTTGTAACTTGTTGGTATCTTAAGAAAGTATTCCCTCTGTATATATATTATACTGTAAATTATACTCTGTCTCTATGTAAACATTGCTAAGCTCTTAATAATAATAGTAAGTTTTTCCGGGGAAAGCCGCATCTTGGGTATGTTGTTGCCAACGTTTCACCCTACTATGTAGAGCTTCTTCAGGGCTAATGCTTTCTTTGGCAGCATCGCAGGAACTGTGCTGTCTCTTCAACTTCTCGCTTATTTATATCTTGGTCATAGACCAAGTTGAAGTTGAAGAGACACACTCTTGTTTCATTCCCTACACAATGCCTTCATAAAGGTGCACTACCAATCAAGGCAGTCAAGTTTCATGATGTGAGGACGTTCACAAACTTTTTTTGTAGTGTTTAATGTCTGCTTTTACTACTACAGCACCGCACATGGTGACACTGATGCTACATGGAATGAAGATGGAGCACTGGTGGAATGAGATGGCAGGGGGAACCGAAGAACCCAGAGGAAACCCGCCCCAGCGCCACTTCGTCCACCACAAATCCCACATGCAGTTGTCTGGGATCGAACTCGTGCTGCAATGTTCACAACGCATTACGTTCCCCATTCGACATGTGGTTTGACAATACTTTGGTATCTGACAACTTGCCAGTACTTGTCCATAGTCAGTGATAGTAAAGAGCATTAGCATCTGCGCAAGATGTACTTCTATGCTTGCTAAAAGAATGAAAAATGACTTTTGAAGTTGCATACTTTTTGATCCTTTTTATATCTTACCCATTTCTTTAATTAGGACATATTAGGCATGTAACACGCTTGTTTGGTTAAACACCAGAGATTCTGACATTAAACATAGCATTTTCAACTGAAACCTAAAAACAGTGTCTTTGGTGAAAAATCTGGGCAGCTCCAATGCCTTAAAAATTAATTAATTCAAATTTAGTGCAATATATTTTTGACTCCAATGCAGGTTAGCTTATTCAACCCAGTTCTATCAATATTTAAAATTTAAGACTAATCGAAACGCTACATTTATTTAGTTTTCTTCGATTATCTCAAAATGAGGTAGAATGGAGTCACCTAGTTCTCTCACCAAGTCCTTCAATTTATGCTGCGGAAGGATTCATATTCAAT
Source organism: Tenodera sinensis (assembly GCA_030765045.1). Lineage (NCBI taxonomy): Eukaryota > Metazoa > Arthropoda > Insecta > Mantodea > Mantidae > Tenodera > Tenodera sinensis. The sequence continues at coordinate 202,526,576 of CM060963.1, forward strand.
TCCGTTCCAAAGATGCAACAAGAGACAGCGCCTTGACCATATGCCTTCCACAGGTGGTATTTACAGTAAACCATGCAAAGAATCTCGTCAAACTTTACCTTTTCTGCATAAATAAGAATATCGGCAAGCATCTGTCGGCCGGTGTCAGCAAACCACACCCATGTTGATCTGTCCTTGAACAGGTACTGGAATGCAAGCCGAATACAATGCAGCTTTCCTAAAAATTCTATATCCGACGTGCAGTGCACCATTTGTGTTCGCAAGCACCTGCAAAAGCAAACATCATAATTATTTTACTACACCAGCAACTAAGCTTGTGAAACTTCAATATCTATTTTTTTATAAAAATGAAGAAATGTGTACATTTCAGTGTATTATTAGGTCTATGGAACACCTCAATTTCAAGACTTCACATTCATCAAAATGTTAGGTGTATAACATTTTTATATACTGCATGTAATATTATGGGAAAAAGTCAGAGCAACAGAAATGAAAAAGATTTTCAAACTGCATCACCCCCTAAAAAAAATCGGAAAGGTAAACAGTACATAACATGCAGATTAATTTTTTAGAATTATATGAGTCAACCTACAGATGTTTCTTCTTCAACCGCCAGTCAATAAACCGTTGAGAATGAAGATGCTGGTCTTTGAAACGCATCCAGACAAAAATAAGTGAAACTAAGTGACTATAGGTTGACTCATTTACTTCTAAAACATTTGATAACTTACTGTCTATGTCACTTCGTATATATTAAGTGGAATGCAGATTAATGTTTGAATGATTTAGTATTTTAACTGTTCCAAGCATGTAAATATATGAGACGATAAACAATATACAGGTAAACGCAGGGTTCTTCATTTAAAACCTAACAGAGTACACAGTGTTTTGCCTCTCCGATGATCTTGCTGGATTCTCCCACTACCAGCTGTCATTGTGCGTGTGGCTAGTTGGTACTGAGCCTCTGAAAATCCCTCATTGTGATTGGAGAGTTACAGTTTGGTGTGCTGCTAGTGCTAGACACACAATCGGTTCAATATCCCACGAGCAGACTGTAAATGCAGAGAGGTACTGAGCCCACTTTATCATAAACTGACAGAAGTGGGTGTAGTGTTTCAACAAGATTCTGCTACTGCCCATACAGTCCATGAATAAAATTAGGCAAGTGTTTGGCCCTTCCCTCTCACTCCCCTGATCTAACAGTGTGTGGGGTAGTAACCTGAAACACAAAGTTTAAGAGACAAACCCTCATACATTGGAAGAACTAAAACAAAATATTAGAAATGAAATCAGAAACATTACAGTAAATTAAGGAAATTGAAGCTATTAACAGTGAAGCAACAAGATTCTAAAGTAAGAACAAATAACAAATTACAAATTAGAAACTAAAAACTTCACTTATCTTAGTAATGTTGCAAACTCTTGTTGCAAAACTGACTCAAGTTTCGAGTTGACTCCAACTCATTCTTAAAGCTTACAAACAAATTTGTTACCAAAGCTACAGATGTTCATTTTAATCACAATAATCTGTAGCTTTGGTAACAAATTTGTTTGTATAGCTTTAAGAATGAGTTGGAGTCAACTCGAAACTTTAGTCAGCTTTGCACCAGGAACTTGCAGTATTACTAAGATAAGTGAAGTTTTTAGTTTCTAATTTGTTCTTACTTTAGAATCTTGTTCCTTCACTGTTAATAGCTTCAATTTCCTTAATTAATCAGAATGTGTTCTTCTGATATAATGCTTGTTTAGCCCCGCAAGGGTGGACGACATTTCCAGCATCTTCTATAAAGTAAGTGTTATAGATGCAGAGTTTATGTAAGAGCAAAGCCGGCTGTGGCACACCCAATTGCACACAGGTGAAATGCCATATGACTGTTAGGTTTTGAATGAAGAACCCTGAATGTATAGCTTAAGAAGAAATCGTTGCTTCAGATCCATACTGAGAGGTACACAAAACAAAGTTAGGTAACAAACACAAGATAAGAAGTAAGGGAAGTTGCCCAAAGCAGTTAAGGCAATTAATAGGCGACTAATAGTAGTAATAAATTTAGAAGACATTTTATATGGATGTAGGACAGAAACTAAAGATCTAATTCTGAAAGAACAGAAAGATTGTACTAGAGGATATGAAGAATGAGTATTTGGGGGTAAAAATAGATGAAGATAAAAAGGAAAATGACATTAAGAACAAAATCAATAAAGGTGAGATTATAACATCAGTGCTCAATAGTATCCTGTGGAACATACTGTCTACCAGATCATCGTCTAAGGGGAATGAAGGGCACGGAGAGACATTCCATGCAGTGCAACTTGAGCTCTGTAAACATCTGCACAATCTTGCTCTGCTGGTCACGTTACCAACTTACCTGCAATGTTATTCGTGCTATGTTTACTCGCTGCTCATTTCTCTTAATTTCAGTTGCAAAATCATACGAGTCACTAGTGTAATTTTGGAAGTAATGGTAAAAGTAATGTAGAAGCAGATAATCCTCCACCTAGAAGTGCTGTGAAATCTGCTATGATATTGTGTTGCAGAATAAAGAGGTTCAGAGTAACAGTTCTATGTGTAAAACATGTTAATTAAGGAAAAGTTGAAGCTATCAGTGAAGCAACAGAATCTAAATTAAGAACAAATTAGAAACTAAAAGCTCCACTTATCTTATTAATATTGCAAGGTGATATAATGCTGACTAGCTTCAAGTTGCACCCAACTTATTCTCAAAGCTATCCAAACAAGTTACCATAGTTACAGACGCTCAACTTCAGATCTATTTGTCACCAACCTCTGAAAACAAAAATTTATAAATACAATCTATTGGTGGTATTTCAAAATTCATAACAGTCACCTGTATGGAATGCCTTCTTCCTCCAGCTTGTGCAGGGCAGATTGATACAACGGTAGACTTTCAGCATCTGGGAAGATATCAAACTCCTCAAACTCCTTCAGATCTGCTACCTGATGTTTGAAAAACAATTCTCATTAACTTCTTATCGACAACAAATTGCAATCAACATTGTCAAATAATGTATTAATAAAAAATCTGATGTGTTGCACTCGCATGACTTTCTCTACTCTTGTACTCGCCATTCTTACAAACTCTTATTCCTATATCTTCTTCGTGTTAGTTGACAAACATTTGCAAAAACTATCTTATTGTTTATTATCTTGTAGGTACAAGGGGAATATGGGAATACAGTAGGCTTTGAGCAATGGTTAAATCTTTCAAAATATATTCTCTTTGCATGGCTAAGATATAAAAAAATGAATAACAATCTCCAATTTGACGAAAGTTTAAGTATTCCAAAACTCGCACAAATAAGAAATATCTCCAAAATGGTTCACTATACAAAAAATTATTTGGACTTAAATTGTATGTTTTAGCGAGATCTACATTTTTTGTATAGTAAGATTTGGTCTATCTCTACGGTTTACCAGTTACGCAACAGTCATCCAGAGTAAACAGGACTACATGGGCTATAGCCAGAAAATTCAAAATATACATTTCATTTGTCATAAAAATATCTCAAACATGTGTCATTTTAATCAAAACTGATTGCCATTTTCAACAAAATCAAATTTCCAAAACAATTTCCTTGTAAAGGGTAGTTTAAGGTGGAGGATTTTCTTCAAAATCTTTGTGTTAAGTCTTAAAAGATGTTAAATACCAACTTGGGTTTTTAACCGAGTTTTTGTTTTTGAGTTATGCTGTCCACAGACTAACAAACACACACGCATGGACCTTTTTCTAAAAATGCTTTCTTGGATTCAGGGGGCCTCAAAACATATTTCTGGTGAAAACTCGACATCAAATTTTTGAGTGGAATACAGTACTTCCTCTACTTACTATATGTAGTAGAGAAAGTAAAAAATTATACGTTTTGAGTCGACAGAACATTCTGTACTTGGCATGCCTCTTCACTTCAAGGCTGCAACCCTCATTCAAGTCAAAGGGAAATGTACTGAAAATAAAACTTACTCAAAGTGGATCATTTTTTATTACATTGTGTTATTAGTAAAACCATTCTGATCAATGCACAAACAGTTTATCTTGCCCACATCAATAAATTAACCGATAAACTTATTCTTAACAATGTCAGTCCAAGTTTCAAAACATCTGACGAGTTACATTTACATGGTTTTCTCTATCCAGTATAATTTATTTGTACATAGTTTCTATAAGCTATTCTTATAAATAGATAATTATCAAATGATTACCAAATAAAGGGAACAACAATGGGGAGGTGGTGTAATGTGTTTAAAATGGCTACCTGATTTAAAATAAAGAATTTATGGAAATGGAAAGAAGTTTGGAGTTTAGGGCCTGGAAATGGAAAGTGAGAAAAGTGAATTAAAAGACAAAAGTAAAAAAGAAAAGAAATTTGAAGGTTAAAAACATTAGTTAAAGAATAAACAGCACCTTAAAAAAATTATGAACACTGTAAACATTGGCAAGTATTTGTTGGTATTAGCTGCATAATGATTGTCATCCTGCAAAATGTAATGAAGTTTCTGGTATTCTTTGGATGAACCTCAACACAGTGACATGTATTATCAAGATTCATTTAGTAATGCTCAGAATGCATTTATCAGAAAGGTCCCTGCTACTCCGCATACAAATATATAATGGTCTTCCTTTGGCTTTGAAATTGCTGTGTAACCCAGGAGACTGTTTAAGATTTAAAAAGGAATTGAGAAAGTTTTTGCTAGCACATTCTATTTACAGCATAAAGGAATACTATACTATAAGATCTTTCAACCACTAGTTTAATCCTATTATAATGATTGTGTTTAGGTGTTGGAAAAAAAATTTGTATGAAATTGCATGGTTGTATGACGTGTTCTATAACCTATATCCTTGAGCCTGGCTCATTCTAGGATCCAAAGAACAAGATGTAATACAATACAATACAAAACAAACGTTTTTATCCATTGTTCCTCCAAAAGTTAGATTTTTGGGAAAAGTTTCTATTTTGTGTCTTTCTCTCAAAAAATTGACATTTGCATTTGCCACAATTCAGGGACCATTTCAATGAGTCAATTTGCAGCTGATGGTTGTGAGCAAATACTTTTGGGGCATGTTCTGTCCAAGAAATTGGCGAGTACCTATGCAAATAAGGGTATGAACATTGATTCTCCACTTTTGCATAACATTTAATGACAATACCTATCAAAATACAATCTGCTGGATTCATACAAAACAATTATTCCCTTATTTCCCTTGTACTTACAAGGAAATGTGTAATAAGACCTTTCTAGAAATGTACAAATGTCTCTATTAACATGAAGTAGATAGAGGCATAAGCATTTGTAAGGACAGTTTGTACAAGAGTAGAGAAAGTCATGTGAGTACACCAGACTTTTCTTATGTATACCATTCATACATGTTATAGATTCATATTCTGCCGAGTGCTCGAGAGGCTTACGTCTATTGATAAAACTGTATAATCTGTGAACTGCACTAACAGCTGCATATCTAAGTGATATTTTTACTTCCAGATTATACATTATCATGCCATTATCTTAAATATACGATATTTTAAGATTACAGCAATTTTGGCTAAACTTTATAGTCTCACGCAGGTGATTAGTTCCACCAAGTCATTGCCAACCTATGCACGAAAAAGGAGCTATATATTAGCGATCCGCGTAATGGCAAATAAAGAGTTTGTGAGGGTGTGAAATAAGTAGTGAATCATATAGGAATACAATGAAAAAATCGTGAATAATTATAGGTATTGTAGAAAAAGTGAACACTGGAAATGTGATATTTTTATGAGGCAGAGATCGTTGGGAGTTTAGCTTCACAAATCCTATGGCAGTTGCGGCCTCATGCAAATACATGCCTCGGTTACGCTTTGCAGCTTGGGGCCCCAAATCTGTGACTACATACATAACAGCCAGTATAGCGGATTCCAGTCCTTGTGCTTGGGTTGGCAATTAACTACGTTCATGCGCTGCGACAAGGAAATGGGTGATCTGTCGACGTACATGATTTTTATGTGGAAAGAAACAAAACAAAACGACGAACTTCCGTATCCAATGGAAGAATCCAGTTAAAGTCATTAACTAGTTATAATACCTTTAAAGTATGTTTTGGATAACATTTAAGCAGTTCTGAAAGGCGGTAACACCCCACATTATGATTTTAACCACCATTTGTTTTGACTAAATTTCTTTGGACACGGAAATTCGCCAAATTTTGATAAAACAAAGCACTGAAAATGTTTTCATGTTGTTTGAATTCGGATTTTCTGAAAACTTACCAAGCATCCAAAATGTTTAACTTATTACCCCCCTGTTTTAGACTTCTGGGGTTACGCTGTTTACAGTAAAGACAGCGGCGTAAGGTGTGTTTTAGGAGAAATGTGAATATCAACATTTTCGCGGAATGCAACACTAGAAAAATGGCGGAGAAAGTTAAAAATAGGATTTGAAGGACCTTTATTTCTGTGGTCTTTTGATTCTACTTTATGTATTTTCAAAACATGCGATTCTAATTAGTATTTATTTTTCTGCATTCTCTCAATGGCAACAAATCTTGTTAACATCAGTGTTTATTCGGTACTAGTTTAATATACCAGGAAAGCTGACTCGCTTATGGCGTGACAGTCTGGACAAGTTTGCGTTTTACTTTGCCATTCACATATCTGATTTTCAAAATGGTTTCCAATTTATATCGTGTGAATAAGACTTCCGTTGTACTTTAATGAGGGTCACACTTATATTTTACCTGCGCCGAACGGTAACTAATTTAAATAACGACTGACACTGTGTGCGGAAAATATGAAGTAAAGAATAGCATGACAACTTACAGGAAGAGCGAAAAGAGTGCACATATCCGAGAATGCCAGGTAAGTGAAGTAGAGAGAATAACCACTGCTGCCTCCGAGAGCAGTGATGCCTGCACACTTACTAAAAACAAACTAATGTGATTTTAGGAGTCGGGTTCAAATGTCCCTATAGCAAACGCCTGTCCTCATGACGTGCACCAGTGACGTCATCCTTCTGCAATTGTTTTTAAAACAAATTTCATCTGGAATGTGCATTTGTTAGCAGGTAACGAAGAAAGGTCACCAACAGTCATTCTGGTTCTTTATCAAAGCGTTTCAATAGACAATGAAGCCAATGCGCCCCAGTTAATATTATGCTTGTTCAGGGCCGGTTTCACGAGCTTTGCCCACGCTTTCAGACATGACTAGGGCTTTATCCTTTATATCTGTTCTCAATGGCTATTTATTCTCACAAAAAATAAATCTATTTATTTATTTATTTGCAGATGCAATCAATAACCACAACAAAATAGATATTGGTGAAATAATGAGATCGTTCTGACTACTAAAGATAAAACACGCTAATATAGTATTTTGAGTTTACCGTTTCACAAGGATATTAGACTAAAAGCACATATTATCGTTTTCATTTATGAGTAACAGAAATTACTCATTCCATTGTAATATTGCATGCTACATTGCGCTATTTTTTCTAATGAGCCACGCATACTGTTACATGGAGTTATCTACTTGGACCTTGTGGCATGGGACAGAGTCCATAACAATAACGGCATTTTAAGGAGTAACTGATCCTTAAACCATCATTGCAAATGAAGAGCGATAGGTGGCCATAAAAATCACGTTTGCACATGGGCAATGACTTCGTGCAGCTCTCAATTGTCAACCTTTAATTTGGTACGGCCCATTTAACCACGTTTCAGCCAATATATTATTTCCCTTAAATTTTTATTTTGTGTTTATCGTAACAATAATGCTCTTAGGATTACTATTTGGAGTATTATTTTTTCTTATTTACCGGCTTTACTCACTCTTGTACGAACCATTATTACCTCCATCTACTTCGTTAAAGTTGAGATAAACATTTGCACAAATTATTTTACTACTAATTTTCTTATAGGTCTGAGTAGGCTTTGTGCGATAGTCAAATGTTTTAAAGCTTTCAGATCCCGTTCTCTTTGCACACTTAACATATAAAAAATGAACAACGATGACCCATTTCACGAACGTTTTAAGTTTTCCGAAACTCTCACACATAACAAGGAATATCTGCGAAATGGTTCACCCTACAAGAAAATTTATTTGGACATAAATTGTGTATTTTAGCGAGATCTACATTTTTTGCATAGTAAGATTTTGTCTATCTCTTACGGTTTACCAGTTATGCAAAAGTCATCCAGAGTAAACAGGACTACATAGGCTATAGCCAGAAAATTCAAGATATACATTTCATTTGTCACAAAAATATGTGGAATTTTAATAAAAACTGTTATAGCCATTTTCAAGAAAAACAAAATTTTCGAAAAATTTTCCATGTAAAGGGTAGAGTAATTTTCTTCAAATTCTTCGCGCCACAGCCTTGAAAGACATTAAACTTAAATACCAACTGTGATTTTTAACCGACTTTGAGTCATGCTGACCACAGAGTGACACACGGACAGACACACACACGGACCTTTTTCTAAAAATGCTTTATTTTTTTATTCAGGGGGCCCCAAAATATATTTCCGGTGAAATCTCGATATCGAATTTTTGGGTGGAATACAATACTTCCTCTAATTACCAGCCGTAGTAAAGAAATAGCTTCAACAAAGGGCATTTTAATCAGAACCGTTAAGAGACATTTTTGAGAAAATCAAAGTTGTCGAAAAAATATTCGATATAAAGGATAGTCTGGGCGGCGAGTTTTCTAGAACACCTTCCTGGAAGATACAGAAATGAAATACCAAGTTTGATGTTTCGCCTACTTTTCGTTTTTATTTTTATATGTTATGCATGCAAAGAGAACGGGATCTCAAAGCTTTAAAAGATTTCACTATCGCAAAAAGCCTACTGTACTCCCATATTCCCCTTGTACCTACAAGGAAATAAACAATAAGATAATTTGTACAAATGCTTATCTCAACTAACACGAAGAAGATATAGGAATAAGAGTTTGTAAGAATGGTTAGTACCTACATGAGTAGAGAAAGTCATGTGAGTGCAACACATCAGATTTTTGTGATTATTAAAACGGTTATTTTAAACAGCAAATTTATTGCTACTTCTGAAGTTGTCAGATATAATAGTTCAATAATTGCAGTTTCAAGTGATGAAACATTTTAATTCTATATCCTCTCTTCAAATATATCATTTATTAGTCTAAAGTCAAGTTAAGTAATGTCTATTCTCACGCAACTAAGCATACGCTGAAAGATCCCATAGTTCACCACTGTAGTATCCGGCAGCAGACTCGTCAACCAGGATACATATATTGGAGACATCACCAAAAGTGCCCCACGTGGTGGGGACTGTTCTTAGGTTTCAACTAACTAAATAACTATTGCATCATTCAGTGCTAACAAGAGCATTATAATTTTATTAAACTTGTCAGATTTATTTACAGTTCTACTTGACAAGTATGGCAAACGGAATACAGTGATTTGTGTTGATGTGTCACTGTGACAATTTCAAAAGCAATGACATAAATGAACATTTGCAGGGATTCATCGTATTCTGAGATTGTTGGGTGTCCTTACCTCGTCCTGCGCCGACACGAAGGACTCTGGTGACGAGGTGATGATGGTGCTGGAGTCGCCGTGCAGGCGAGTGGAGCTGTCCGTGCGGAACAAAACAGATCGCTGAAACAAAAGCAAAACAAATGTGACACTGGAGTACATGATACGTTCACAATAGAAATACATGTTGATGGTTTATACAGTACGTTTACTACAAAACTTGGCCGGCAGGAGCACGGCCCGGGTGACCTTCACTGCATCTCCCTGCGCGCACATGCTGACTGTCACACGTGCATCGGTCTTACTTCTGTTAGATAGGCGTTAAGTGCTGTTCTAGTCCAGTTTACATGCCAATAACATTAAGAGTATTTAGAAGTGTTTAGTTCTGCTTTAGCTTTTTTTTTTTTCAAAATGAATCGACTGCAGTACAGCAAAGAGTGTTTATGTATGATACGTATGTGCTTACGTCATCTTGTAGGGAAGTTGTAAGGCAATTTGAAACCAAGTTTCCTGGTGTGCGTGTTCCGAGTAGAGACACCGTTCGTTTGCGTGTAAATAAATTCAGGGAGGCGGGATCAGTTCATGACAGGGAAATAAAGGTAAAACGGCGTGTACTTGCGGAGAAAGGTTAGAACGGTCATCTCGAAAATCTTTTAGGCGCCTTGCACAAGACAAAATTAAAACAAAATATCAGGAGAGAAATTAACGCTATTTCGGAAGCTGAACTAACTAATGCATGTAAATAAAAATTTCCTCAGAAGATTCCGCAGATGTAGGTATCGATGCAGATGGACGGCATTTCCAATATCTATGATAAGGTATGTTTTGTGCTTATTCTGATAACTGTTAATGTGATTTGAGGTTCATGCATGTGTAACCGGGAGACCGGCCGTGCAAATGCCGGCCCGTGCGCTTGTCGGCCAAGTTTTGCAGTAAACGTACTGTACCAACATCCACTGATTACTTGCCCAGGAAGTACAACTAACACTGGTATTCATAAGTTTATAAAATGCCAAACATACCACTAAGGTAATTAGTAACTGTGACTTCCCCACAGGGGAGGAAGGGGCGAGCAGTCCCTAACAGTTCTAGCTTGAAACTCCCCTGTGGGGTCTAGTACCCCCAACCCCTCCCCCGCTGGAGCTGGGCACATTTCTCTGTAAGGTTGAAGCCGGAGACAGCACCCGGGAGACTATCCCTTAGCAAGCTAATGATATATTATCCAACATTTATTCCATTTCGAATTTTGCTAAATTTCATCACAGACGGAGGACACGCCTGAGGGGCTCTTACAGTCACTTCATCCCATTCCCATTGGTTATGACAATCTCCCGTAGTACATATGTCGGGTTCTCCAATCCTTCACTAACTCCCTAATATGCGGTTGATCCAACATAAGCTTTAAATAAACACATAAGCTGTGCCTCTCACGCCGAACTTTTAGGGCCTCCTATTTAGTATGTCCTTTTAAAATTCAAAATATTTACTGTTTATCAACGTAATATGTTACCCTTACCTGTGTGGAAACAGTGTGACAAGGACGCTGAATGTGTGCTACAGGAACCAGAACCAGAACCATTATCAGGTCGTACAGGTTCTCCTGTACGGTGTGTCTTTTCGCACAGCACCTAGCCGCTTCTGCGGCTTTATCTGTGCGATATGGGAGGTTGTCCGTGTATTGTCGTGCGTGTTTGTTCTGGGCAAAGGTTTCTTTCTGTATACCTAATTCAGGATACAGAAAGGGGGCAGGAATAGGTGATGGGTAATGATGTGTTGGAGGATGGGAGTGGCGTTACCCTTATCCAAGGACGTCCTTGGGTAAGCGGTAGCTTTTCTTCCTTCTAGGTGCTAAGTGGTCATATTGACCTAATACCCGTACCAGCTGATTGGTGTGGGAGTTGATTTTCGAGTACATGGTTCGGGATCGCTCCTTTACCAAGTCCTCGATGTAGGGAAGTCCTGTTTGGGTATGTAGGATGTGAGACGGGAATCTACGTCCGGTATTGAAGATCATTCTTAGTGCCCTGTTCTGCACCGACTGAAGTTTGATGATGTGTGAAGGTGCAGCTGATCCCCAGGCTTCGCAGCCATAAAGGATCATGGGCGGAATGATGGCCCGGTAAATCCTTAATTTAAGGTGGTTTGGCATAGTAGATTTGAGGATAGGGTAGAGCTGTCTGAGCGCAGCGTGACCAACTTTGGCCTTTGCGCGGACGTGTGGGGCATATGTTAGCCCGCGATCGAGGACAACGCCTAAGTATTTGGCAGAGGTTACCCATGGGATATTTCTCCGCCTGAGCCGAAGTGACCGATCCGGTCGCCAATTGCGAACCTTACCAAGGAGGAGAGCGGAGCTTTTCCCCGGACTAATAGCCATTCTCCACTTTTCACTCCAACGGTCGACGGCGTCGAGTTGTCGTTGAAGGGGAGGGAGGCAATATCTCACGTTTTTATTTTGTGTCATGATGAGGACGTCGTCCGCATACTGGCATGTCGCAGTATGTTGTTCCGTGGGGAAATCGGACATGTAAGCTGCGAAGAGTAGCGGGGAGAGTACACTGCCCTCTGGGACTCCGGCCGCTATTTGTCTTTTGGTGGACAGTTTTCCTTCCACTTTCACTCTGAAAGTGCGGTCCTGAAGGAAACTGCTAAGGATAGTGAGATATGGTGGAGGGATATTTGCCTGCTTAAGTTTGTACAGAAGGCCCTGGTGCCAAGTTGTGGCGAAAGCCTTTTCCACATCCAGCAGCACCGCTACGGTCTTGATGTTTCCCTGGAATCCCAGAGATACCATCTCGGCCACACGCAGCAACTGCATGGACGTGGAATGACCCCGACGAAAGTGCTACAGGAGTGAACTATTAGAAAGGCACTCTGGAAAACAGTACGTGTTATTATGAATTGGATAGCCCTTCTCTGTATGGTTTGTAAAGAACCAATTTGATTAACCTGTACATGTCCCAACGGACTGCTCCGGCCCTACCTAAGACTTGCGGGCAAGTTCCCTGGACTTTACGCATCCTCATTAAGAAATGTAATGTTTTCCTAGAAGCAGGATGCGATCCAAGTACACTCTACCCGCCCATGTCATAGTTATGAAGACTTTCCCCCTTGGATCTCCTAAATGCAATGGACTTTCTTTTCCTAGCATTAATTGCCATTTTATTTACAGAAGCCCAATTATTTATTTCATTTAACCGAGCAAGGTGGCGCAGGCGGTAATGCGTGTCACTCGCACTCGAAAGGTCGTGGTTTCGATCCCCCCGTGGCCGACCATGGGTTTACCCGGGTCGTTAGGTAAATGGGGAAGCTTACTTAAATGCCCCTGAATTTCATGTCCCTCCATTTTATTTTACTTCACTTGTCATTTCGCTTCACCTTCATCTTGCTTGGTTGTTTCAAGTGTCGGCGGGAGTCTCGGCGTTGTATGGTAGGGAAAAAGAATGTTCTCTGTAAATCTTCGTCCTCCGGATCGGGGCGGTGTCCCAGTCCTAGTAGGATGCAGGAGGGAGGAGCCGGTTTTACTAGCTGTCTTCCTCTGTTTCCTCTCAGCTCACCAACAAAAATAAGAAATACTAGCGGACTGAGTACTGATCCTTGGGGCACACTTGAACTGGCGGTGCCCGTCTCGGATAGTTACCCTTAATGTTTCCCCCTTCCATAAAAGTAGGCGTTTGTAAGTTCGTTTACTAGCTAGTACCAGATAAGTACATTATGCAGCACTACATCAAAAGCTGTAGAACAATCTATCATCCCGCTGCATTTACCTCGTCCGCTAAATATTGAAATAATTAAGTTACTTAGCTTTCATACGAATAAGCAGATTTAAACCCTTGCTGTGCTTCTTTGAACCATTTTTTCTTCTTTTCTAACAGCTCCCGCATATATTCTGCAATGAAATGCTCCATGTCAGAATTTGGAAGACCCCTTGCTCCAATGTCGGTGTGCGTAGCTCAGTTGGTTAGACGCTGGTCTACTGATCTCAAGTTCGCGGGTTCAAATCCAGCCCAGACCACACAGTGTGCTTAAAAACGACAATTCCATGTCAGTAGATTTACTGGCATGTACAAGAACTCCTGCGGGACAAAATTCCGGCAATTGACAGTGTCGTTAAACAAAAATAATATTTTCATAGCCTTGCTCCAATAGAATTTGGAAATCAAGGAGTTAGTTTTGTTTTCTAATTTAAGACAAGACGCTGTGAAATTTCTAAATTCTATAATTAGTTCTCCTTTTTTACTGTTATACTTTAAGATACACACAACGTTTTAATCTCTACGGCTATTTCTTTTCAAGGAAATAATTATTTAATATGGCATAGGTACCAATACATTTTTAAAATGCTCCACGCAAAAGGTTTTTGATATATTTCTTTTCAGGAGGAGTGGCTTTACAAGGTAATGTCAAACATTAGAAATTACATTCAGTAGAGTCAAAATATTACTTTTTGGTTTTACATTCTACTCAATGCTGAATTATGCTAAATCAAACATTCAATATTGCCAAACTATTGGTGTTACAGACAAAACTGTACGCTTTGTTCAGTATACATTCATAAGTATGTCCTGCAATTTTGGTTACCATTGAACAATAAACCCCCTGCAAGGAGCATTTTGTTAGAACGAAAATGCTGAAATGTTTAAATGGGAGAAAGCTGGTGTTAAAGACCTTCTCACATTTGTATTTTAGTTTATCGTTGTGTAAACAAACCTGGTCCAGGAAGAGCAGCTCACACTGGTCCTGAAGACGATAAGCGGACTCGAGCAGTCCTTGTAGATCCTTACAGAACTCGGCCTCTTCGCTGGAAGTGACGGCGAGAGGCCCGACCTGCTTGTCGGACATCTGGGTATAAGCTGCCAGGGCATCGTCCCAGTAGTTGATCGCCGTCTCCAAGGCCTCCATTCCTGAAACATTAGACAAATCATCGTCAAGGGAGACCTAGCACCTTAACGAAGGGTGAGGCGAGAGGAGAGACGACGGCAGAGGGCAGGGTCCATAATAGCTACATGTTAACTTCCCGATGACGGCTCGTACAACCGAACGGGCGGTGGAGGCTCAGGATCCGAGATCTCCCCGATCCGGAGGATGAGGATTTACAGACAGCAATGCACCTGATATTTACGCCGAAACAGCCAAGTAGGATGGAGGTGAAGTGAAATGGAGGGACAAGAAATTTGGGGGATGCAATTACCTTTCCGAGCACTCACCTAGCGACCTGGCAAAAACCCCCGCAAGAACCCATGGGTCAGGACGATCGGCCACGGGAATCGAACCCACGACCTCACACGCTACGGCGGAGTCATCTCGGTCGGTAAATATTACCTACGACAAATTAAGCTTTTAACAGCTGATCCTTTAAATAATCAACCTTTTAGAACTTGAGAACATAGACTTTGCTGCTATTTTTATAATTTCCGATGCATAAGAATATTGAATTTAGGTATTAAAAATCTGATGTGTTGCACTCACATGACTTTCTCTACTCTTGTATTAACGATTCTTACAAACTCTTATTCCTATATCTTCTTCGTGTTAGTTGAGATAAACATTTGTACAAATTATCTTATTGCTTACTTCCTTGTAGGTACAAGGGGAATATTACAATACAGTAGGCTTTAAGCGATAGTCAAATCTTTTAAAGCTTTGAGATTCCGTTCTCTTTGCACGCTTAACGTATAAAAAAGAACGATATTCCATTTCATGAAAATTTTGTTTTCCGAAACTCACACAGACAACAAGGAACATCTCCGAAATGGTTCACTCTACAAAAAATTTATTTTGACATAAATTGTGTGTTTTAGCAAGATCTACATTTTTTGTACAGTAAGATTTCGTCCATCTCTTACGGTTTACCAGTTTTGCAAAAGTCATCCAGAATAAACAGGACTACATAGGCTATAGCCAGAAAATTCAAAATATACATTTCATTTTTCAAACAAATATCTTAAATATACGGCATTTTAATCGAAATCGTTAGAGCCATTTTCAAGAAAATCAAAATTTTCGAAAAGCTTCTATGTAAAGAGCAGTTTAGGATTGGGCGATTTTCTTCAAAATCTTCGTGTCGCATCCTTGAGACATTAAACTTAAATACCAACTTTGGTTTCAACTGACTTTTGTTTTTGAGTTATGTTGTCCGCAGACACACACACTGACACACACACACACACACCTTTTTTTTAAAAATGCCTTTTTTTGGATTCTGGGGATTTCAAAACATATATTTTCGGTGAAATCTCGACATCGAATTTTTGAGTGGAATACAATACTTCCTCCACTTACCAGTAGAGAAAGTAAAAATGTGGATATGGTTGAAACACACAATTTATGTCAAATACTTCATTTTTCTTTTGAGTGAATTATTTACGAGATATTCTTTCTTATTTGTTTGAATTTGCCAATAGTTATCCTTTTTTCAAATAGGAATATGTAATTCCGTTTTAATCTCTTGGATTTCCAAAGAGAGTGGAATTTCGAAGGCATCAGTTCTTAAGCAACAAATCAAATTGTGAAATACTTGTAATGTGCCAGAGGATGAACTAATTAAATGAACTAATGAACTAATTAAAAACCGAGATTACTTCACATAGATCCCATAATTTCAGGAATCTTGAGAATGACATTTCAATGTTTGTTAAGCCTTTTACTGTAGATGTATGTAGTGAATGTAAGAGTTAACCTGCAATGTGAACTCCTAGATCTACAAACAGACGTGCAGAGATTTAGTTGGCACAGACGTGTTTAAGAGAATGTGCTCCTTGTGTTACACTATTAAAGCAATATTTTGCTCCGTATGTCTCTGATGAACAGAAAAATCAAAACTGAGATCTGGTGTTTCTCAGAGCAACTGCATTACGTCACAGTCTGAACGTCCTCTCTCATATTCTCAGATAATGATGATAATTAATGTGTATAATTCTGATTTCACGCACTAAAGGAATGACCAGCTCTTTTCTGTTAGAAACAAACGCGCTGATCGTTAACTGTATCAACCCGCCACTGAGAACAGTTTAAGAAGCGAAGAGGTACCACTGCTTCAATTTGTTTTGCGCTGGAGCAATGCCCAGGCCCAGGGTTGCCAGTTCTACTGATTTTACAGATCTACTTCTGTTTTCTTTTTTTTTTTTTTTTTTTTTTTTTTCTTTTCTTTTTTCCCCAAATCACTGAACGCACTTCAAAATCTCCTGCTTTTTATGTACTTTCCATTTTTGGACACTATTTTCCTTAACATCATATAATTCGCTCTTCCGACAAAGATTTTCAGGCAAGACATTTCCCTCGTGTATAAAAACAAAAGATTAATATAATCGCCTGTATACATAAACAGTATACCCCATCTGTTGTTTCTGCATTGCGAACTATACTTGACTGATACATTTGAATTCCACTGAAATAGATAAAGCTGAATTCAGGGATGCAAAAGCATTTCTTCCCGAGGATAACATGTATTTTGGTGCTAAAGTTCAAATATCTCTGACAAAATCACCCCTGCCCGACAAATATGTACAAGTTTTCAAATTACGCTATGTTGATTTTTACGTTGAGTCAGTTCGAGACATACTAAGTGGTTTTTCATTAAGTGATGCTCTTCTTACAATGTTAGTCACTTGCTTCTCGGTTTCCTAATTTGGTGAAAGCAGTTCAAGAAATCCAACAAATAGATACAGAATGGAGGCTATTGCGCAATACTCACATTGCATGTGGCAATAACTCTACAGCACAAGAATTTTGGAACAATATCTTCTTCTTCTGCTTCTTATCATCGCCATCGCCGCCATCGCCGCCGCCGCCACCACCACCACCACCACCGCCACCGCCACCGCCACCGCCACCGCCGCCGCCGACGCCACCGCCACCGCCACCGCCACCGCCACCGCCGCCGCCGCCGCCGCCGCCACCACCACCACCACCACCACTAGTCATAAATATGTATACACTAAGCAAAATTGCCGGTTAAAAATCTACTGTTTTCTCCTGCTTTTCTAAAATCAAATGTTCTGATTTTACTTCGGCAGATATGGCAACACTACCCAGGTCTTCCTCTGCAGGCGGTGTTGCAACTTTTGCTGCGAATTTCACTGTGAGTAAAATAAATCCAGGCGAAAAGACCGTTGAAGAAAAATCCATAGTTATACTGTATCTTGACTAAAAACTGTGGACATATTGTTATTGTAATGCTGCTGACGAAACGTTGCAGGAGTTCACTAGCACGTTCCTAAAGATGGGAAAGTGTACTTTTGGATTAAAATACGGAGCGGCATAACGGCTTCTCGGGATGTAAATTGAAGTAAAGAAGCCATGAAAACAGTAGTATCTTTTTACGAGCCTCATGCTTCTCCATTTAAGGCCGCCGATAGACAAAACGTGTTCTAAGTAGCTTCTAGGTAGCCGGTAATACAGGTTTCCGTTGCGACGCTTCGCGTAGTTCCGGAATACAAATCAGCCTCGTCAATCCAGCTAATTGAATCCAGGTAATCAACAAAGACAAGCTACCGGAATTTCATTACCTAACCAACCAACTTCCTCTACATCAAACAATACATGGACTAAACATGCTGAGAGCTATCCGATGTCTTTGTTCACTGACATCGACACCTTCTTTAACTTTTTCACTTGTAAGGCTTTGCCTTAAGAAACAACCGATGGACTCGTATATGATAAAGAATTATTTGGCTATTCCCAAACTCAGCCAGCAATTCAACCCAGGACCTCTGGGTTAAGGAGCCAGAACCCTGACCACTCGACAGCAGAGGCAATGTACAAAACTTTTAGGTTGATCTTGCACCCATCAAACTCATTCATTTCTGTTCTGGTTTGCGTTTAGACTTCCATGCTGACCGTTTAAATATTCTGCCCAAGTGTATGTAATTAAGAGGAATATTAAATGTTCAATTTACTAACTTCAGTTCCCATGTTCTCAAGAAATATTAAAGTTATTACCCTGAGTAATTCCAATTTACTGATCTATTTTTACTTTCTCTACTACGTTTAGTAAGGTAGAGGAAGTATTGTAAGCATTTTCAGAAAAAGGTCCGCGCGTGTGTGGCAGTCTGTGTGTGTCAGTCTATGGACAGCATAACTCAAAAACGAAAAGTCGCTTAAAAACTAAAGTTGGTATTTAAGTTTAATGTCTGTCAAGAAGATTTTGAAGAAAATACCGCCACCCTAAACTACCCTTTAGATGGAA
This sequence comes from Tenodera sinensis, assembly GCA_030765045.1. Classification (NCBI taxonomy): domain Eukaryota; kingdom Metazoa; phylum Arthropoda; class Insecta; order Mantodea; family Mantidae; genus Tenodera; species Tenodera sinensis. Next base: position 202,545,269 of record CM060963.1, read on the forward strand.
AATTTTTCGAAAATTTTGATTTTCTTGAAAATGGCACTATTTTGATTAAAATGCCGTATGTTTAAGATATTTGTTTGGTAAATGAAATGTATAGTTTGAATTTTCTGACTATAGCCTATGTAGTCGCATTTACTCTGGATGACTTTTGAATAACTCGTAGACCGTAAGACATAGACCAAATCTTACTGTACAAAAATGTAGATCTTGCTAAAATACACATTTATGACGAAATACATTTTTTGTAGAGTGAGCCATTTCGGAGGTGTTCCTTGTTATTTGTGTGAGTTTCGGAAAACAACACTTTCGTGAAATGGAATATCGTTCATTTTTTATATGTTACGTGTGCAAAGAGAACGGAATCTGAAAGCTTTAAAACATTTGACTATCGCACAAAGCCTACTGTATTGTAATATGCCCCTTGTACCTACAAGGAAATCAGCAATAAGATACATCATTTCTGCAAATGTTTAATTCAACTAACACAAAGAAGATATAGGAATATATTTTTTTTTAATTCAGGGTGCCTCAAAACGTGTATTTTCAACAAAATCCCATTAACAAATTTTTGGGTAGAACACAATACTTGCTCTGCTCACGTAGTAGAGAAAGGATAAGCACTTGTGGGTAGGAAAAACCATGTGAATGTGACACTTGAGATATTTTGTGGCTAATATTAGATTTGAAACTTTACTGACATCTCGTACATACGAGTGGGAGAAACAAGCCCAATTTGTGAATAGAGTTCCACGTGTAAATCACGCACCTTTCAGTTGGTACATTTATTTGGCAGCGGTTTCACACGTAATGCGAGGCCTAAATCGAAGCGATTAAATTGTACACATGTGATGCAAGAGTTTACGGTCGACATAAAATTACCGTGTTACTGATCGGTTAAGCAGAGCTAATATAGGTATACTATTTTGTCCGTCACGTATGTCAGCAAATCGTATTCAAACACAGTAAATATGACCTCCTGAACCCAAAACGTCAAACACTTCCACGTCTAAATACAGAGAGACCCAAAACCATCCGAACCGCCGCGCGGTGTTTTTCCACTGCGCACACAGAAACACGATAACACGCAGCTGCTGTACACAAGGTCGTGCGGTAAACTGCTCTGAAAGTACACTGCACATGATGCGTATGTGTTAACTCAGTCAGCTCGCCAAGTGAAAGTGTGATTTGCTGAAACATTTCCAGCTGTAGAAGTTCCAAGGCGTACAACAATCCATGAACTTTTCAATAAATTTCAGGCCGCAGAAAGTGTTCATGGCGTACGGTTCTTTACAGTTATAATTACAGTTACGCAACAATACAGTGAACTAATAACACATCCGGTGAATTTCATAATAAGAACCCAGCGGTAAAAAGAACGACGCCTGCAGTCACATGACTTTCTCTACTCTTGTACTAATTGTACACTTATTCCTATATCTTCTTCGTGTTAGTTGAGATAAACATTTGTACAAATTATCTTATTGCTTATTTCCTTGTAGGTGCAAAGCGAGTGTAGGAATACAGTGGCCAGTTTCAGCATCTCCTTTAATAATATTGGTAAGTAAAAGTAGTTTTAAAAATGTTGTATGGTTTCATCCGTGCTGTTGTATGATAGCGACAGTCGGTGACGAGCGCCAAGGACGCGTACAGACAAAACACAGCACAGCCGGTTCGGAGACTTTTGGATCACCCGTTACTATATATTACAGGCTTAAGGGATATAAAAATTAGTGATATTCAATATGTGCAGATCAACCACCGAACGATATAGCTCCGTGGTACCGTTTGAGGCTCGCATTCGAGAGGTAGTGGGTTCGATTCCCGTGGACAACTTTCTGACCCATGGGGCTTTTCGGGGGTTTCCCCAGCTCGCTAGTCGAATGCTGGGAAGGATGATTTCCTGTCCCTCCATTTCACCTTTCATCTGATTGACTATTTCAGGGTTCCAGCTGTTGGCGGGAATTTCGGCGTGCATGTTTCCATTTTGCCGGTACATTAGCTACAATTTAGGATGGACTTATATTTAGCATTTTTTACAGTTTTCTTGTTTTTAAAAAACCCACACGGTGAACAACTTTAGATCACCGAGAACAGTTTTGTTGTTGTTGTTGTTGTAGATATTGTTTATCTGCCCTTTAAGTTTTTGATTCGTTACATATACATACACATTTGTATACACACATAAACGCACGCAGTCACTCCTGGGCGCGCGCGCACACACACACACACACACACACACACACACACACACACACACACACACACACACACACACACACACACACTTTCTCTAGGCACACCAAAAATATGCGTCCCAGCTCGTGCACTGAGCTATTTACGCTTCACTATTTACAGTTTTCCGCTGTTTTCTTGCGCGGACAGGTTGCAGCTCCTGGATGTTTCCCGAGGCGCGGGCCTCTGCCTTAGTGTGTGGTCGGCCTGCGGCCTGAATTATGACAGGTGCTTGTTCTCTATAAATCTTGCTGCTCCAGTTCGGGAGCCCTGTTTCGGGCTTACCTTTCCCCCACTACCACCTCCTAACTGGCCCAAGCATAGATGGTTTCCCAGAATTGGAGTGCAACTGTCACTAAGTGCAAGTGTCACCGACTCATTGTCTGTCGCCTTGCCTACTGTATACTTACGAGAATATGTTTCATTTCAACCATGGTTAACGTTTTGATGATCAATTTATGGAATATACATGCACATAAATCCAAATGAGTAGAGTCAAGCGAATGTGTACTCGTATTTTAGTACGAACAAAATGCCAAGGAGAATGGTGAACGTACCTAAATTACTGCAAGCTTTAGTTGTGAATGATCTTGTTAATTTAATGGTAAACTGTTCCAGGCTGGCGGAAATACCAACAGCATTTACTTGTTATGCCAAATAAACGACTGTCTTCTTTTCTCAGCTTTCAAGCGCACCACTGCGGTTTGCAATACCGGGCGTTAGTTCTCGGTGCTGCCCGTTGTGACGTAACTGGTGATGGTTCATACTTGAATGCAGTACAATACGAGTCATACCGCGCAGTTTGCAGTGCGGAAATCGCCTGCCTGCCGGAGGAGTTGCAAGTGCAGAGTATAGATTTTGCAGACAAAACCAACCAACTACATACTCCCCTGTACAAACACACATTTTGGTCTCCCCATACAACACGTGGGTTGGCGATGTACAGATGTTGCAAGGTTGCTATGGGAACGGCTGCCAAGTGTTCCCCAAGGAAAGATAATCCTGGTGATGCCAAATAAACCTCCGTCCCTGTCCCCTCTGTCATCGATCGTCCACACTTGATTGAGACTCCAGCACACTAACGTGTCTTTGGCTGTCAAAATTAACTCTGCTTTTCATTTGTTTTCCTTAGTAATGCAATCAGCTGTCCCGCTGCGGTAGAATAACAAATGAAAGCGCGGAATGTTTTGTTTTGGGTACACAGTTGAAGGTCCAGCCCCCTCATTAGTGCTGAGATGATTTTGCTGCATACATTTCAGGCGATCTCAGCTCTTTGCGCCAAGTAGAGAAAGTATTGGATTGCAACCAAAGACATATCGATAAAAAGCACAAATACTGATCTGTTGCACTCACACGACTTTCTCTACTCACTCTTGTACAAACTATTCTTACATCTACTTCATGTTAATCGAGATGACACATGCAGAAATGGTTTTGTTAGATATTTCCTTGTAGGTACAAGGGAAGCATGACAATACAGTAGGCGCAACTGATTGTCAATTGTTTCAACAGCTGGTCGCTTTATGAAGGTTTAAAATTTTGTTTTATTTGTATGGTCAAGAGGGAAATTGAATAATTAAAACTAATAACAAGGAATATCTCAGAAATGGTTAACTCCACAGAAATATTATTTGACACTAATTGTGTACTTCAAGACAAGCAGGTTTTTTATTGAGTAAGATTTTGTCTATCTCTTACCATTTACCACTTTACCACTTATGTAAGTAAAAGTAATTTAGAATGAAGAACATTACAGAGGCAATTTGTAAAAAATTCAAGGCATACATTTAATTTGTCATGTAAATATCTAAAACTTATGGTATTTTAATAAAAATCGTTTGAGCCATTTTTGAGAAAATTAAAGTGTTCGAAAAAAGTTCCGAGTGAAGGGTAAAATGGGGTGGAGGAAATATTTTGAAAATCCTCTTTTCTCATACTTGTAAGATGCTGAAGTTAAATACCAAGTTTAGTATTTAACCGATATTTCGTTTTTGAGTTATGTTGTTGACAAATACAGACAGAAATACACACACACGAACCTTTTTTTTAATGTTTTATATTTAAGGGATCTCAACCCATGTATTTCCAGTGAAATCTCGATATTGCATCTTTGGCTGCAATGCAGTACTTCCCTACTGCTAGAGAAAGTATGGGCGGGAATGGAACCCGTTACTTTTGGGTTGAGAAGCCAGAAGGCTGAGGCAGATTTATCGATCGATCGTGAAAGAAGTGTTGCTTCCGCAGATTCTAAAGGATCAATAGTGACAATTTTCAGGTCAATGGGCAGAGGTATGTTGACCAGAGCAACATCGTGAACTGTTACGCATCGCTGCGTCTGTAGTCTTCTGTTTGCTTGCTGGCCTCCCAACAAAACACACACGTTTCCCGATTGTTCTGCAAATCACGCGCTCGCTCGCTCACAATAAGAAAGTGCCGCACCAACGCTTCCAAATTATGGATTTTTCCTTCGATTGCATATCTACAGTTTATATATCTGGTGTGTTAGACTCAATAAGTTTCTCTGCTCACTCTCGAATTATAGTGCTACTCTAATGGGTAACATGCGCTTTGCGTTTGATCATCAGAAATCCCTGCGGTAACACACACCGCATGTACTGTTTGTTCTCGGAAGTCGCTATGTTT